>WAAD01023867.1:346-49020 GCA_013389945.1 Fregata magnificens | reverse complement strand
GCCGCTCCTGGTGCGGGGAGGGTTGCGGGGACCGTCACCAGGCCACGAACCTCATTCCGGGCACCGCGCACGTTAGGCACACCCGGACACGGTGTAACGCTGCCCGCCTTATGGATGTTAGCCTCTCTGTTGTGGCAGGTAGGAGGAGAGGGCTGGATCGTCCTGGAAGGTTGGGGGACAGGAGCCATTGACATGTTAGGAAATACTCAAAAGCAAGAACTTGGCTTTTCTTGGCAAGGGCAGATGGCTTGTTCGAGACCTCAGTTGAAAATTACATGTTTTACCTGGTTGTTTGCTGGCTGCTCTCGCTTTAAATCGGAGCCCGAGTGGCTCAGGCCAGGGACGAGGCGCAGCCCCACGTCCTGACCGTCCCCAGCGCCTGCTCCAGGGCTCTGGGCGCAGACCCTGCGAGGCTACCCCCTGCTCTGCATTTTGCTGACTTTGGTGCATTGTATCTTCAAGAAGTTATGGTCCTGAGCGCTCACCTCAGGCTCAGCCTTTTCCTCTGATCTTTAACGTACAAGAAAAAAGGGTAGAAGCGGCGTGGTTTGTGGCTGGCCTTCGTCCTGAGGCACTTCTGTCCGCTGAGCGAGTGACCCGCCGCTTCCTCCCTCCCCGATTTTTATGGTGGCGAGGTGAATTTTTGAAGTTTGTCACCTAAAGCAAAGTCCATTGGTGTTTGGTGCTGGAGCAGGCTGGGTGCAGTTCAAGAGTGGGGAGTGCGGTGCTGAAAGCCTCCCCCTCCCCCCCGCGCGCCGGTTTTTAAAGCAGGCGTGACGCCTGCAGTGCCAACAACTGGGTTAAAAAGTTACGCTGTGTAATCCCTGCCTCTCAGGGTGCAAGCTGATTGTTGAAGGAGGCAGGGAGGTGGAAAAATCCTCCCGGTGTTTCAGCACTGCACAATTGCTCAGGCACCTCGTGGGTCTGGGGAGGAGGAGGAGGAAGGCTCTTGTCCTGTCTGGGAGCCTGGGATGGTGCCTCTGGCTGCATGGCTCCTGGGCAGAGGTGCGGTGGAGGTGGGGGCAGCCTGTCCACGTTGGTATGGGCAGCGTTAGGAGCTCTGGTTCCCAGGCCTCTCTTTCTGCCAGGGAAAATCAGCCTTTGCTCTGGTGCACCCACTGCTGCCTGTGTGGCTTGCGGAGCACCTGCTGTCCTGGCCACCCTGCTTTGTCTGAAGGAGACTGTCGGTACCGCTGGGCAGTGGGCAGGCTCTGAGCGGGCTTCTTGCTGAGGAAATACACCCCTCTGCTGTGCCAGGCATCGAGACTTGGGGATTGTTTTCTCTGGCTCTAAAGGGTGAGAGGGCTGATGACTGCTTCTGTCTACCTCCGAGCCAGACAAAACTGTTGAGGCCACTGCATCCTTTTGAGTGGAGAAACACACAAAAAAGTGAACAATTGGGATTCCTGTAGTGATTTCTGACGGGGGCAGTTATAGGTTGAGTTACCTTTCTCATGAGCTAGCACAAGATCAAGAGACAGCCGTGGTGTGCAGCCTTTCTTGGATTATTTCTGTTCCTACAGTTGTCACTGCCTTAGAACAAGTTTGTCTCACTTGCAAGTTTAGCAGTGCTTCTAGCTACCGTAAAACACTTTTCCACCTTGCCTTGCCCAAAGATTTGCTTTTTCTAGCTAGGTCCCTCCGTCCCTTTTCTTCCAGCCACCCATATCTTCAGCCATGTCTTCTGTTAAAAAAGCGGAGAATGCAGGTGTTAATGGAAAACTGCTGTGGAGGCAAGCGTAGCTGTGCATTAGTAACAAGGTCAGAAGACTGATTCTTAATCTTCGGATCTGCTGTCGCTGTCTGCCTCCTGACCTTGGAGGTTCGCTGGTGTTTTGGAAAGGGCTGAATTGCTGGCAGTCGGGTTTTTTAATATGCAGTTGTAACGGGCTTCGGGGGGAGAATCGGAGGAATATTGTGCAAGAGAAACCTGATCACCGCTACAAAGTTAAGAGGAGGAAAGGAGTGTGATAACACAGCATCTGTGCGGCAAGATGGGGGATGGGAACCCAGGGGGATCATGTCTGGAGCAGTTCTGCCGGTGGGATAACAGAGTTGAGCTCCCGCTGGAAGCTCGCTGCTCTGCGTGAGCAGCCTTGCTTGTGGGTTTCCCAGCTGAAAAGTGGAAGTAAGTAGGTTGGGAACACGGACCTAGATAAATCCACCCGCAGACGCAGAACTGCCTCATGCACAGTAAAAACAGCGTTGCATTGCAGAGTCCTATGTTTGTCTTTGTCGTCTGTAAATGACTAAACTTGGCAGTGCACCCCTCTCCTGGTGCAGCTTTCCAGCGCTCACTTTGCTTTCTTGCATCGTGCTCTATTGGTTGTACTAGAAAGTTGTTATTTCTAGAAGCTTTAAAGGTCTGAAGTTCATGCATTTTTTTTTATTTGCATTTGAGAAGGAAAACCAGTCCACGGGGCAGTGCTTGGACAGAGCGCAAAAGATAAAAACCAAAGCATGGCTACTCCTGTGGTGGCGGTGGCTGTCGCTTTTTGGAATCGGGTCAGTTTTTTGCCAGCAGTAGCAAGGCTGTCTAAGGGTTAGCGTTTAGTTCTCACCTGCAAGCGTGTGGTTGATGTAGCAGAGCTCACACATGCCCGTTTGGCAGTTGAGCTTTCTGTTGCATTCCACCTTTTTGAAGTTAGTGAGTCTGGGATGAGTGGTTATCTGGCATTGTCTTGACAATTCAGCATAGATGCACTTAGACAGGTGACAAACCTTCCCTCTTTGGGTGGGAAAATAGATCTACACTCAGAGAAGTAAGCTTTTTTTCTCAAGCTGAAGAAATAACTGCTGTGGTACTCACCAGCCTTGTTCCCTCTTGACCAGTCCTGAGGGAAAAAATCCCATGAAGCAGGCCACTGAAGTAAGGTTCTCTACACTAAGTGACGTTAGAGTAATGGCAGTTTTAAAAAAAAAAAAAAAAAAAAAAAAAAAAAAAAAGCATTTCCTTAGTTTGCCCTTCTCTTTAAAGCGAAAAGCTCTACTGCAACACTTTGATGAAACTGCAGGCTCAGAGGAGTTTTATGTAGTTACTGTCCAACAACATAAACTGCAGAATCGTGACTTGTGCCCTGCTTGCCTAGAGCTCCTGCGGGTCGGATTAGCCTGACACCAGCCCTCCCTCCCAGGCTCTCTGTTAGCTAACCTCCCGCCGCTGCGGTTGGATGAGACTGGAAATGGTAATGTGGTTATTGCCTGTTAGCAAGCAGTGTCGTGCAGAGTGCCCTGTGAGCAGGCACTGGGGGTAACACTCTGTCTTTACTGTCAGTGGCACTGAAGCCTTCAAAGCCTCTGCCAGCCTGGAAGCTCAGTGTGCAGGTTTGGCTGGGGTTAAGGTGGGCTCTGGTGCCAGCTCAGGTTATGGCACTGTGCAAGGTAGGACGGGGTGCTCGATGTCCCTGGCACAGGGGTTTCTGCGGGACGGGCGAGCTTCCCAGGTTCCTGCCTGCAGCATGCTTTTGCAGAGCTGCTGGGAGCAGCTGCCCAGCCTGTTTCCCTGGGGCTGTGTGCGGCCCAGAGCTAGCCCGGGACAGCCGCAGGTGGCTGGCACAGGGCTGGCTGGGTGGGAGGCTGTGGGCTAATCAGCACATCTGTGCCGCAGGATGCAGGAAGGCGGCGGGAGCTGCTGAGGACAACATTGCAGCCGTTGGATCTCCTCTGCAAACCTACCCAGAGCTCCCTGCCGTCAGCTCGGCAGGTCTTGGGGCTCTCAGGACCGGCAAAGTTGGTCTTTCCAGGCTTGTGCTGCATGGATTTTTCTCCAGAGCCGCTGTGGCTGTGGTGACAGGCATCAGTGGTAGCGCAGGGTGAAGCTGGAGTCTTCCCTGTGACACTGTGGAGCTGTGGTTGTTGCCTCCCGGCACGGCTGTTTCTCTCTGCAAGCCTGATAGTCCCACTGCACACAAAGCCTAACGGGATAGTTCACTGTCTTGGGCTCTTGCTGTCTCAGTAGCTTTCTGAAGCTAAGGTATGTGCCAGAATAAAATACATGTACTTGGAGAATTATCGACTGATTCTCAGTATGTGTCTGAAATGTGATTCCTTCATCTGGCTCTCTTCTCTTGAAATTTGAGAAACACGCTCTTCCTAACGTAGTTGATGTTTTTGTTGGTGCTGATCTTTGCACTTTGCCTTAGGTCTAGCCTTTGCTCCTGATTTCTGTGATGTTTGAATTGCATGTCGTTGTGGCAGGGTCACCCAGCCAGCTAGTTTCAGGGCTAAGTTTCCAAAGCTTTGGCCAGATAGAAAGTTTACAAACGGCTTTAAATGTAGTTCCCAGGTGTGGAGAGCATAGCGTGGGTAACTCAGGGTGCCAAATGCAAAGCACGAGGCATTTCAGTGGCTTGTAAGTGCCTGAGCCAGCAGCTGTGGGACCCCGGTGAACGCCCTAGGGCATGGCTGCAATGCAAATGTCCCAGTATCAATACGAATACAGAAAAGCCACAAACTTCTAAGTAGGCTGGAATGTGGCTTGAGTTGTTTAGGTCTATCCAGCCAAATTTTACTGCGGATGAACAAGAGCTAGGAATGAATAATTTCCCCACTTGCCATCTGTGGATTGTTAGTGCCGCAGGAGAGACATCCAGACCAGCGAGCCTGGGGCCCTCGTCAAAGAGAGCTGTGTGCTGCAGCCCCGGTGCGCTCTCCATGCGAGTCAGTCCCCGGCGTTGTAAAGCCACTGAAAAATAAATGCAGTGCTTATACCACAGATGGGTTATAACCAATTTGGGTTTAATGATGGCAGTAGAGCAGCTCAAACATTTCACTGTGGGACATTATTAAAAGAAGTGCTTGTTGCACCTAAAGTGCTGCAAGTTTCTGGGAAGCTGTGGTTTCTGCTGGGGGGGCAGAGGGAGGAATGTCCATGCTGTCTCTCACCGCCCCTGACGGGATGTCCTGCAGAAACGTTTCTACTAGGGCCATCTCTGGAGCTAATGCCTATTCATTTAGTCAATTTATTTACATTCATTAAACTATTTATTTTGTTTAATTTATTATTCAGCTAAAATTTAATTTGCATTTGCTATAGTGACACCAGCCTTCACGTGTTAAAGCTAGCACATACCGCACTGCTCTGAACTTGCTTTGGCCTGAGTTGAAGAAATGCTACTCAGCTTCATGAGACCTCCTGACCAGGTCCTTCTCCAGGAGGAGATTTCACCTCTTCCCAGAGGTCTCTTGATAAGGGGGAAGAGTTGAAGCTGTCAACATTTCTAACTCCTTCAAAAATAATCAGAAAAACATGAGTTACCAATGCTGATGTAATCTGAAAGTTGGTGCTGGCTCCCGAGGCCGAGGGGTGCCTTGGGCTCCAGGGCTCCCAGGCCCTGTGGCTCCTGCACCGAAGGAGCAGCCATGGGGGTGCCTGGAGCTCCTTGCTTATTGGGGCAGGAGCTCAAACAATTTGGAGTGGGAGAGACTTCTCTTCCGATTTCTTTTTCCTTTTAAAAGGGTAACAGAAGCCAGCCAGGGTTTCCTGTGGAGAGCTTTTGCTCTGTTTTTCAGCTGGTTTCTGCCTTTCTCCTGGCAGGTGGCTTGCTGGCACGGAGGCCCTGGGGGCTGTTCCTGGCCTTTCCAGGGCCTCCTTTGGAGGAGGGATTGTCCTTCCTGTGTGTGTGTTGTGTTGGCCTTGAGCAAGTGATCACATGAACTCTGTGGTCTTGGCTTTGTTCTAGTTTTGAGATTTTTGTGCTAGGGATGTGGCACGTATTCTTCTTCTGCTCAGTGCAGAGTTGTGTCCCTTCCCGTCCATGAAGCCGTGTCAAGTGCTCGGGAGACTTGCCGAGGAAGCCTGTGCCGAAACTTGGGCTGCCCAGGAGCGGGGGGGTTGTCAGGTTTGCTAACCAGATGCGAAGGCTTTCCCAGGCAGGCCCAAGGCCGGTTGGTTCAGGCTGCAGCTCTTGCACATGACACTGTGTGTTTGAAAGATCCGGCTCTTCGAACGTGTCCCAGGAAACTGGGACCACTGAAGGGGCACAAGTAGCTGAATGCCGAGCAGCGTGTGTGTCGGTATGGGATGTGTGCCTGCGCGTGAGGAGCCGTGATGCCTGGCTGATGCTGCTGGGGTAAGGTGAGGAGCAGGCGGCTGTGGTGCGGCCCTGCTGGAGGCATGCTGTGGCCTGCTCGGCTGCAGCCTCCCCGGGGCACCTGGTGCTTGCAGAAATCTCCAGCTCCGTAATCCCTGCTTCAGTTGCCGGGATTTCTTAAATTAGCATGGAGAGAGGAGTGGTGTTAGGGGGTTGTGTGTGTGGTTTTGTGGTTTTTTTTGTGTTTGATATGGCAGAGCAGGGCGAGAGGACAGAAAATTCGTCTGGAAACTACTTACTGGTTCACTGCCTTGCTGTTTTGTGCTTGCCTGCTTAGTATGGATGGCTGTGCCTGGGCCCAGGCGTGCCATAGTAACTGCCCTCGCCTTGTAATTCAATGCATCTCACTTGCTTACAGGTTTGGCAGTGCTGAAGCGCTCTAGCACTCATCCCATGCTGCACTGGTGCAGCACTCGAGATCGGGCTATTTATAACCACCTCCGGGCCGGGGCAATCGCCCCGGCATCCCTCTGCGAGCGCGCCTGAAGAACCTGTTAGATACACGTCTGGTTTTGTTCTGGCGCGGCGGGGAGAGGAGAGCTTCAGCTGTGGGGAGCAGCTTTTGGGCTTCGTGGATATCGTGGCGGTCGGGGAGAAGGGCGAAGGCGTGCGGTGGATGAAGGTCTCTGGGCAGTACTTCGGGAGAACCGCTGCAAGCCCAGCGTCCGATTCTGGCAAGCACACAGGACGTGAGCTCAGGGCGTGCAGGACACCACACAGAGACAGCTGGTGGTCCTCTGCGTCCTGCCACCCTGGGGCCAAGTAGGAATTTTCTTTGGGGGAGCTGGCCGACTGCGTGAGAAGGCGAGCAGGTCCCGGCTGTGGAGGGTGAGGGCTGCCGCGTGGGAGTTTGCCTTGTGGGGACTGCAATATATGTGTGCAAACAAAACTAACTTTTCTAATCCGGTGCTGTATGAGCCAGGCTGCCTGTGATCATGGGGAACAGCCTTTTTGCAAACTGCTGCAGGCATGTCACCGATCTAATCTTCCAGACGCGCAGCTTTAACTCTCCTGATGAGAGGTCACCCCTCTTACCAAAGCCTCCCACAAGCTGCGCTGTCTGCCCGGAGATGCCAGAAGCTGCCCGGTGTGCTGGGCCATATCCAGACATCATCCCCAGTGAGGCGGTGACTGGAAGCCTGCAGAAGCGCACCGAATACCTCCAAGACCTATCCGAGGCCAAGGATGAAGAAAGAACGGTGATGGTCTGTGGTAAGAGCTGTTTGAGACCCAGCGTTGGCACTACCGGCCTGCTCCAGCAGGCAGAGGCATCCCGTGCAGTGGCTGTCCTTCCAGCCGACCTTGAGGAAGGGCTGGTCGATCATGCTCAGTTGCTTGAGGCCTGCCAGAGCTGCGTGAAACTTGAGGACAGCGGCTTAGCCCATAGATCCTGCCGCCCGGACGAGCACGTGGCAGCAGCTGACGGGGGGGATGCAGCCCCTGGACCACGTCCCGCCGGCCAGGGCCACGGCAAGGGACAAGCAGCCTTGCGTTTAGACACAGCCTTAGTGGGTCCGGACAGCATGCTGAAATACAGAGGTACTGCTCCCTCCCTGGGGAGCCCTGGGACACCTTCCTCTGCTCTGCCAGCAAGCACAGGGAAAACTCAGCCAGCCCAAAGGGCAGTTGTGCCACCCATACCCCCTGGCGAAGTGTCATCTAAGGCTCGGGACGCAAGTACTGGTTTTGTAGTGATGGACCCCGCTGCCTGCCCTGGTGTCAGGTCAGGCTGTGACCCTGACTGTCAGGCGCAGGTACTGCCCTCAAAGCAGCACCAGCAGAAGAAGAGGAGGAAGAAAAAGAGACTCGCGCTTCTAGGTGCTCAGCGGCATGGCACTCTGTCATGCTTCGTGTAGCCAAAACACTGTATGCCCATAACAGGGGTGGGTGGCTGCGTGTGCCTGTGGGATGGGGCAGGATGAAGGAGAGGGGAGGCAAGGTGATGTTTTAACTTCATGGCAGAAGGAAAAGGAGGAACGTGGCGAGGTATCCCACCTGGGCTGTGTACCGTAGAGGGACCTGTCTGTGCCTTGTCCGTGTTAGCAAAACAAACATAAGGTGGTTTTGCTTATTTTTTTTTCTTAATTCATAAGGCAAATTCTTCTCTTGTTTGTGACTGCAGACATGGTCCTTGTAGAGGATGGGAGCAGGTCTGCCAGGCCCGGCCTGCAGCAGTGCAGACAGGAGCGTGGGGCAGCGAGGGACCGGAGCAGCATTTGCTCGGAGCCTTTGGCTCCTTTCAGCCACATGTGGGTGGGAGGAGATGCCCGAGCTGCAGGGACGGAGCAGCTCTGCGGCTGCCCTGACTGCAGGGATGGTATGTTCCTTCTCCTTCTCCCCCTGCATCTTTCCAGCACTGTGGGGAGAGTGGGGCCCCAGCCAGTTGCTGCAGCGTGGGAGGGAAGCAGCCACTTGCAGGGCAGCCACTTGGCTGCGTCCTGCTTCCCTCCTCTCCTGCTTCTCCACAAACTGGCAGAGCACAGCTCCGATGTGGCACCAAATGGTAACTGAGCTGGAGTGGCTTTTGTCCTCGCCAAGACTTCTAGGATATGAGAAACTCAGGTTATTATTTTTCAAGGTCAAACTTTGCCTTTCTATCACCATATTTTGGTTTTGCTCAGTCCCTGTGCAATGACTGAATTTTGGGCTCAAATGCTGTCTTTTGGTGCACCTGGTGGCATGAGGGGATGTGTAGGGTGACTGACGCAAGCTGGTCGTTTGGTTTCTGGTTTAGCGCCTTGTTTGCTTTCCATGTGCCCATTGGTGTGCCAGCGGTGGGTGTTGAGGCTGCAGGCACAGCTGGTTGGGAGACCGTGCCGAAACTGTCTTACGCTGCTCAGAATTCGAAATACCTTTGAGGAGGGAAAGGCGGAATTTGGGCCCTCAGAATGACGCTGGAGCCGATAATAAGAAATGCACTCCTAAACTCAGTGATGGAAAAGGCAGGGTTTTAGTTTTCAGGTTTTGTGTCTCTAGCAATCTCTGCTGTTACCAAATGTCAGGAAGGAAATGTCTCCTCTACAGAGCAGTCCATGGCTTTGGTACTGTTGCTTCCCCTCCGCTCTCCAGACCAGGCTAACTTGCAGCAACATAACGTTGCCATCTTTTTGACGTGATCATTTAAAAAAAGGATGAGTGACTGACTTCGGTTTAGAAGACTTGTTTGAACGTTAATTAGTTATTAACTAAAACTTCCCATGATCTATGCTGTCTATCACTGTATGCAGCCAGCGACATTCAGGTTCAGGTGTGCACCCTCTTTGATGCCGACATCCTGACCAGTTGGGTTCGTGAGGTGCCCACCACCTCTGCAGGCTCACTGTGAATAGGAGGTGTGATTAAAACAGGGCCTGTCACCTTGGCGTGTGTACTCGTTGTCCAGGTGCAAAGATGAAACTTAATCCTTTTGCTGAACCTCTCTACCAGGTGCCAGCCGCAGTCAGGCGGTCGATTCCTCCCGGTGAGGCGGTGCCTGTGCCGCCTCCTCCCCTCTTCAGAGTTTTGCTTTGCCTGTTCTCCTGACGCTTTAGTCTTGCATGCACTCGGGATTCGTTCACGCTGTGCTCTGAGTAGCAATGAGAACATCGTGTCACAGCTCGGCTGCCAGCCAGCACAAGCCGCAGCTTAGCAGCCTCAGACGCGCCTGCGGGTACAAAGCAAGGGCCGAAAGGAGGAGGGTCCTTGCCGGGATGCTGGCACATCCCTTGGAATGACAGGGGAGCCTGGAGGTCACGGCCTTTGGTCGAGACCGCAAAACCGCATCTTGAGGCTGAGGCGTACCAGGAGGGATCTCCTTGCTCTGTCTCCGGCAGCGCGAGCGGGGTGGTAAGCGGGAGGAGTGGCCACGTAGCGCCCTGGGAGCGGGTGGGACCACTTCCTTGTGACTCAGCTGCCTTCCGTGAAACTGTCCGGGGTGCATCGCACAGCGCTTTCTCCTGCAGGCGAGAGCTTGCAACTAAACGCAGCTACTGGCCCGGTTGGGGCTTGAACGGAGAGTGAGTAACAGCAGAGAGGTCTCTGCAGGTGTCTTTCAGGTGTCCTTGTTCTTACTGTCATCTTAAATATGCTGAAATCAAGTGCCCGATGCTTTTGCCTTGCTCTCCCTGCTGGCACTGCTGTGGCTGTGGCACAGCCAGTCTGCAGCAGGCGGTAAGAACCGGTGACCCACTTTAAGGCAGGCGGGTGAAGCTCCACTTCCCTGCAGGGAGAGCACACGCGGTGAGTCAGCACCCAGCAGGCAACACGTCCTCCAGGCAAGCTCGCCTGCGCTGTCGTCAGCTGGAGTTGAAAACAAACCCCACTGTTTTCATCGAAACATACCCATTCTGTAAAAACCCCACTGGAAAGCCTTTGCTGCCCCTAAATTAGAGGGTCAACCTGCTGGGCGGCCAGTCTTTCTTGGTCTATGCTTCTAGGCTTAACTTTTGTTTCTAGACTTAAGACAGTGCTGGCTGGAGCTAGATCTTCTGGCATAAGGAGACATGAAGGTGTTGCCTTTACATGTCTCTTCTGTCACAAAGTGCAGAACTGTACCAGCCCCGTCTTCATTCAGGTAGGGAAAGAGGGATGGAAAGTGCGAATAGGTTGTATTTCTGCAGACAAGAACGTGGCTTCCGATTTCTGAAACAATCGGTAGTTCGGGGATCTGATACCACTGAGTAGTGAAAAGCAGAAGCGTGGTCCTGGTTGGTAACTTTTCCTTGCTGCGTGCAAGCTTTCCCTATCTTGCTTTGCTTTGCAGCTGAAGGTGTTTGCGGTGCTTGAGGCCAGCGTGTGCATGGGTTGCTCAGCTCTCCTGTGAAGCCTGTCTCCTCCTGGTTTGGTTAGTCTCTATGCACTGCTTTCCTGCTCCCCCCTTCCAGCTCCAAGCTGGCCAGTTAATTTATGCTTGGAGATACCTCCTCTGCTGGATCTTGCTTAGAAAAATGACATAAAACAAAGTCACGTTTACTCAGAAATGACAGTGTCCCTTTCAGGAATCTCCTGCCAACTGTTGTGGCACAGAAGTATCCTCAGTGCCCACCTCGGTACTGCTGATGAGTTGGTTGGTTAGAAAGCATCCTTGGTCAAGCCTTTAGCATGACTACCAGGCACAGGAGCATGCCTGGAGCATGGCACAGGGCAGACTGCAGGAGCATCAGGACAGGCGACGTGGCTGGGAGCGAGAGCAGAAAGACAGGAGCTGGCACATCCCACGGGCTGCTCCTTGCTCACCTCAGCTGCCAGCGAAAGTCGGCTGTTTGTAAGTAGCACCTCAAGCTTGGTATCTGTGATGCTGTCAGAAAAGGTCCTTGGTCATGGATAGATGGAGACTGGGGGTCTCAGGGCAGTGGGCAGCACAGCTCCGGCAGTGCCTGGATTTTGCCCTTGGCTGCTGTCACAGCAGTTGAAGATGGGCTGTCGGGTCTTTGGTCAGTGCTACAGCCTTCCTTGTAGCCAAATTCTGCTTCCCCTTTCTGGCTGCTACAGCAGGAGCAAAAGTTTGGTGATGCCGCCCTGCTTGGGTGGGCAGGGGCTAGACCAAGCCTGGTTCCAGAGCCTGGCAGATCATCCTGTCTATGGGACTAGTAGCCCCAGGTGTAGCTTTTCTGCTCTCCCTCCTCATCCCCATGTGTTCAGGCAGTCCAGGAGCATGGCTGTGCTGGCTGTAGGGTGTGACGAGGGGCTCTCCCCAGCCCTCTGGGCATGGCGTGGTTTTTCTGAAACCATGTCCCTCGGGGCACTCTTGTGTGGAACTTTTCTTCCTCCTTTCTAGCATGACGGCAGCTTACTATAGCCAGGCCTCTTGTCTGGCTTGCCCGTGGCTTCATCTGTCAAAGAAATGAACAGCTTGTATTAGGGACATACACAAAGTGACGGGGGAACGTGGCAGCAGCTGCCAGGATGCTGAAGGCAGCAGAGGCTGCTTAAGGTAGCTCTGTGTACCTGCTGCCTTTTGGAACGGGTGTGCTTTCCCTGTGTTTCTTGCTCTTTCACTATGTCCTAATTTAGCCTTGACAGTCATCTCTGAGGCGGGTTTGCTGCTGGCAGTCGTAGTCTGGAGCAGGAGCATGACCCTCTGGGGACACTTCAGCAGGGCTTGCCACTGCAGCCTCGTGTTGCGCTCCAGAGGTGTGCGTATAGCATTTCCATCGCTGTTCTTATATACGGTGAAGGTTGAGTGACTTTTCTGGGCTGCTGGAGCAGTTGGGGCTGATAGGTGAGAACTAGCTGTGATAGCTTTAGGTCTTCAAGCCACAGCACCAGTCTGCATTTCAGAAATGAGGGAGGTTGAGCTGCCATCTCCCCCGGAGCACAGCTGGGGCTGGGACTGATGCCTTGCTAGGAGGTGAGGAGGAGGAGGAAAGAGACCTTCCAGGTGAAGCTGGCTGGAGGACTGCAGCTTGGTGCTCAGCAGCCTCGGGGCATTATCCTGGCTTTGAGCCGCCCTGACCCTGTGCAGCCAAAAGGCTGTTCCCAGTGCCTGGGAAAGCCCCCAGCCCACTCCATCTGCACCGCCTGCAAGCAGGTACCTGAGAGCACCAAGCTAGAACCACCACGTTGTGACTTTGGGGGTCCAACAGCCGGGTGTGCTGGCTGCGCGTGGCCGGCGCAGGATAGCTGTGCTGCGGACGCACCCTGCGGGGCATGACGCCCGCTCCCTTCCAGCATTCGCTGCCCGGGGTAGCTGGATCAGAGGGGTGTCCTGCGTCCAGGCTGGGGACAAGGGGGTCTCTTTCCTCTCTCAGTAGCTGTCATCAGTGGCTCTTTCCACAACTGCAGCTTACTCTGGCAGCACCTCAGTCCAACAACACAGTGTATCCTCTTTAGCATGGTCCCCAGCCCGGTTTGGTGGGTGTAGGCTGGTCTAGGAGCCCTGCAGCTTCCTAGATCTTATCAGCTCTCTGACACTATCTGCCTTACTGGAAAAGAAAACAAACCATTGTGGGAGTGGTGAAGTAGGTGCAGAGAGCTCCCTGTACCTGTGATGCATCTGTCTAAACGAGCACTTAAAATGTCGTCACCTTTTTCTTGAATAAAACTGCTTCGGCAAAGCCTTGCCCTGGCACCATGGGATCTCTGCGAAGTATTTTGGAAATGCAGAGGGTGGCCAGATGCAGGCAGGGGCGTGGGAGCTGTTTGTGTGCCTGTGGAGTAACCTGGCTCCCACGTGACGCGCAGCTTAGCAATGCAACTGCCATCTCTTCCCCTCCCTTCTCTCCTGGCTGAACAGGCGAGTACCAGGAGGTATGTTAGGAGCTGTGTAACGTGTTGGTGCAGAGGTTACAGCTGCCTCTGGGCCACAAAGCACCACACACCCATTTCTTTTAATTAAGAGGCTTCTTAAGACTAAGCTGAATGTGTTGTACACTGACCCATCCTTCCTGCTTTCCTTCCCTCCCCTCTCCGCACATGGTTTGTGGAAGATGCAAACCCCACAGGCGAGCGAGAGCATGTTAATTATGCTGTGAGGGGAAGGGCCTGGCACACCTATGTCTAGTAAACACCAAGTGCAGAATAAAACGCTTGCTGCCTTTTAACCCCTGGTTCAGCTTGGGCTGGCCAGAGGATGGTGGTGTTGTCTGAACCAGTCTCTCCAGCCACTCGGAGAGGACCGTCCATTTGCTCAGACCTTGTCTAAATCCTTCTCTTCTCACCCAGAGCACCCGTCTGGTGTGGCACTGATGAATGGCAGCGGCCCACACGAGAGCCTCAAGGGCGAGAAGGATGCCAGGCAGAACGGTCACGAGGAGGCTGACCCGGGAGAAGATGGGAATGACCAGGAGGTCATTGTCATACAGGACACAGGATTTACCGTCAAGATCTGTGCGCCAGGGATAGAGCCCTTTTCCCTGCAGGTACCTCCCTTTGCTGGCTGGGGAGGGGAACGGAGGCAGCACTGGAGGAGGAGGAGGAGGCAGAGGTGGGAAGTGTTTGAGCCAGGATGTACACGGTGCTGTCCCTTCAGTCAGCCAGGCAGGGAAGGGAACAGGGGACTGTGCCCAGGAAGGCCCCTGTTAGCCCCCACGGCCTGGATAGCACCTTCAGGCTGCTCACAGCTCCCTGACTCATCTGCCCTCTGATGGGATTAAGTGGGGAAGGAGGCAGCAAAGCATGGGGGGGGTGCAGGACAGAAGCTGCCTGGCCAATGGCTTCTAGAGAAAAAGGAAGAAAGAGGAGACGTGAGCAACAGGCTGTCTGGCACAGGCCTGCCTAGGCTTTGTGAGGACAGGGAGGGTGTTCTGCTCCGGATCCCAGGTGTGGAGCAAGGGGAGGGGGAATTAGCTGAGGTGTAGCTGCTCCCTGCCCATCACAGAGAGGCTGAGGCATGGAGCTGAGCACGGGGGAAATGGCTTTCCCCACTTCTGGGCTGTTTTAAAGGAGGCATGTGAAAAGATGATTTCTGGGTCTGACTCTCAGGAAAGGAAAATCCCGTGCTTGCCCAGCAGTTTTGGCATGATGCTTCTTCGGGCTAACCTGGATTTGGTACAGTGACAGGCGCTAGCACAGCTCAGGGCACTCAAGCACCAGCCTGAAGATCAAGGGAACGACGCAGTCTCCACTTCCCCTCTGCACGGAGAGCTCTGCGTGTGTCGTGGACAATGACATGTGGTGCCAGAGCAAGACGGGCTTTGACATGCCTAGCTGATATTCCAATTTAGCTTGATACTTCACTGAAAACCATTTGGATGAAGTATCTCTCATTTTAGGGGGGAGGCATCTGGAGTCTAAACCCAGTGGAAAGTCTTATGTCCCAAAGACCAGCAGAGACTGCAGTGAAATTACATCCCTCATGGAACTAGCTGTATCTCAGCCTAGCTTTTTTCTCCTTTAAATCCCCTTGGCTGTTAGTTTTAATAGGCTAATAATAGCAGGCCATGTTGTTTACAGCAGCTTATGTAAACTACCCTGAGTCCTCCTAGCTTGAGAGCAGTGTCAGTGGTACTGGAGCCAGCACAGGGAGGTAGGAGAGCAGCCCTGGTGCACAAGCTGGGGCAGTTTCTTGCGTCACAGGAGCTGCGCACTTGCAGGCGGCGTGCCCTGGAGGTGTGGCACTGGCATGGACATGCCATACCACGCTGTGGATACCGTGGCAAATCGAGTGGAGGAAATGGTCTGTTTTCCATGTGCATCATTCATAGCCTCACCACAGATGTGCCTCGATAAGGGAAGAGCCCCCGGTTTCCCCCACTACCTTCTATTCCTTCACTGCCCTCTCTGCCACCTCTGTCCCATGCCGAGTGCTTGGCACAGTGCCAGGCAGTGACACCTCTGGGTGCCAAGCCCTGTGGGATGGAGCTGGGCTGGCTGACCCTGCCAGAGGTGGCAGTACCCTCCCAGCAGGGATAGAAGTGATCTTCCTGGGAGGGAGAGCTAGAGTCTGCCTTTCCAAGCCTAGAGAGGTACAAGAGGTGTTTCATTCTGCAGCAGAGGGACAAAGTTTGGCAAGAACACACACAAGGACTGAGAATAACTGTCTGGGTTCTTCCCTTCTTAAGGTCTCTCCTCAAGAGATGGTGCAAGAGATCCACCAAGTTTTGATGGACCGCGAGGATACCTGCCATCGGACTTGCTTCTCTCTGCAGCTGGATGGCAATGTACTCGATAACTTTGCTGAGCTGAAAACTATTGAAGGACTGCAGGAGGGCTCGCTGCTGAAAGTGGTGGAAGGCAAGTTCCTTCAGACTTCGGGAGGGAATGAATTGAGGGTTTTCACAGGGAGTGGTTTTGGCCACCTGGCAGCCCTTTCCTGTGGTTCCTTTTTGAGACCTGTGTGCCAAAGGAGTAAGCAACTCTGTAATTCCAGTTTCTTTCCTCCCTTTTTGCTCATCAGAGCCATACACAGTGCGAGAAGCCAGGATACATGTGCGTCACATTCGGGACCTTCTGAAGAGTCTGGACCCATCAGATGCTTTCAATGGTGTGGACTGTAATTCATTGTCCTTCCTGAGTGTCTTCACTGAAGGAGACCTGGGAGGTATGGGGCAAAAAGGCTTCTCTGGTGTGGTCAGTGTTTTCATTCCCCTGACTCCTTGCTTCGTTAAAACACATCGTAACAATCAGCTGTCCCACATCATTCAGGAGTGCAGAGAAACGCTCGGAGCACTTCTGCATTCCTCCTTGAATAATTACTGGAGGAGGGAATGCTGCATTTTTCAGCACTGACTTTCTATCTCTGTCCGTTCTAGACAGTGGAAAACGGAAGAAGAAAGGTACCGAAATGGAACAAATTGACTGCACCCCTCCTGAACATATCCTGCCAGGTAGCAAAGAGAGACCCCTGTGTGCCCTTCAGCCCCAGAACAGAGACTGGAAGGTAGAGTTCTCCTGTGTCATTAAAAAAAGCTATTGGCACATTCCTTGCAGCAAACTGGTGTTCAGGGATTGAAAGCTACACTGAAGTGGACTTTGGGATTTGCTCTGCTTGATGCTTAATGAGTGCTGGAACAGTACTGCTTAGCCAAAAGAATAAAGTCCAAGAGCTTTTGTGGAAAACACTGGACACTGAGTCTGGACATCTGCAGAGTGTAAAATGGCCAGTCTTGTTGGGAGGGGTGGCAGCGAAGGGAGAACAGCATTTCTCTGCAAAGTCCTGGAGACAGGATCTGCAGATCACTACAAATTACCCTTAGCTTTCCCATACCCTCCCACTTGGATTCCGCTTTAGAAGATGCCATTTGAAAACCAGTACAGCAAGAAATCCATGCCTTGTGCAGCCCAAAGGCCCAGGGTGTCTGTTTTTGCCTGTGTCTTACGGTGTGAAAGGCAGCAAACTGAGGCAAATTAGTGGACTGCAAATGGCTTGAGGAAGGCTATGCTCTTGAGATGAGGAAGTTTGTTTGGTTTTTTTTTTTTGTAAGCTCTGTTTCTGGAACCAAGCGAGGGCAGCAAGTAAAAGGAATCTGGCATGTACATTGAATGGCTCTGTAACTCACGGGAATTAATTCCTGCTGACAGGAGTTGCTTCTGTTGTGTTCTTCTGTAGCCTTTGCAGTGCCTAAAGGTATTGACAATGAGTGGCTGGAACCCTCCACCCGGTAACCGGAAAATGCATGGGGACCTCATGTATTTATATGTCATCACGGTGGAGGATCGGCACGTCAGTATCACTGCATCCACTCGAGGATTTTACTTGAATCAGTGAGTAACTAAGATTCCTCCTGTCCTGCCCTGCAGCAGGGAGCTTGTGATAGCCAACTGGAAAAGAACCCACAAACAAACAATTGCTGCTTGGTGGGTTGGGTTTTTTTTTTTAGTCGAAAATAGCCTATTTTAATTCACTGCTCACACGGGTTAGTAGGAGTTGCTATACTGGATTGGGCTGTTCAGTTATGCCTGGTACCATTTCTCCACAGTGGATAAATGCCTGATGCTTTAGGGAAAGTTTAAACATTCCATAATGTCATCAGCTAATTAGAGCATTTTGAGTTGGGAGGGAATTCCTTCTGACCATTGCAACTATCTCATTTTGCCCTAAAGCAAAAGCACAGCCTGTCAGAACTTCCTAAGCTGGGCACAGATTTGACTAGATTTTTTTCTTCTTTTTTTTTTTTTTTTTTTTTTTTTTTTTAAATAGTGACTATGAGAGGCTGCTAAATTGGCTGTGCTGTGCCTGTCAGAGTGGCTGTATTGAGGGAGGTGCAGGGTCCGTCCAGCCCAGTAGCCTGTAACAGAGACCTATTGAGTTGCGGGTGGACAGGAGAGAACTTCAGAGCAACGAACCCTGCTGTACCTGAGCAACCATCAGCTCAGAAACATCTCTGGGTGGCCTTGATCCTGCAATCCAGATAATTGCTTGGGCAACCATAACTGCATGTTTGAAATACAAGGTTATAACTCACAGGAGGAGAATGAAGCTGCCTGAAGAGAAGGAGAGCTTAAAATACAGAAGATAAAATTCAAGCACATTTCTACCTTCTGTCTCATTATGAAGTGGAAGAGCTCTGTGTTAAACTGGCTCATGGAAAAAATAATTTGTAGTCCATTGTTTCCCCCCAGATCTGTAAAAATAAGTGTTAAAAGTAATGAGTCTGAGGGTACCTATCTGAGTGCAGGTCCCAGGAGACCAAGTGGCACAATGAACGTGAAACAGGTGGCCTTTTTGAGTTTGGCAAAATGTGACCTGGCGAGGGGGACCTGTCGGTGTGCTCCTGGCAGGTCTGGTGCTCAGCCTTCCAGCCAGGAGACGAGGTTCTCTTGAGAGGGCACCGACTCTTTGGTATAGTTGGTGCCATTACCATTGGGTTCTCTCTTAAGCGAAGGCCCTTTTGGTGTGTTTGGGAACCTTTGTGAAATCAGTCCTTCCCAGCTATAAAAATACAAGCCTTTCTTGAACCTGGTGGTGGCTGAAGAAGGTCTAAATTAAATTTGCTGTGCAATCAGTCAGGGCCCAGGTGCAGGGTTACTAGCTGTATCTCATGTGGAGAGACTAGAGAGGGCCCTTGCAGCCCATCTGCCCGTGTACCACATGGTCTCCATTTTGCGAGCAAGGGCACACTGTGCAGGACTTTCATGTAGTGCATATATGGAAAGCTGTCATTCATGTACCACGTTCCTAGGGTACAGGAAGTCTCAGGTATGACAACAGCTTGTGACTTTGTTTCTTTTTTCTCTTGCAGGTCTACTGCGTACAACTTCAATCCCAAACCTGCAAACCCCAGTTTTCTCAGTCATTCCTTGGTGGAACTACTTAACCAGATCAGCCCTACCTTCAAAAAAAACTTTTCCGCTCTGCAGAAGAAACGGTAGCAGCACTTTTTCCTTTCTAGTTGCCTTGAGTAGTCTGTTGTGAAGTTGCTTGGTGAGGCTCAGCTCACCTGATGGTGACCCTGTGTGGCTGGTTCTGTGGGAACTGGATGCCACTCTGATATAGCAAGGATTGCAATGCCTGCTTTCTCTGAGCTCACATAGTGGTGGGGTGGTTGGGACATGTGAGTCTATGCAGCAAGGACCGCAAAACACCTGACTAAATGTCATGGCAGCACCCTGATGTAACTGATTTTCCCTCGCTCAAAACCTGGAGCTGTCAGAGCTGATGTGACTTGTCTGCTGTTGTTCAGCATGACAGTAACAGAGGCCAGTGGAAGCCCAGAGTCCTGATCCTTATCCACTGGATGGTTTCTCTTGGCTGTAGCTCCCAGATGACTCTTGCTCACACCATGTAGATTTACGGATTTCGGCTCTGCCTAAAGCAAAGGGTGGGGGGACGAGAGCTTTCCACTGCCATGGGAGTAGCAGTTGTGGAGCTTACCTGGAATTCAACGCTCTCTGTCCCTGCTGGGGAACTGAACGTGTAGGGCAATTTGCGCAGTGGGAGATGTGCTGGTTTTGCCCAGAGATGGACTGCAGTGTTCATACAAGGGAAACTGCTGATGTGTTGACCAGCTCCTGAGATGTGGGTCTCCTTGCTGAGTCTGCGTGTTGGCTACATGCCTCGTGGGAGACTTGATGACTTCCTACCTAGCCAGGCAGCAAAGAGTTAATGGGAAGCACGGCCACATGCTGCAGCAGTGACTGAGCTGGTAACCTGGTCAGTAGGTACTTCTCCCCTGAATCCAAAAAAGAGACTGAAGCATAAAATATTAGGGAAAGTAACATGAGGGCTTTGCGTAGGCTTACGGTGGAGAGAGAATAATTATTTTAAACATGTCCGTGCATGTTCATTTTCTCTAATTCCCTCTAGCTCCTCTAATAATAATAAAAAACAATGATGTATTGTTTTATTTTCCCATCCTTGCTGCAGGGGCCATTTATTCTGCTCCAGGACAGTGGGTCCTGTGCAAAAGCCTGTCATTCTTTAGAGTCCACTTAATGAACTGCCTCAGCTCAGCAGGGTGCAAATTGACAGGCACATTGTGTGGCTTTCAGGAGCTCTGCTTCTGCTCTCATTAAGAAGATGAAAGTGACACTAGACAAGGGCTGGAAATTAGCAGTGGCTTCCAGCTACCACTGTGACTATCTGGCCATTTAAAAATGGTTATACTGTATTGCTTCTTGGGCCAGAAGTAAGTACAGATGAGACTCCAGCACCTGCTGAGAGCAGACAGATCACACAAGAGGCCATTCAGTGAAGCTTCCTTTTCCACTTCATTAGTGGATGTGTGCTGTAGGCTGGTTTTATAATGCAACCTGTATGGACCAGTGTGAAAGCTGAGGGCCAGTCTGAGAGGTGGCTAGCTGGGAGTGGACATCCTCTGCCTCCAAATGCAGAGGGTGATGGGGATTTCTGGTGATACAACTGAGGATAAAACTGGGGAAAGGGGGACAGGGAGAGCCCAGGTAATTCTGCAGACTGCTGTTGAGAGATGCTGCCCATGCCAGTCAGCCATCATGGGGTATAGTACTTGTTAAATGAAAGCCCCCTTTGCTGCTCCTGAGGCCTGGTCTTGTTCTGTTGTTTGTCAGAAGCTGTTGTTGCAGCAGAGGGAGAATTCTCTTAGAACAGAAAGAAATCTTCCTTTGGAAAACGTCTAATTGTTTTCACTCCCAAACTAGGGTTCAGAGACACCCTTTTGAAAGGATAGCCACTCCTTTCCAAGTGTACAGCTGGACGGCTCCGCAAGCAGAACATGCCATGGACTGTGTCCGGGCAGAAGACGCTTACACTTCTAGACTGGGCTATGAAGAGCACATACCTGGACAGGTATCGGTCTTGCCTTGCCTGAGAACACTGGCAAGAGTTTTGCTGCCAGCTGTGCTGGGAACTGGTTAACTTTTACCAAGTAGACCTCTGGCATTTGTGGAAGGGTTTTTCTCATCAAGGGAAAACTTGCGGGAGTCCTTGTTCTTGACAGTGCCCTTGACTATAGGGGCTGTGCTGCTCAGGCTGCAACTCCTTGAGCACGTAAAGGTCTGAGAGGAGCAACTTATGCTCAGGTGTTTATAAATCCCATGTCCCTGCTCTGACGAGCGCCGCTACACAGAAGGCAGAGTGCTCCTCCATGCCAGTCAGGCCTGGAACAGCTCTTGTGTCTCTGAGCAAACTTTTCCAAATGCTTCAGTTGCAGCTTTGTAGCATAAAATCTTGCAGGCTGTGAGCAGTGCAGGGCTGTAATGGCCACCCATGGGCAGCTGTCTGCCTGCAGTGTGACCACATCGCAGTGTGCTGGCTAACGAAACCTGCACCGTGCTCCTCCAGAGCTAGCAAGCTGCTATTTCAGTTAAACTGCACTGCATAAGCTGGGCTAATGTAAGATCTATCCCAAACTGCTGTTGAATAAAGTCCACTCACGAGGAGCGTTCATTCCTGCTGCTAATTCACTTCATCTGAATTCCACGGCAGCCTGAATTCTTGCCCCTTCCCCTCCCTTCTCTCACAAAATGCCTCATAAAGCAGAAACGCTGACTTGCTAGTCCCTTCCTACACAATGCATTGCTTCCCACAAGGCTTTGACTCTTTCAGACCAGAGACTGGAACGAGGAGCTGCAGACCACACGAGAGCTGCCGCGCAAGAACCTGCCTGAGAGGCTGCTGAGAGAACGAGCCATTTTCAAGGTAACTTTGGGATGTGCAGGCAACTCCTCACACCGCCCCTTCTCTGCTGCCCGTATCACATCTGGATGCTTCACCTGGGCTACCCTTTAGAAACTGCACGTGGAGGGTCCCTGTTTGTGAGCTAAGGGGTCTTGTTCTCTCTCGCATGTCTGCCTTCTGCTCCCAGCCCCACGGGGAAGAATTGTGCTCCTTGACCCTGAGGCAGCCTCCTCTTAGTCCTCTGCTGTTCTTTCTGATCCCGTCCTTCTTCAAGTGGGTGGGAGGAGCAGCGGGAGGGGGAGCATACTTACACCTAAGCCCTCCTCTGCAGAGAGCTAATGAGTCTGAGCCATGCTGATCCCTAATGTTCTGGCTCCTGGAGCTTGTATCCAAGCCGCTAGCCAGGCTCACAAAAGTAAAAGCCAGCTGACCTGCCTGCCTGCCGGAAGGCTATCAGGAGGAGAGGAGTGAAGGAGAAATTTGCAGGGAGCTTGGAGAGCTAGGTGCTGGGAGGGTGGGAGCCCTTCCTTACCCAGCTTTCTCTCCACCTACCGCCAGGTTCACAGCGACTTCACTGCAGCAGCAACAAGAGGTGCTATGGCTGTCATTGACGGCAATGTCATGGCCATCAACCCCAGCGAAGAGACCAAGATGCAGATGTTCATCTGGAACAACATTTTCTTCAGCCTGGGCTTTGATGTCCGTGACCACTACAAGGACTTTGGCGGAGATGTTGCTGCTTATGTAGCTCCTACCAATGATCTCAATGGTGTGCGGACCTATAACGCTGTGGATGTAGAAGGGCTGTACACGCTGGGGACTGTAGTGGTGGATTACAGAGGTTACAGGGTGACAGCTCAGTCTATTATTCCTGGCATCTTGGAACGGGAGCAGGAACAGAGTGTCATTTATGGGTCAATAGACTTTGGCAAGACAGTTGTCTCGCACCCCAAGTACCTGGAGCTGCTGGAGAAGACCAGCAGGCCGCTTAAGATCCAGAAGCACAAAGTCCTCAACGACAAGAATGAGGAGGTGGAGCTGTGCTCCTCGGTGGAGTGCAAAGGCATTATTGGCAACGACGGGCGTCACTACATTCTGGACCTGCTCCGCACTTTCCCTCCAGATCTAAACTTCCTGCCTGTTGAAGGGGAGGACATGCCAGAGGAATGTAAGAAAATGGGGTTCCCCAAGCAGCACAGACACAAGCTTTGCTGTCTCCGGCAAGAGCTTGTTGATGCCTTTGTAGAACACAGGTGAGCTGAGCTCCCCCCTTCCTCCACCTGCAGCTGGTAATGGTCCAAGTCAAGACCATGCTGCGTTGTCCCAGGCACATCACAACAGAGCTCCCAGAAGCGGGCAGCTAATTTCCCCATTGCTTGGCCGTGCAGGTGCAATTACAGAAACTTAATTAACGAGAGGTGAAAACAGTAGGGATTCTGACAGGGTTACAGGGAGCCAGGGAAAGAGGTAGTTTGCTTTTTAGTCTCCAGATCTGTTTTTGTTGTTTCCTGTCCAAACATTTAGAAGTTCTTCTTTCCCTGCAGATATCCTGTGTACCTGACGGCTAGGGAATGGGAAAGATTTATCCTTCTTTTTAAGGCTCTCCAGATGTCTTGAATGCTACCTTTCTTTCCTAGAGGCTGAAAAAAAATTATCTGTGAGAACTGCTGTAGGCACTTTTGTGGTGGGATGTGTTGGTGTTCGGGCTCACTCAGTGCAGGCGAGGAAGTGGGAGCGCTGGGAGCAGGACAAGTTGAAGTCGTGTGGTGCGGCTGCATGGTGCTGGTGATGTTAACGCTCCTGCTTCCGATGTGAAGGGCTGCAGGTATTCTGCTATCAGAGATGGTCAGAGCCTGTGCTTCACTTGCCAGGAAGACGAGCCCTCCAGTTGCTGACGGAGGAGCCCTGCCCGCTGAGCAACCAGTTCTGCAGCCAGCACCCTTCCCAGTTCTGCCATGTGCCTGCAGGCAGGCTTTGCTGCTCCCTGGGAGAGCTTCCAGACCAGCAGCCTGCAGGACCATGGCCGTAGGGTGCTGCTGCTCCTCCTTGGCTAGCAGAGGCTGGGTCTCTCTCTGCTAAGGTCTCCTGGCAAAATTGCTGCTGGTTTGCGTTTCACTAGTCGTGTGCATCTGGCAGTGAGAATCTTCCCGAGCTGTATGCTGATGCTGCCTGTGGAAAGCAATTTGTAACCACTGCAAGGAGATTAGTTTCCCATTGTGATGGGTAATGAAAACCCACTTTTTTGTGCTTCTTCTGATAAACTAATGTGCACTCCTTTGATTTTTTTTTTTTTTTCAAAAGTTCATGAGAGGAGGGTGTACACACTGCCTTCCCACAGGGAAACTGTATGGTCTATAATGCTGGCTTTGTGAGGTTTTTCCTCGCAGAGCAGTGGTGATCCTCTTGGATTCTTCTGTTGTGCTGAATTCCTCTTTTCCTTTACTGTAGGTATCTCTTATTCATGAAGCTGGCTGCACTGCAGCTGATGCAGCAGAAAGCCAACAAGCAGGAGAGCTCAGGTGCGCTGGAAAATGGCGCCTCTCCGGAGAACGGTACTGCAGACAGCGAGAAGTCTGAGTCAGAGGATGGTAAAATAGACGATAACGTGACTGGACTTGATCAGGTGAAAGAGCTTGCTGAGACCATTGCATCTGATGATGGAACAGGTATTTCATCCTCAGCACCAGAAGCAGCCCAGGCCTCCTGCCCTAGCTGGTGGGCTGTGTCACTGGTAGGAGCTATGCCAGACTGGGGGTGGTCGGGGTGATTACTTGTTGTTAAACAGGACAAGCACTGGCTTCTTCTGTCAATATAGTCTTAGCTCCTTGCATAGAACTGTTCACACAGTAATGAATTAATCACCCCGGGGGCCAGCTGGGTAGGTGGGCGAGTGTCTCTCAATGCAGCAAGCTCATCAGCTCCGCTGCAGGAGCGAGAGCCTGGCCAGCAAGCTGGCCTGCAGGGTCAGCAGCCGGGGCTGGGCTGCCAGAGGCTTAGTGCAGGTGGAGGGGAGCGGGCTGTGGCAGGGCTGGGAAGCGTGCAATGCACACACACCTTTGGGGAATCCCAAGCTTGGATTTCTGAGTATCTGTGGTTGGGGGCGGGTATCC
Source organism: Fregata magnificens (assembly GCA_013389945.1). Lineage (NCBI taxonomy): Eukaryota > Metazoa > Chordata > Aves > Suliformes > Fregatidae > Fregata > Fregata magnificens. The sequence continues at coordinate 24,364 of WAAD01023867.1, read as the reverse complement.
ATGGGTTTTCTGGGTCATCTTATGTGCTCTTGTTCAGACTTTGCATTGTGTAGCCATCCTCCTTTCCAAATATCTTACAATTGATTGTTTTTATAATGGACTTCTGCAGAATGTGCCATCATTGCTGCTTTTAGTAACAAAACTTCTCTCTTAATTTAATAGCTAGGCTTGTAATTTTCTGAAGTCCACATTCATTTGTGTTCTGCTTTTCTTCCTGCTCCAGTGGATCCCAAAAGCAGAGAAGTGATTCGAAATGCTTGCAAGGCTGTAGGCTCCATTAGTGACACGTCATTTGACATTCGGTTTAACCCAGATATTTTCTCACCAGGTATGTGTACAAAGAGCTGGTTTTAGTCCTCCTTCAGAGGATTGCTGTGTCCAGCCATCTACAGACAAAAAATTGTGTTCTGTAGCTAAGAATATTGCTGGCTTTTGGCTGGCTGGGCATGGTGCAGGATTCTCTGTGAAGCACAAGGATACAGAAAAGAGAAAGAAGTGTAATTGATTGCAATGCTCAAACTACCAAATGCAGGCAGTAAGCTGTCTCCCACCGCTACGCTCGGGGGAGGTCTGCAGATTGCTGCCAAGAATCTTCTTGCGATTCTCCAGCATCCCAGCTGCTAGACCACATGAAAAGAAGCAGAGGGAGGGAAAAAATTAAATTTGATCCTAATGTAGTTTACACAAAAAACAACAGTTGTAGTTGACCGACTGATGTTGCATCCTCAGTGAAGGGCAGGCTTTGTTTTAGTAACGTTATGGTAAGCAGGTCACAGTGCCCTTTGAAATGCATGCATCAGTCGCAGGCATTTCATGTAGCTTTCCATGGCTGGAATCAGTATTTTTTATTTGGAAATAGAGAAGAAGCTCCCAGAGTGTTTATGGGGGTGAATACTGAGGCTGTATGCATGCAAATTGCAGGGGAATGGCCATATAGTTGAATTTAACTTGGAATAAATGTGTCAGAAGGAGCGTGTGTTTTGAAACGCCCAAGCATCTTCTAAGGCTGGTAAGGATTAGTGCTTTGGCACCGACTTTGCAGCTAGAACTTAAAACGTTATTTTAATTTTGGTGTGCAAAAGCAAAAGGCTCTGAGTTTCTAGCACTTGCAGTATTTGCTGGTCCATCTGCTGAAACGTTCCCACTCCAGTCTGGCCAGTTGACTCTTTTGCACTGGAATTGTACACAGCACTTTGCAATAGGTAGAAGGGACCCGATAAAGAGCAGAATTTGGGCTTTTAAAAGCTGTGTTGAGAACGAATGAGTGAGCAAGAGCAGCACAGCTACTAACCAAGTAGAGCAGCTAATGCTCTTTCCATTGAAACATGCTGTAGAGTAGATGAGTTTTTGAAGGAGTGTCTTTAATTCCAGGGAGACAGAATCACTCTAACTTTTTACCTGCTCTTACTATACACTTTCCGTATATGACTTGTTTCTTCTTTGAGTTGATGTGTTTTATCTTTTTCTCTTTTACTCTCCTAGGTGTTCGTTTTCCTGAGTCTAGCAAAGAGGAGGTGCAGGATCAGAAGCAGTTGCTGAAGGATGCTGCTGCGTTCTTGCTGTCGTGCCAGATCCCAGGTTTGGTAAGGAACTGAGGACCAGCAGTAATGTCCCCTCTGAAAGCTTGCCTCAAGCCTGGCCACTCTGAGCAAGCACTGACACAGCGGTACACCAGCTTCGCCTCCCAAGCAAACGCTGTGTTCTCCTGCTGGCAGCCGAGTTCTGGCACCAGTGGTGAAGTATGGTGAACAGTGCAAGCATCTCTGGTGCAAGCGCAAGAGGGGTTTTCCATTTCCAGTCTTACATCATGGCACAATTTTCCCACCTCAATCCAACAAAGAATTTTTGGCACTAGTAATTAACAGCTATTGCTAAGAGTTTGGGACAATAAAGACCACATAAGTCATCCTCCCTAACCCTGGGCATCTTGCACAACTTACTGTATTATCTGACCCTGATTGTGACTCAATTGGTGACTAATAATTTGGAGTGAACTGAGAAACTGTTCTTACTAGTATCTGTTGTAAAAACCCCCTCTGTAAGTCTTAAGCATTTTGGATGCTTACCCATGCACCTGGCTAGATAAGAAATAACCAGCTTGTCCCTTCTCTACCCTCTAGGAGGGTAGAATTGATGATCTCCACTCCAAGAGGTTCAGGAGCTGTTGGTCTTATGTAGGAGGGGATTTTCCTTGCTGGAAAGCTTCTTCTGAACTCTAAATCCACTAGTTTTGTAGTCAGCATAACCTTTAAGACCAGCTATTCAGTCTTTAAATAATAAAGAAGGGGAGGTGAATCGGAAAAGGGCTTGGCGACTGTTGTTTTACAAGATAGTTGATACACTAGTATATAAACCCAAAACGCTGCACAAGCATGTGTGAGGGCAAGTTACAGGCTGGCTGCTGTAAGCAGGCAGTCCTCCATACTCTGCATATCGGAGAGTAACCGGTGTTACTCCATGACGTGAATTAAGTGACTCTTTATCAGCGCTGCAACACAACTTAAAATGCAAGTGCCATTTCCCCTTATCAGCTAAGTGTACACAACTCCATGTAGTCTTTTAATTGGAAATGTTTTTAGTTAGTGACTGTGAGGCCCTTAAAGAAGGGTTAGCCTGCTAGTTCCACAAGCATTAGTTAAATAAGCCATGCCAAAGGGAAAGTGGTTCTCATTGCCTGAGCCACAGGAGTCCTCTGAGTCTCTAATCTGCTGCTGAGTTCCTGTGCGGCCTCGGGCAAACTGCTGGAAGTCATATGCTGAACTACGCTGAACACCGTTGCTGTCTCCACTGGTCTCCTTGGGCCACTCAAGACACTGCACGCTCAGCACTTGGTTACAATCCTCTGCGCTGCTCCACGGGGCCTTTGCCTCTGCTTGTTTTGCACAGGGAATTGGGTGAAGCCTGAGCTGTTTTACTATGTTAGTTGATCTCTCCGCACCTCAGTTGCCCAGTGCTTATTGGGATTGCATAGTGCTGCTCATTCTCCACTGAGACCTAAGGGTAAAAATGGTACAAGTGGCAAGGAACGTGCACAAATTGCTTTGGGCTGTCTGCTGCAAGTGTTCCCCCTGCCCGTGTAGCATGGTGGTCTCTGGTATTACAGCACTCCGCCCACTGAAAGAGCCTTGCTCGGGGTCAGTGTCGGCCTTTGGGGTGACCCTGAACCCCAGGTGACAGAGGTGCGTGCAACTGGCAGTCGGGGAACAGCGGTCCTGTGCCCCATGCCCTCGCAGCACTGGGTGGATTGCCATCCTGTTAGCGCTGGAGAGAGAGTTCTCCCTCCTGCTGCTGGCACAGCGCTGCTCCTGCTCACAGCCCCGCAGCTGCGCAGGGGGCTCAAGGCTGTGGCTGCTTGGGGTTTCCTTTGCTGGATCCCAGAGCAGCAGTCCCACCCCAGAGGCAGAGCAGAGGCAGCACTAACCAGAGCTCCTGAGGAGTCTCTCCAGGCTGAATTTATCTGCTTTGCCAGTTGTGGAGCCTATGGCCCGAGGCAGGGAGCACCCGGCAGCCCTAGCTCCAGCTGATCAGTGCTCTGTACTTGCCAGTTCTTGCTGTGCTCGTAACCTAAATATCATCCCTGGAAACTGCCTTCTCCGTCAGGCAACACCTTTTTTCCTCCTCAGTCAGATTTTTTTTTTTCTTTTTAAATTTTTAATTTTTTAAAAATTGAGATTTTTTCCTTCATGTTTGCTCTCTGTAACTGAAGTTTGCATATACCCTGCAGGTCAAAGACTGCCTGGATCACACGGTGCTTCCAATGGATGGGGCTACCTTAGCAGAGGCCATGCACCAGAGGGGCATCAACATGCGTTATCTAGGCAAAGTGATCAACTTCATCACCAAGACCCCTGGCCGTGCTCAGCTGGATCACATTTTTGTAAGCATCAGGCTTAACTTCAGACTGACAATTAAAACCGCCTCTGGCAAAATTTGCCCTGTATAGATTCCAACTTGGCCAGTTGTTTTCTCTGTGTAAAAATAAACAGCTTCAGAAATACAGGAGGGAGGGAGAAAGACCTGTAAGTGGTGGATGGGGAGTTTTGCTCCCAAATCCTTAATGGCTTTCATAATGTTAGAGGGTTTGAGTGCTTCAGGGATTCCCAAGCGTAATAGCAGGTAACACACAGTTGGATTTTAAGCCACGCATTTTTTTAAGCCTCTAAGATCCATCAGGGCTTTGGATCGAATTGGAAAGTGTTGTGAGCACGGCTGCCTGTGAGCGTGCGCAGGGCCAGTGCTGCAGTGGCTCCTGGATGCACCGTTAGAGCTGAGCTGTGCTGCTCGGAGTGGCTTGTGGTCACCATGCATGGGTGTGCAGGGGGCTCTTTCCCAGCTCCAGGAGCGTTGTCAAATGCAAAACAGTTCTGAGCTGCAGGGTAAGGACTGGAGGTTGTGTCTTCTTCAGATCTTGATAAAAGCCCACTTCAAAAGCAAAGCGTATTTTTCATTGTTACTGCTGACCGATGCTTAATCTCTGTTCTTTATTTCTTTGGGTAGAAAATAGGAATCAGTGAATTGATCACTCGATCAGCTAAACACATCTTCAAGACTTACCTCCAGGTATGACCTGCAGTGTGACCTCTTGCCTTGTGTGTCCTCTCTGATGACTTTTTTTCCCCACAAACAGAGAGCTGTTTGAGTCTCTTCTCTCATTAGGCAGTTCATAGGGGTTGCCGAGCAACGGGAAGTACAGTCTCATTAGCGCTAAAATAGGTACAGGCCTGTGTGTAAGGGAAAACAAGTTCCCACTTGAAGATAGCTTTCCCAGAGTAATCATTCATGCTTTTCTTCCCCAGATTCTCACTCATTATGCTGAAGGCTTTTAACAGTGAAATCACAGCTTGTTTTCCTTGTAATACCTTTTCCTCTTAAACAGTGTTGCTTTTGCCCTTCTAAGAAGCTTTTTTTAAATTGCATGAACACTAGTGCATCCTTACACCTGTCCATACCTAGCACAGCAATACACCTGGCTTTATTCCTGTGTCAAAATCTTCTTTACACTCTCTAGTTTCTCTGTCCCAGGTAGCAGCCCAAAGTGAAACTCTGTGTTTGTGTGTGCGTGTAGGTATATACTTAATCTCCTATATCTGCATAATTCTGTCTGTGCTAGTTCCACTTGCAAATATTGCCTTCTTCTCCCACTCCTGGAAGATTCTCCTGTTTCTGGTAGGACTGGATTTGTGTGAGACTCAGGGTTGGAGTAGTGCCTGCGTGATGGCAGGTGTCTTCCACGACTGATTTCGGTGTCTCGCTGTAGGGCGTGGAGCTGTCGGGTTTATCAGCAGCCATCAGCCACTTCCTCAATTGCTTTCTAAGCTCCTTTCCAAATCCCATTGCCCATCTTCCAGCTGATGAGCTGGTCTCCAAGAAAAAGAATAAGAAAAGGAAAAACAGGAACCTTGGAAATGCTGATAACACTGCATGGGCCAGCATGACCCCTCAGGAGCTTTGGAGGAATATTTGTTCAGAAGCAAAGAACTACTTCGATTTTAGTCTTGAATGGTAAGCAGAGCAAATTACCCTCACTTGTGCCTGGACTCTCACCAAATGTCTGTAGCTCTTATTGTTCTTTAATAGGACCTGCCTTTTTGACTTGTTTTCTGTTTGAATATAAATTTGTACTCTTGAGGGAGTTTTACAGGCTTATAATAGGAAGAAACCAGGTAAAGAGCAGCATGGGGAAGTGTAACTGAGATTTGAATTGAGGTGAAACCTATGAGGCAAAGGCAGCTAGGAAGACCAGAAGAGGAAGGGAAACCTCTCATTAGTGGTGCAGAGGGGAGCAGAAGGCAAGAAGCTAAAGGAGTATAGTCAAAAGATATTTGTCTATATAGACAATGATTTAGGTTGAAGGGAGCTTATGTTCCAAAAACAAGGATAGCTTCTCCTGTGTCTGAAAGAGAGATGGTGAATAAGGCTGCCGGAAGGTGCAGATAATGAGTGTTAAACTAGAAGTACAAGCAAAGTGGCTCAAGGGAAAAACCATGACTAGTTGGCTAAATCAGTGATCATCCCTTCATGTCAAGGACAGCTCACTCTTTACCAAGAGCTGAAGGCATTCTGACTCTTGCCTAAACTCCGCAGTGAGCTTTGAAGAGAACACACGTAGGATTTCCGTAAAAAGTACTGTTGTGCATCTCTGTAAGCTTTAATAGACCATTAGTAACCACTGTAATGTTAGTCGTTGGTTTCAGTTAGCACCTAGCTGTGCAGGGACCTGTGATACACCACAGCAGAGGGATGTCCTTGAGCAGAAACTTACCTGAGAGCTGAAGCTTGTATGTGCTTTTTGCAGTGAGAATGCTGACCAAGCAGCTGAAGTGTATAATCTACAGAAAATCACCCTGCTTCGTGAAATCTCCGTCAAAACTGGAGTCCAAGTAAGATCCAAGTCTTCCCTCCCTTCCCCTTCATCTTCTGTACTGAGAAACATGAAGAGTAACTGCAGACTGCTTTGCAGGGGACATCCTTTCAGACAGACAGTGCGAGCCCCTAAAAGTCTTTGTGGTGTTAATGTTGGAATACAGGTTCCAGCCCTTGGGAAAGAGATTTCTAATCCAGTTCCCTTTTAGGGTAGACTTGCTGTGCATCTCCCTTGGAAGATTAGCCAGCCCGAATACAATTCCTGTAGCTTGCTCTGTCTGACAAACCAAACTCACATCTTAAATTCATGCACACACATACTCCCCATTCAAAGAGAAGCAGCTCTTTGGCTGAGCAGAGCAGGACTTCGGGGTTGTCCTTGCTTGAAGAACCAGAGGGTTTCCTTCCCCACAGCACTGTCTTCTCGCTCCTCTGTGGGGTGCGGGAGTTTGGCTGGAGGGGGTTCCCCTGTCGGGGCTCCGGTACTGGCACGACCATGTCTTGGCACTGTGGTGCAATTTTGCCACGCACACGTGGTGGTGCACATCTACATGTGACCTTCTTTCAAAACTGTGTCCCCAGGTAGTGGTACAAGGAGATGTTTTGACTGTGAATCCACATGCAGAATTCAAGGCTCATTTTCCCCTCTTTTCTCGCCAAGTACCTCTGAAAGTGGTGACCATGACCTCCACTCTTTTTGTTTCCTCCAGATACTGCTGAAAGAATACAACTTTGACAACAGGCACAAGCCCACGTTCACGGAAGAGGATATTCTCAACATCTTCCCTGTAGTGAAGCATGTAAACCCCAAAGCCTCAGATGCTTTCCACTTCTTCCAGAGCGGGCAAGCAAAGGTTCAGCAAGGTACAGACCCAGCATGCCTCTGCCTCTTGAGGCGACTGCTGGTAAACAGAAGAGCAGGGTATGTGTGGCATGGCCCACTGCCCCCCACACCCCATTTTGGTAGAAACCATCTGAAACACACACCTGCTATAAAGTTACCAACAATGAGCAAGGATGGATGCAGGGCAACAATTTCCTTCTCCTAGGTTTTAGTCCTTACACAAGGCACTGACCTATGGCTACATATCCCACTATTTTCACTTCACAGGCAACGCACTTCTCCAGTAGTATTCAGGGTTATTTAACATACATATATGAATAAACTTTTTTTCAGGTTTCTTGAAGGAGGGCTGCGAGCTCATCAATGAAGCCTTAAACTTGTTCAACAATGTGTATGGTGCTATGCATGTAGAAATCTGTGCCTGCCTGAGGCTGCTAGCTCGTCTCAACTATATCATGGGAGATTATTCAGAGGTAAGCAAGGGCTCAGATAGGTCTGTTTAGTCCTCTCGTTCCTTCCTCATGCTTGCTTGTTGAAGTGCACGGCATCTGCGTGACTTGCTCTTGGGTCTTCTGTTCTGTTTAGGCCTTAAGTAATCAGCAGAAAGCGGTGCTAATGAGCGAGAGGGTGCTGGGTATTGAACATCCCAACACGATTCAAGAATACGTAAGTACAGGGTGCTGGGGGAGAAGCAGCACCTCCTGTGTCCACCTGGAGTCTGTTAGCCTTAATTCATGTGTGCATCTGGAAAACAGTTGCAGTTCTCCTTCCTTCTGCAGTGTTCTTCCCTGAATCCTCCACTTTCATCATCAGTTTTGTATCTTATGATTTTGTAAACCAAATACCTAAGTGTTTGCATTATAAGTGCCCTGCATGGCCAGTATTTGTCCTACTTAGTTTGGAATTTTGGGGTTTTGTCTGCTGAATGTTTATTTATATTCATTAATTCTGCTGGCTTTTGCCCTGGGCTTATGTCAAAAACGAAGAAAGAGAAAGAATCCCCCCAAAAGCGCAATCAGAATATCATACACGTACAGGTCAATTTTGAAATACTCCCTGAGGTGCGTAAGAGAAACTGAAATGAAACGCTTCAGCTTCCTCAGTGCTGTGCCTTATGTGATACCTCAGTGCAGCTGTAAATCAACCAGCAGACTTGGACTTTTCTCAGTGGTTGAAATCCTTTTTAACCATAAAGGAAGACCTTTTTATTTGTGTGCAGCTGAGGAAAGGAGTAGAAAGGAGAGATTAGTTTGCTTTACAGAGTGGTAAGTAAACACCATTAATGCTGGGTTACTTCTTTTGTTATAGATGCACCTTGCTTTGTACTGCTTTGCAAACAGCCAGCTCTCTACAGCATTGAACTTACTGTACCGTGCACGCTACCTCATGCTATTGGTATTTGGGGAGGATCACCCAGAAATGGCACTCTTAGATGTAAGTAATCTTTTAGAGTCTTCAAGTTTCTCATCTTCAAGAAACCTCTTGGCCTTTAAAATGCCCATAGTGCTTGCTAGTTAACATAAACATTTAGGCACTGCTTTTTCCTCCCTGGGTTACTACCAGTTATTGCTATTAGAAGAAGGGAAAAAAGGAGTTTCATTCTTTAGCTGGGAAGGTCAGCCTTCTGTGGCTGGAGCTCTGCACTGGGGCACTGGAGATGTGGGTTTGAGCGCCTGTAATCCTTGCGCAAATTCCTTAATTTAGCCTGTTCTTGTTGCCCTTGCATAAAATGGAGAGAGTTCCTTTGTCTTTCTTTTGTCTGGCTTGTTTGGACTGAGCTCCCAAGGGGGAGCTGTTACGTGCTATAGAGATATCTGCTGGGGACTTGTGGCTGCTCCAGCCTTTTCAACAGTGAAATACCTGTGTGGTCTTGGTATTTACGAAGCAATAAATGTGTAGTTTGAATTTGCTTTCTGAATGCCTACTTGACTTCTTTGTGCAGAACAACATTGGCTTGGTGCTCCACGGGGTTATGGAGTATGACCTGTCCCTCCGGTTCCTGGAGAACGCGCTGGCCATCAGCTCCAAGTACCACGGCTCCAAGTCTTTGAAAGTTGCACTAAGGTGAGGCAGGGTGGAGTGCTGGGCTGCGTCACTGTACTGTTAAAGAGAGTGAGTACATTCACTGTGCGCTCATGTGGGAGGGATCTGATCTGGCTGTGTCCAGCTGTATCCTGTTAAATTAGAGATTCAGTCTCATCCCAGCTGTCAGACTCCTTGGGACTGCTGGGCTGTGTAAGTCAAGGTCATGGTGCAGCATCCAAGTTTGTTGTCTTGAAAGAAAGAGATCCCATGTTCTTAAAGTTAATTGTGGGATCTGCTGTAATGCTGATTGCCCCAAAAATCTGTCAAGATGACCCTGGTCCTTGTGGACTCTCAGTAGAAAAACATACGTGGCAAGCAAAGGTTGGAGAGCAAGGCTAATGTAATTATACTGGGAGACTGGGATGATACGTAAACAACTTGTATTTAATTGTTTCAGCCCTCAGGGAGCTATCTTTGAGAAGCATATAATTTGCTTTTGTCCTTTACCATAAAGCCTTGCATTTGAATAAAATACTGAGCTGCTTCCTTATGTTTCCAAGGGAGCTATGAGTGGTCAGCATCTTTAGGATCTGCTCTAGATACCCACTGCTCTTCAGTGCTGTATGCATTGTCCTTGAATGCAAAACTGGCTCACTATCAACCAAGCAGTGGCCCACTCCTAATTACTACTACCACATTGCAACCCATCTGTTCTTCGTCAGGGTGAAAATAAATCTTATTAAGCACCCACAAGAGTCTGATTTGTTTTCCAGCAGTTGATGGATATGCATTCTGCAGAAAGCATGTTGCCTTCCCTTAGTAGCACTGGGATGCTTGATGAGATTCATCACCTCCCACAGAGTAATACTGCCAAAAACAGAAATCTCTTTTCAGTCCAGAAACACTAAGGAAGCGAAGCCCAAGCCAAGTCAGCTCTCCCAGCTGGAGAGGGCCCAGGTGACTTGGGTCCCAGCTCTGCCACTGTTTTGCTGGTTGTGTCTGTGCTGGAAGATTTTTTTTTTTACTTTTGGCTGTGAATAATCAAGTAATTCACACCTTTGCTCTCTAAGAAACAAAAAGACCCTTTTTGAAGGGTAAGGGCTTATGGCTGCTTCCTTCTTCTCCAGTTAACAAATCTAGCCCCAAGATGTTCCCGTGGATGTGCTGCCTCCATTCAGTTCACCGCTGTGGCCTTCAGCTTTCATGGGTGCAGGAGGCAAAAATCCCCACTGCAGCCTTTACTTCTGTAGGTCACTTCTCAGCATTTCAACAAAAATCCAGCCCAAATTAGTGTAGTATATTAATCCCCAAACGGGGTGGGGAGAAGTAACTACCAGGGTGCTGTATTCAGAGTCCCGAATCTTCCTCCTTTGACACTGGTATTAAGACTTCTAGCCTAAACATTATGTTAGTCATGCTCACTGTAGTGCAGAAATGTTTCTTCTTCATTAAAGTACCTCTTAACCCTTCTCCATCCCTCAGCCACCACTTGGTAGCCCGAGTGTATGAGAGCAAAGCAGAATTCCGGTCAGCTCTGCAGCACGAGAAGGAAGGCTACACCATCTACAAAAACCAGGTAATGAGCGTGCATGCTGCTAATTTGTGTCATATCACTTTCCTGCCAGAAACAAGCAGTACCACTGCAAAACAGTGCCACAACCTGGAACTCAGGGAGGCCTTTCTTACAAACAGCTCTGAGCAGATGCCAGGGAATCTTCTTTCTAGGGATGGGGCAGAATTGCTGCCCTGTACAGTAATTGACCGGATTTTATGCCAAAAGTCTTTGAATAGCCTTCCTGCAAGTTTGTTCTTGCTGTACCCCTGTCACTGAACAGAAACTTGTGGTGGTGGCATGGTCCCATGTTCTGGCAGGGCACTGAAAGAGCTGGTCTGTTCTTTCCACTTTTTGCACCACCTGTCTTTTAAATACCAGGTCCAAACTAGTTTGGTAGTTGAGCTGTTTTGTGGGCAATACCTTCTCCCGCTCGCAGCCCTTGCTGATGCACGGTGAAACTTCTGCATCAGCCTGGGGTCTGTCTGAACATGCCTGCAGATGTACACTGTGATTCAGCGCCATCTCACTGGCTGAAAGCACAGCCTGGTGGAGGGAATGCCGCTCACCCTGCAAACATGCTCCTACTTGATGGAAATGTGTAATGTTGATAACAAGGCTCCTAGAAGAATTTTGTTTGTTTGTTTTTTGAATGCCAGGGCAGGTGAAATCCAGTTCTGATGAGTTTCTGTAAGGATGTTGAGCTAGCAGAGACTAGGAGTGCACCCTGGTTTGGGTCCTGTTCCGATTTGTAATGTTGTACCTCCCCCCTCCCTCCCTTTTCTGATTAGCTTGGAGAACACCATGAAAAGACCAAAGAGAGCTCTGAGTACTTGAAATACCTGACTCAGCAAGCAGTCGCTCTTCAACGCACAATGAACGAGATTTACAAGAATGGCTCCAATGCGAACATCATGCCACTTAAGGTAACCTTATGCAATGAGAGCAATCGAGAGTACTTGCCATGAAGGCAGAGATTTGTATTTAGCTGCTCCTGAAGGACACTGAGTGCATGCATGCAGATGTTGCCTGTGCAGGAGGTGATAACGGCTGTGCCAGTTGCAGACCCTTCACGGGCAGGAGGTCCCTGCAAAGGCAGAGGCTCAGACAGACATAGCGCAGTGTAACCAGTGCAGACTCAGCATTTGTCCCCTCTGCTTCTGAATAGAACTGCTTTGGGCCCTGGCTCTTTCTCCTGAGCTCAGGCAGTTGAGTGCAGCTGACTGCATTGCAGGGCACCCAGGGAAATCGGTAAGGACGCGCTGGGCAGCTCGCAGTTGGGAGCCTGGGACACCTACGTGCAAACCTGCCCCTCTGCTGACTCACTGGCTGTAGGCAGGTTGCTCAATCCAAAAGTACTTCAGTTTCCTCATCCTAAAAAATGCTGTCATCTTTCACCAGGTGCTTTGTTCTCCTTCCAAGGATTTTGTGGTGTGGGGAGGCTGGGCAGCAGAGCAGAGTGTGGGGGGGCCTGCCTTGCCTTGCGCGGAACAGGAGCAAATTGGCCCTCTTGGGCCAAATCCAGCTGCTCTTATCTGCCTGTGCACCTGGCAGATCACACCAGCCCCTCTGTGGCCTATCTCGGGGAATATGCACTAACTTGTGTGATGGGTGCTCTCTCACTGCCATGCTGTACAGCAGCAGCTGCCAGAGGATTGTGAGCCAGCGTGTTGGGAAAGAGGCTTGCAGTTGCAGAGACTCCCTCCCAGTAGAAAGGGCAGAGCAGGATAGCGCTCTGGGAGTGGCTGGGTTGTCTTCTCACTGCAAAGAACTGGGTACATAACTGAGGAGTTTATGGCAGAGTAATTCAAGCATAAGGACCTTGAATCGAGTAAATGGTCAAGTGCAGGAAATAGTCTCCAGCTAAGAGGCTCAAACACATAAAACTGTAATGAAGATTTTACCCTTGTTAGAACACTTGGGGGGGGGGACGGGACCACAAACCAAACCAACCCACAAAACCCACATTTTGAACTCCAGTATATACTGCATTTAACTGAAGTTCTGCAGAGTTGAGAGGGGAGGTTACCCACAGTGACTAGGGGCTTCTAGATGCTGCTTTTCAACTTATGGGTATAAAGAGGTAGAAAGTATAAATTATGTACCCTTACAGCTACTAGAGCATTATATGAGACCTAGGTTTTTCTCAGCTGTTGGTAAATGGTGCCTGGACTTGCTTAGGAGCTCTGAGTTGTTCTCTCTGGGTTTTGACTTTAAAAACTTTTTTTGTTTCCCCTCTTACACTGCAGTTCACAGCTCCCAGTATGGCCAGTGTCCTGGAGCAGCTCAACATTATCAATGGAATTCTCTTCATTCCACTAAGGTAGAGTGATACCTCTTTGTGTTGTACTTTTAGAAAGCAAGTAGTCTTTCTGTGTAATCTTTGTTCCTGAGAGAGCATAAATGCAGTGCTTCCCTTTGCATTAAGCATCACTGACCTAAAACATGGAGTTTCCAGTGATCTTGGGTACCTCTTCTCTTCTGGCAGCACAAGGCAAATAACAGCAGAAATTGTCACTTCTGCATAAAAACTGCTTTTGAAGGTGCTGGGTCCCCTGAAGGCACTGCTGAACACTTGCAAAGGGATGCTCTGTGGCATCCCTGGACAATCCTGGTTGGAGGAACATTGTGTGAAATGTCAGGTGTCTCTTTCAAAACTGTAACCTTAAGCTTGTAGCAGCAGTCTGATCTCATAAAACCCAAAACCCCAAACTGTTCTGTGAAGCTAGAGGAAATCGGGCAAACTTCCTGGAGAATTGATGCATCAGTGGGCAAGACCACTATTGTGTGACTTGCCCCAATGGGTAGCTCAGCAAGCAGCCAGGAGCTGGCATCTCCCCTCATTGCCTGTTCTCAGTCTGTCACCTCAGCAGCAAAGGGATTCTTTTGTTTCGCTCTGTTTGCAGAGTGGGAAGTAGTTGAAGCAGAGTCGGTGGTCTCTACCCAGAAGAAATGAAGTGAGCAGTGCTGAGCTGTGAAGAGCAGCACTGGCTCTTCCACAGCCAAGGCTGCTTAGCAGAGTAGTTGCTTTAAGTACATCTTGGAGGTATTCCTTCCCCAGCTCCATGGGATTTGTTTACAAAGAACATTAGCTGAGATCATAATAATACTGGCGATGATGATTATCATCATCTTTGACCACTATAAACAGGAGTACTCTGAAATTTTTTTTCATTTATTATCTGTTGTCTCTTAGACTTTTAGTTGAAAATTTGATTGGAGTGGTGGTGGAACAAGATGACCTGAGCTGAGACTGTATTCTTCTAAGGCTATAAATAATCACTGATGGTAAAAATTCACCAGAAGCAGCTGGAGGCTGCCTGGACATAGACAAGATGAACCTCACTGCCTCTGCCCCGAGGGGCCACTGATGGGTCACATCCTGGGGCCTCTTGGTTCAAAACCAAATGGCAAACCAAGCGCCTAGCCTTGCTCAGGTATTGCTGAGACATGGGACCTGGGATCTGGCAGGAAGAGGGCAAGTGCTAGGAGCATTTCCTATTTTGTTGAATGCTACCTTGTCCCTGTGCTTCACACCATTCCTAAAGCTAGTCTAATGTTTGCTAACCTTCCTGGTTTCCCCTTCAGCCAAAAAGACTTGGAGAACCTTAAAGCAGAGGTGCAGCGACGCCAGCAGCTCCAAGAAAGCATAAAAAGTGGCAAACAGCTGGAACCAGAGGACAAAGCTGTGGAGGAGAAAGAGGCTGAGCCAAGCATGCCTTCTGCTGAGATCCCCTTAACACAGAGCTCTGCTTAATGTGTACCTCGCTTAAAAAAAAAAAGTTTAAACCACCCTTTTCTGAATCTGACCCAGGGTCTCGGACTCCCCTGGAGCAGCTCCTCCTTTTTTGACAATGTTATTGCACTGGTACAATTAATACACAATGCAAAGAACTAATCTGAGAAATGTAATCTGTCTGACTGAGCTTGTGTCTGCCACGTGAAGGGGGAAGGTGGCCAGGATGCAGCAGCATACGAAAGACCCATCCTAGGTGAGCGCAGCCAGAGGCTGTCATGCCTGTGTGTGTGTGTACGTGTTGTGTGTGTGCACATATCATCAGTTATTTCTACTTTGTACATATGAATTCCAAATGAACTGTCTTGAGGTATGTAACATTTCTCAGGTCATTTTTATGTTGACTAAGGACACTGCTTTGCTAAAACAGTACAAAACCAGCCCCATCCACTGCTCAGTGTTCTTGTAAAATGTGGATTCCAAGCCAAAAGATTTATTTTCCCCCCAGTCACTATCCCAATTTGTGCGAAGGAAAACTAAGCAGCCATATTTGTATTGCTCAGATGACTGAAGCCTGTAACGTACGTGTGTGTGTAAGTGGGGGGAATGTACAGTGTTTTCTACATCAGGATATAGCCATTGGATTCCTTTACCCATTTTTTCTACTTTTGGTTGGCAGTTTGGCAATTCAGTGGGGTTTTGTAACATTCACATTCTAATTTTCAAGGTAAAGATATAGATAGAGAGAGATATATATATATATGATACTCACAGTTCCACCTCTCTGCTCTGCTTGCAGCTGAGTAAGTTAGGATACTGTATCCAAAGAGTGAGGGCTTGATGTTTTAAAAAAGCGCACAAACTTCCATTACAATGGAAACCCCAGTGCCTAGGAGAGATTGATAATGGCATCAAATGAGGTCTGAACTAAAGTGACTTAGCAGGAAATTGTGGCCCTATGAAAAGTGGGGGGGAAGAGGGGAGGAAAAGTCAGAACAGGGACTTGGTCTCATTTGCAATAGCAACTGTAACACAGAGCTGGTGGACTTTAACCTGATGGGCAAGTTGAACCAGATTGGAATCATCAGTTTCCCACAACCTGAAATTACTAGGCTTCAGCGAGGGGAGGGGGTTTAAATAAAAACTAAAATCCCGCAGCACTGAAACCTATGGCTAATACCTTCTTAACTTACTTTTTTGCACACTGGTTTTGAGATTGTTGCCAGGGGAGCTTCCATTGCTGGCAATGGATGTTACTGAAATGGCTGATGCCACTAAACAAATCCTTATGTCCCCTCCCCATCGCACACACGTCCCGTGGTGGTTGTCAATGACTAGCATGTACTCCGCTGGCCGCGCCAGTCACAAAGCAGGTAGGATGTGGCCACTGCAGGCCATGGTGTGCCGACAGAGTTGAATGTCCTTTTTTCCAAACGGATCAAGCTGTAGAACAACTTCTGATTGCTAGTCCACAGCCACCCTGTGCTGACAAAGGAGTCCAGTCTCTTTTTCTCTCTCGTGTTGTCTGTCATGGATAGTACCCTGTGCTAATTTGCGTTGCTTCTTTTACTGACCTTCTGGAGAACAAGTGCTGTCACTGTGCTCTGTACCCTTGGTTTCCTGTACTACATTACAGGTATTTGTAACTCTTGGTGGGGGGGGAAGGGAAGGAGGGGAGCAGCCTCTGAGTTGTGAGAGGCAACAAAGCAGGAGTCTTTACTGCAAAAGAACTTGCTCCTATTAGAAAAATTCTGAATTTCCTGGAAAGCAATCAATAAATGACTACAGTGCATCTTTCCTACAACATTTTTCTTTTACTAGTGTCTGTCAGTACATTAAAAGCTTTTTAAACTATTTTAGGTACTTTATTTATTGGTTTCTTTACAGTTTACCATTAAGCTGAACACCATCACTGGAGCCACCCCTTCTGTTCTTTTGAGCAGGAGCCAGTAGCAGAGAACAGGTACAGATTAGCTGGAGGCTTTAAAACCGGTAACCGTGCCGATGCCACGCTGCAGGGTTCGGTGCCCCGTTAAGCACTCCTCTACCTGCAAATACTTGTTTTCTGCATCCAGTACACGCTTTTCCCCTGGCTTACTTTCCTTAGCAATGCTCAAGGTTGGTGTGTGCACGCTGGGTTGTTTTACTGACCTCCTGTGCAGCAGCTCTTGGACCATTTTGGAAGGTGCTGTGGTCACTGGAACATTTCAGTAAGCTGCAGAGTTCACAAACTTGTGCAGGTTAACACTGCCTCTGCTCTGTGCACCCTTTTCCTCTAACAAAGTGCCCCTGTAGACAAAGGAATCAACTCTGAAAGATCAGTAATAAAACTAGTACCAGAATCACAACCACAGCAACCCAGAACCATGGAGAAGCAGGCACCACCCTCTTCTGTCAACAGATTTTTGTAAACGTGAAATGAAGGATGCAAATCCCAGCTAATAGGGCTACACAGCTAAGCAGCTTGAATGCCAGTGTTAGTTGTTAAATAACTGCATTTAACAACCTATGTTCTGTATTCTCTTTTCCTCTTTTGGGGTTTGGGTGTTCTCAGGTACTCGGTTCACAAGTTCTTAAACAAAAATGAACATAGAAGAATTGTCTCACTCAAACTAGTGCTGAGGGTGGACATTCAGGAAACCGAACGTAGCTCTCCTGGCCCTAGAACAACTCACCTCCGTGAGGCCAACTCTGTTCCTAGGTCATACAGTTACACGCAGTCTACCTTTTCACCTTCTCAGACTTATTCAGGTCTGGCTCAGACAGGATTTAACACCCCATGTGTAAGCGTCACATAGAAGCACTGAACCTCAGCTGTTCCCATAGCTGGCAGGTAACTGTATGCCACTGCCTGAGAAAAATAACTACAGCAAAATGAAATTATTTCAGAGAAAGATGAAAAACATCATGCCTGAAGGACCACACACAGAAATACACTATTTTTATCCTCCTTGCTTCCCTTCCAGACAGAGGGATTTCCAGCACTTAATGTCATCAGACATACCACGTACCATAAAAGCTACAACTTACTTTCAAGGAAGAGTCACCAGTTAGACCTTCACTACATTTAGTGGTCATACTGTTCAGAGAGAAGCCTACTCAACCGAATACATTATCTTCCCACCATTAGCCAAAATTCCTATACATGTAATTTCTTTTCATATTCAACCCTGTCTGCTGAAAAATGTTTTAATACCCATCAGTGCTATACTGAAGGCAGAAACTAGTCTCATACACATATAAAGCTGCTTTCAGTAGGGCACTCACTGCATAATCAAGTCACGAAGTTGAAGGGGAAAATGAAATTCTTCAACTACCCAGATTCTTAGCAACTTACATTTTAGTATTCCTTATCTCTCCCTTTTGATAAGCTTACTATGTTTGCAAATACAGAGGAGGCTTTCCTTTCAAACCCGCATCCTAACAGTCTCTGGACCGAATGCTCGGGACACCCCTTCACCTCATGCAGGACACCTGACCCGCACTGTAGCTCTGGCAGAGCGTGACATTCAGTTGTCCTCCCCAAAAGCCTATCCCAGGTCTGTTCCTGCTACTAAGTAACATCGTGCAAGATGCTTACACAGAACATAGCTGGTAGGAGCTTCCTGTCATTCTCTCCCCCACATCACGGTCAAGGTCAGGTCCTTGCTCTTCCATCAATGAAGAAACGCGCATTGCCATTTTAGCTCACTGACCCATTTATAAGCAGCACTCACAGCAATTACAGCCAGATCACAGGAAAAAAAACAAACCCAAACCAAACTACACACCAAACGAAAGACACCAATAGGAAAACAAAACTTCCAGGAACCGTTCAGTGCTTCAGCTTTCCAGGCACGCACCTCCACCTGCAAAGGCCTTTTGTTGCTTTAGAAAGCAGAGACAGATTACTCCCACGCTGAATCGCTCAGAGGATTCACTGCAGAATGCAACCTTCAGCATCAACAGCTCCAACGGTACCGAGTAAAGAAATAGCAAAAGATGGTTCTTATTAGGTCTGCTGTAAAGTAAGGTTCAAGGTAAGGGGGAAAAACCCCAAAACAAAACAAAAAAATGGGAAAACACAGCACTGGGACAGGACGAGTAAGGGAGGGAGCTCCCCTCATGCACCCGGTCACAGAACGTTAACAGTCACTTGGCCTCCACACAGGGCAGGAAGCCCTCCTGTGCCGCGCCTCCGTAACCACACCGACTGCTCCAGCATGAGACACTGGGATTGCTGCCCAACACCTTAAATAAATCATGGTCCAAACATGCTTCTTCACCGAAACTCTGCTAAGCAGTTTCCACTATACATACGCTGTCTGCAGCGGGACGGTTGCTGTAATGGTCACACAGCAGAGGCTTCAGCGAGAGACCCAGCACAAGCGAGCCAGTGAAGCGTGCGTGTTCGGGAAGAGGCAAGACATCTACCTTCAGCACAGCATCAGAAACAACACTCTTTCAGACCATATATGAAACCACCTTAAATAAACATGCAGGGTTTTTTTTTAATAAAATCTCACTTCACCCTATTAACCAATAAAACCTTTGACTATCCTAACTGTAACCAATCGCCTTAAAAATGCTTCACATTTCCTCGGTCAAGCACAATTTAAAATTAGATAAAAGAAAAAGCAGGTGTGGAACAAAATCTGAAGGGTGAAACACCAATAGCTTTTTTCAAAATAGTTTTAATTCTTGCATCCAAGGAAACAAAAACACATCTAGTTTTATATGCATTTAATAGTTTACCAATTGGTACAATAAGATTTTTTTAATATGCAGAAAACATGAATAAATTTTGTTTTACACAGTCTGAGAGCAACAAACCTTACTGTAAAACACAGAGCAGTATTATATACATTCCTTTACTGATTTTTTTTTTTTTTTTTTTTAAATTGTGTCAATAGCTTCAGTTAACTCCTACAGTCTGGGAACTGTTTTCTCCAATTGCAACCTCTAACATCGTTCTTATGAAAAAATTCGACGTTTGCCTTCATGTCAATGTCAGGATCAATTTCTAAAACGTGAAGATTTTGCTAATTTATCTTCAGAATGAACTTGGGGAAGCCTGAGGGATAGGTAGGACAAGAAAGCAGCTACTTACATGACACAGTGGAAAGATAAAAAGGCCAGTTAAATCCAGTTGTGACTTGTAAATCCAACTCAACCTTCCCCGCTCCTAACGTGTTTATCCCTACCATTTTATGCACATATTCTTGCTAAAAGATTCTTGGTATTGACTTTTTTAAATACACTGGACTTTATGTACAGCTGGACAGCAAATAACTCATTCTAAGTGCGTTTTTCCTTCACTCAACTCAGTATTTTTTTTAATATTCAAATCATTAAAAGGATTATCAAGCCACCACTGTCTACAAAAACAAAGTATAACCTTTTTCTTTTAAATAGCTTTCACACGAGTCAAAAGCTATTTAAGAGTGATATTATCAGGCAGTTCACATAAAAACAGGAGGAGGCAAACAGGAGAAGCAGGGTACTGACAGTATAAGTAGACTGGGCTTGGTGAGTCTATAGCCAAAGCTTTCAAAATACTACAGTGCTCCACAGCCCTTGGACAACTTGCTAGCAACTAGATTTTTTTTTTTTCTTTTTAATTAGTGCCCCGGGCACATCATTGGTCACACCATACACAAAAGCAGGACGGTTTTTTTTTAATCTTCTAAAGTGCAAGATGCTATAAAACATCAACTTCCAGATTATCTCTAAACCACAATAAATGTTGCACTTTTTAGAACGCATCTAAGACTTCCTGGGCACATTACATTAGTGTGGCACTGGAATGTCTGTCTGGTTTTAAGCCAAAAAGTCTGTATTGTCTATTTGGTAACACAGTCTCTATAGAGTTATTTTTTTAAGTGATGCCAATTTTGGTAAGGAAAGTGACAAAGCAGCAGTGAACCTCTTAAACCCTCTAATAAATTTATTTCGTAAACCAAACCAGCAACCTCATTATTGTACTTATTATCACAGGAAAGGCACAGGATTAGCTGACAGAAAACATTGTGAACAGTGGAAAAAGTTCAACACAGTGTAGTATCACGGAGCAACACTGCAGGAAACCCACACAAACCCAACTCCTGTGTTGTGGCTTTCACTTTTTTGTCTAAACAGGGCTTTAACTTTTGATCCATTCAGGACCATCCCTGAGATTATTCACTGCTGAAAGGAGAAGGTTGCAAATTGCATTGCAGAAGTACTTAGCAGAGTATTTCACACAAGCAATTAAATGCTGCTTACATGACTTTAGTTAGTCAGTTGTCCTTGTAAATAGTTGTATGCTAAAGGGAAAAAATGCAGTAGACAACTTCCACTTAATAGGTACCTTTAATTTCTCATTCATATTTATGAATTATGTACATGAGTGTGGTTTACTTTATACTTAAAAGTTTATAGGTCCTATCAGGAATTAAACAGATGTATTACTTTACAGTTGCAGACACACTGAGGAATTTTAAGATGCACTACTTGTGTATCTGGAATTCTTGAATAGGACAAAAAAGCAGCAAATTTTTCCAGTCCAAGCAGCTAACCAACAAAAAAATACTTTATTTGTGCATGCTTAACTGCAGAAACACACATTGAAAGTTACATAAACCACTGGATTTAAGAGATTAGCCTGAATCTTAAACTGGCTCCAAAACCCCCCCACATCAGAACTCCATTTCCTCCACCCCTTCCCAGAGGCAAGTCTATGCCAGGATCCAATACCGAAATCCATCTCCTCCACAGAGAGGAATGGATCCTTCTGTGGATGACTGTAGGAAATTAACCACCATCCCCCTCACCATTTTAGTGTGTACACCCTCCAGCCAACCCTGTGTTGGTCAAGGATTCTTATTTTTAAAAGGGACAGTTTTAAAAGCCATGTATTAAACAAAATGAATAAAATAAAGCACAAATTCACCTGTTAAAACAGACTGATACTTCATTACATTGTAAATTTTAAAGTGGATTTTTAAAAAAACCTGGTTAGTTTGATAAGTATTGTAATTCTTAGTTATCTACAATGGAATTTTTCACAAAAATGCTGATTAAAATACTAATTTATAATATTTTCATTCACTTCAGATCAAAATATGTAACTTTAGGGATATGCAAATTAAAAATTGTATACACCAAACATAAATACTAATAACCAAGCTGGGCTAGTTTTGCTGATAGGATTTGGTTCTGGTTTTAAACGTTTACTTGATAGCATCATTCCCACAGATGGACTTTGTTTTGTTGATGGTGTTTTGTTTTTCTTGTAGAAGCCTGTATCAATCTGTATCTGCCATTATAATCAGATTCTCAAGGTATTTAGTGCTTTCTTTAAAGCATTTAAATACTGTATCCCAAGATATTTCTCAATATGCAAACCACAGTACGTTTTTATTCAAGCCACATTGTCTTGTCAAGGTAAGTATAACATCATTTTCAAAAGGGTTTCCAAGGAGGCACTGAAGAAACCAAGAAACCTTTGTATACTCCAACCTTCTGCAAGTGAATAAGAGGGAAGTGTACTTTGATACTGTTGTGTAATAGGAATTGCACATCTCTAACAAACATTGAAAGCAAACAGCAAGTTGTACCATGGCAGTCATTTGGGAGATTAAGCTCTAGTGGAAGTTAGATCACTAAATTCTAGTGGGATGGACAACTCCTCCTGGAAGTTCGTCTAGCATTAAAAAAAACCCAAAACAAAAAACCAAACAAAAAACCCCATTTAAACTTAGTTTAACAGCACAGCTTAACCATTGAATGACCAAATAAAAAATAAATACATTTATCACATCAGCTGCTACTAAGATTTGTTGTCTTATTTCAGGTTTACAGTTAGTTATATAAATATACCAACTCTTGCGTGACAGGAGGCCAAAACAAGTGTATTCTGTTGATTTGGCAAATGTTTCATGACAAATATTCGAGAGTTTAATTAATTTCCATTAATTACATATAAGGTTCAGAAGATTCTGAATTGCAGCCTTATTATCTAGTATTCTTAGAGAAGATTTATTAAGCACACTTAAGTGATGTTACATAGATACACATTTCTGAAAGAGCCCTACAAAACTTTTCCCAAATGAGGTCACCAATTCAGGCACCAACAGACAGCAGAAAGAAAAACAGGTATAATTATCCGACATAGAACGACACTGTCAACTATTCAGTTAAGTGCCCTATTTCAATTATCCAACTTCTGCCTTCTTAGGTCTGATGTGACCAATGCCAGCCCATGTTCTTAAACCTATGGTACTTCTAGACAACGTATGTAAATTTACAGTATACAATTTGGATTCACCATGCATGAATACTTTGTGTGTAACATTTAATAAGCTCAATCTACATCCAGAATAATTTACATGAAAGGACAATATTTATTTAAACAGAGCTCAATGGGTAACCATGGTATCTGAGTGCATCCAGAGGAAAAAGGGGTCAAATGTGAATTCAATCAACGGCACTCCCACACTTTTACTGTTTGATCTACACTTCCAGTAACCACATACGGTGCCGTCTTGTGGAAATCTGTGAGGAAAGAAAAGCTTATGTTAAGAACCAATCCAAAACTTTAGTATTTTCCACTCTCACTGAATGTCATTACTTTTTTAAAAAAATGATATCAGCTCAAAGACTAAATTTCAAAGCTCATCATGTCTGTAGTTCTGAAGGCAAATTCTCTCACGCTATAATTCTGTAAAGTGTGAAAGTCTACTTCCAGTTCAGTTATAAAGGAGCTTTCATGGAAAAGAAATCCAGATGAAGTTATAACAGAGAGGAGTCCAAAACATCTCAAACTGATAAAACCCTTGAATACTACCAGAAGACAGAACTTCATGTAAATACATAAGAGGTATTCAAGAATCAGAAGCCAAGAAACTTGACTTTTTCTTTTTGCTGTGAGCTAGTATTTAAAAAAATGTGAAGTGTACTGTTTCTCAGGAGATCCCAAAATATTTCATATATACAAGTCAATTTTGCACTGGGTCAACAGACAGTACTGGGAAGTTTAAGAGGAATCAAAAAAGCCTCACTGTGCGGAAAGGGTTCAGCAAAGCAACCTGTAAACTGAAGCAGCCACTTCCAAGGTTAGCCAACCATGCTAATGGTTTAATGTTCTTCAACTCATAACTTTTCTTTGCCCCTTTCTGATCAGCTGTCTTCAACTATTTAAGAGTGAAGTCAGAAACCCTGCATTTTGATTAGACCTACAAGTTTGATTAGGAAACCTTAGTAGCCAATTCCAGGTCCACTGCTAACCTAACTTACACAGCTTTACTGAAGATGCTATAAACTGTCAGAGGAATACAGAGGAAAAAAACCAATAGAGAAGATTCCAGAGTAAAGCTAGCTTTGTTGAACAGGAAGGGTTTTGTTTGTTTTGTTCTTGCCAGGGCAGGCGGGGAACTAACGTCTACCAAGAGCTGGTAATACCAACCAGGAATGCCCAGGAATTCAAAGTATATTTTTTTTTTCTGATCATTTTGCTTCCCTCCCCTCCCCCCCCTTTTT
>WAAD01023859.1:25450-36389 GCA_013389945.1 Fregata magnificens | reverse complement strand
CGGGGCGTCGCCGGCTGCTGCGCCCTGCGGGGGGGTCTCGCTGCTCCCGCTTCCCGGGGCGCAGCTGCAGGCGGAGGCCGGGATCCGCGGAGGCGCCCGTCACCTCCAGCGAGTGCTCCCTGGGTCGGCTGAATTCGAGCAGGGAGCCAGGGAAAGCCCCGCATTGTGCGTCCCCGGATTTTGCTGGGTGCTTTTTGTGTGTGTGTGCGTGGTCCTCCTGCAAAGAGAAAATGGTCTGTTGCACTAGGCTTCTTAAGGAGCCTGCCCACTATTGATGAGCGTTTGGCTTCGATGACTGTGGCTGGTAATACACAAATTTGTCAAATGCACCTCTTAAACCAGAGGAGAAGAGAAATGGAAAGAGGCATGCTAAGCAAATTTCAGGAGTCCAGTAGTTTATATAATAAAATCTGTTTATCATCCACAGGCTATTTTTGTAAATTCTCATGTCAATTTCCACTTTTTTAGCTTATGATATGCTTCTCTGAAGTGTTTTGCATACTGCCATCTAATCAGTACGTTATTATTTGGGACTAAATTGTCTCATTAGATTTTGTATTAACATTTACAAGATTATATCCCAGGCACAAACCAATCCCAAGCTACATAATACAGAGCATCATTTTTAGTCTAAGATAACTGTCAGCAGACATGTCAAACGTTTAAAGCTTAGATTGTCGCAGATGTCTAATTTCAGTAATGAATGCTTGAAAGTCTTAAGAAATAAAAGGTGCCATGTCTGTCTTTGTTTTCCTTGTTCTGCTGCTATGCAGCCATACTGCTATTAAAGGGACCTCTGTTACTTTGATATTTATGTAAGAAGTCGTTTGCTCATATTCATATTCTAATGTGTTTCTTTTTACTGTGACAATTTGAAAAGTCGACCGGTATTATGAAAGACAACTTTATGCCAATTCTCATGATAGTTTTGATGTCATCAAAAATGAATAATATATATTAGGGTTTATACAAGAATTTTCCAAGAACAAAAGTAATGTTTTACAAGAAAAATGCAGAAGCATTTGGTAGCGTGTTAATTACGGAACTGCATGTAACAGACCTCACTGTCTTCTCTGCCTGCTGTATCCTATTTTTTATAATACAGTAAAGAAGGAACTAAAGCAATAAGTATGTTTTAATAAATGTATCTTCTGGACTTCCACGGCTGTAACTTTCTTCTTCCCTTTTTCTCCTTTCTCGGTATTTGTGGTATTATTTCCTGCTGTTCTAGACCTTGATTCTATAGTAAACCGTATGGTTAAAAACATCTGCTTGCAAACAGTTCAGGGTCTTATGTCCGGATTCTTAGGAAATTAGTCACCTGTGTGACTCTCAGTAGCATCATAGTCTACCATCCACTGCAGGTGTCACTTCTGTTAGTGCCTAACCTTAAATTCTGTTGGTCAACATCAGTAACGCTGCATCGACATAGCTTTGTCCCCCCAAACCATTAAGCTGTTTGGAGTCATAACTTTAACTCAGGTCCTGAAGCAGGATTTGCAGTTGAGGCACGAGATCATCTGTATTGGTGACAGAGCCTGACTCTATAGACATGCTCTTAAGACCCGATACCTGTCAGCCTCTAGAACACAGCAGAAGCAGAGCAGTAAAAGGCAAGAGGTTAAGGGAGGTCTACACACTATGTGCTGTACCATATGAATCCATATGAAGTTAGGCTGTGGCAGAGGAGCCATTGTTTGCGTGCTCATGCGCTTGCTTATGTTTTCGTTGATGTTAGGGCATTCGTTTAAAATGTGTGAGAATTAGTTCAAAATTGCTACAACTGATTCATCACAGGGGCTTGAAAATACGGCTCTTTTGTGTGCAGAAATGAATCACTCAAGTTAAAGTTACTCCACTTACCAGCGGAATAACGGCTTGCGTACATGTATATATAATTAATAGTTCTGAAGCTATTTCCTTTTTTCTTTTGAGGAGGAGAAGTGTCCTCTTAAGATGAACTTGCTTTAGATGCCTAACTCCAGAAATCTTAGGATTCTGAGAGGAGGAACACATTTTCTTCTGATTGGATTAGGGACGCTGGAATTCTCAGGTTCTTCATCCTTACTTTCCTCTATGGTGTGCTCCTGGCTTGTTTACCGACTCCTTGCTGGCAATAAAAGTAAGCTTTTAATTTCTAAGTCAGTGTAGTTTGAGCTAAGATGATTACATGTTCTGCCTCAACTTTTTAAAGCTTTGGTGAAAGTCATCCAGTTATTTTGAGAATGAGAAAAGGAAAAGAAATAATTTTTCCATAAATTTTTCTTTACCTGCTAGAAAAGCAAGTATTAGTGACTCCATAAAGCAAAACAAATCCAAAGAAATAGAGGCAGTTGCTGTAGGTTGGCTACAAAGGTTTTGTCAGTCCTTTATCTGAAATGCGCATAGTGTTCTTTCCTCCCTATGCTCTCACATCTGCCTGCGGCAATCCTGACATATATCTAGCATTTCCCAAATAAGGGATGAAGCACAGAGATGTTTGGTTAACAGACTGGCTTGTGGATGTTGTAGCTGTATTGCGCCCAGTCTAGTAGAGTGGGTAACACACAGGAAAAATAGTTTGAAGCGGACTTAGAAGTAAAATAGCTTCATAATACTGTTTTCTACCAGTTTTCTTCAGCCTCCCTTTGTTTGAGCTCCAAAAAGGACACTGCATAAGCAAAGGGTTTAAGTACCAAACGACAGAAGTTCTGGTTTCATCACTTCTGGTAATAATTCTGTGCACTAGTCAACTTGCTGTTGCTTCATGTTCTCGTTTCAGCAAATATTGTTAACCATGCTTCACAAATGAGTTTACAGAAGGTCAAAGTTGAACTTTATACAGAAGGGCCTTACAGCACACACCCTACCTAGACAGAAGAAGGGTATATTATTTGAACCTTATAGTCTAAGTGGCAGCTAATAAGTTTTTAAAGGTTGTAAACTGCATTTTTCAAACCATGGTTGATTTCACTTAGCTTCTGTTGTTAAGCAGCCATTTTACTGTTGAGCCAATTTCAGTCACTGACCCTAACTCTGAGTGGGATATATGTTACCAACCTGACTTTCTGTGATGTGGAGTAAGGTGGTTTCAAATAAAGAAGACGAGCTGTTCTGTTTCTGTTTATATGACTTCTGCCCTTTGTCCAAACTCAGGGTTGTTTTTTTCCCCCTGAGACTCTGAACAGAATGTAGCTGTTTCTAAGGTCAGTCTAGGTTTAAAAAAAAAAAAACCAAACAAAAAAAAAATGAAAACCAACCAACCAAACAAAAAAAAAAACCCATAGGTATATCAGTTACCTAAAGGCTAGATTCCGTAAGTATAAAAATTCCAAGCTCTGGCTAGCATCCTACAAACAGAAGATAATGAATATTTATTTCTTATAAGAGGTATCACTAAATGCACAAAATACGGAACTCTAAACATTATTAATGAAAAATTAGAATATCAGATTTCAGGGGTATCTGTACATAAGAACTTTTCTGATAGAAATGAAAAAAAATCATTTATTATTTTTCATTTTTGAAAGGGACAAACTTCTCTGCATCTTTCGTGCCAGTACTGACACTTGGCCTGGAACTGGGTGTAATGAATTTCAGAAGCTGTTGCAGATGAAAGTCTCCCACACCCATTGTAAACTTTTTTTTACCTCATTGAAAACAGCAAAATCTTCATCCACACCATTAGGTGCACAAGATGCAGCAACTGAGAATAGGTTTTCTCTGCTGTGTAGGGTTCTTCTCGACTTCATCCTTCTTGAAAAATTACTTATTAAAACCCTTATTTGCAAATACCTCTCAGTTATTTATTACTACTTACATATATCTGTACATTTTCCACTGAGATCATGCTTGACCAACCTGATAGCCTTCTATGATGGTATGACTGGCTGGGCGGATGAAGGGAGAGCAGTGGATGTTGTTTACCTTGACTTCAGCAAGGCCTTCGACACTGTCTCCCATAACATCCTCACAGACAAGCTTAGGAAGTGCGAGTTAGACGAGAGGACTGTGAGGTGGATTGAGGACTGGCTGAATGGCAGAGCTCAGAGGGTTGTGATCAACGGTGCCGAGTCTGGTTGCAGGCCCGTAACTAGTGGTGTTCCCCAGGGGTCTGTACTGGGTCCAGTCCTATTCAATATATTTATCAATGACCTGGATGAAGGGATAGAGTGTACCCTCAGCAAGTTTACCGACGATACCAAACTGGGAGGAGTGGCCGATACGCCAGAAGGCTGCGCTGCCATCCAGCTAGACCTGGACAGGCTGGAGAGCTGGGCCGAGGGGAACCGAATGAAATTCAACAAGAGCAAGTGTAAGGTCCTGCACCTGGGGAGGAACAACCCCACGCACCGGTACAGGTTGGGGGTTGGCCTGCTGGAGAGTAGCACTGCTGAGAAGGACCTGGGAGTGCTGGTGGACAACAGGCTGATCATGAGCCAGCACTGTGCCCTTGTGGCCAAGAAGGCCAACGGGATCCTGGGGTGCATAAAAAGGAGTGTGGCCAGCAGGTCGAGGGAGGTTATCCTCCCCCTCTACTCGGCCTTGGTGAGGCTGCATCTGGAGTACTGTGTCCAGTTCTGGGCTCCCCAGTTCAAGAAGGACAGGGAACTGCTGGAGCAAGTCCAGCAGAGAGCCACAAGATGATCAGGGGACTGGAGCACCTCTCTTATGAGGAAAGGCTGAGAGACCTGGGTGTGTTCAGCCTAGAGAAGAGAAGACTGAGGGGGGACCTTGTTACTGCTTACAAATATCTGAAGGGTGGATGTCAAGAGGATGGGGCCAGACTCTTTTCAGTGGTGCCCAATGACAGGACAAGGGGCAATGGGCACAAATTGGAACACAGGAAGTTCCAGCTGAACATGAGAAAAACTTCTTCACAGTGAGGGTGACAGAGCACTGGAACAGGCTGCCCAGAGAGGTTGTGGAATCTCCTTGTCTGGAAATATTCAAAACCCACCTGGACGCAGTCCTGTGCACCCTGCTCTAGGTGAATCTGCTCAAGCAGGGGGGTTGGACAAGATGATCTTCAGAGGTCCCTTCCAACCCCTACCATTCTGTGATTCTGTGTCATGTTTATGTGAACTGGATGACAGACGTTTAACATCTGAATCCTTACTATATTCTTTTTTTTCTCTGAAGGTCTGTGTGTAAGCATATTGTAAAGTATTTAATCATTAATTCATCTCAAATGTCAATTTAGGAAAGCCTGTTCTACAGGCCACAGGCTAGTAGTGGGTTGGGGTTTTTTTCAGTTATTTTGCTAGTTTGCATCAAGTGTATGTAATTCTACTAGTACTTAGATGGGGGAGGGGGGAAGAGTAAATGTGTCCATTGATGAGAATTTGGAAATGTTTCAGAATTCAGGTGTCTTTGTCGCTAATAGGAAGGTGGAGGAATTTCTGCATCTTACGTGTTTACTATCCATAGGCAGAAACTTAAGAATAAGTGTTGTTACACTGGAGGAGTATTATAAGGCCCATACAGGCTTTAATTCAGGTTTTAATACAGATTTTAATCAATTTCTGTAATTCTGGATGTTTATGAACCTTTTTTTAATACCACTCTTGGCTGATTCTGTTTCTTCCCTATCATTTACCCTCTTGAAATGCCTCCATAGCCCTAATAGTACACACTGGAGCTTGAGGACTTCTGGTCTATTTCACTTATGCCAAGTTTGTAAAGAGTTGCAAGTTATAGAAAGAGAAGAATCATTTTTTATACAGAGAAAAATATTTATATAAAGAAAAAACAATGTGAATTGAAAAAAGAACATGAAGGAATAATTGTTTCCCTGTCTGTTAGTTCCAGTATTCAACATTAAAATTAGAGAACCAAACCAGAAAACACGGGCAGCTGAAAAAGGGAGATGCACATGCTGCTTTTGTATTATCTGAAAATTGAGAATATAGCATAAACTCTTAGTAGGACACAATGTCCTACTTCTGTCTGGTGTTCTTGCATTCAATTAGAGCTTTTTCATTGTTCAATTCAGTGGTCCCAGATCTTGATAGTTCAAGCAGACATTGGCAAACTACAGCTTATTAGTTACTTATGGATCGTGCAAGTCATCCTTGCATTCTGGTGGTTTTGCAACTCCATTTAATTTTCTCTTTGAAGTTATCAGTAACATTAGAAATGGAGGTTGGCATATACTCCACGTGGGTGGTTTTTTACTGCACTTGTTTCATTCAGTGACTGCTTATAATTCTGTTTATCTAAGACCTCTGTGCTGCTCTCATCCGTTACAGTATCTCAGCATCTTATTTTCCATCTTTTCTTTTTGTATGGCTTACTAATTTTATATTCCTTTTATCAGGCTATGCAGATTGTTAGTCTGTTGCCACAAATATTGTGGCCACTATTCTGGCAGGAGAGACCTGCGGTGGCGTGAATGATCTCCCTGAAGATATTGTCAGCTGAATCCTTAAGAAGGAACTACTGATGTTGTCAGCTGAATCCTTAAGAAGGAACTACTGATGTTAAATATTATGACACTTCCCTATTCTTTGCCAATGTAGGGTGCTTCTACTGCATTACCAGCTTAGGGAGTGAAAGGATAAAATGAAAAGAGGATTTAATAGAAATATGTTCTGTTTGAGTAAAAACATTAATATATTGAGTATATTAGACAAGTCTTATAAAAGTAATCAAATGGAAAACTTGTATTTAGATGTATAATGTGAAATATGGAAATATCTTTCAGTACAGAAAAGTATATTGACCTTTTCTACTTTGAGAAATTTGGAGACTATAAATGTGAAAAAGTGAACACTTGTTTTAAAATGAGGGGACACCTTTTCTCAAAGGTGGGGTTATAATAAATGTACTTCTAAAAGTAAATTTAAGATTTAAGGTAAATGTACTTTAATATACTTTCAAGAAATGAGAGGCATTCTCAGAATAAATATCTACACTGAGAAAATGAACCCAGAACCAAGAGACAGTACTTGCTCAAAGAACCTAGAGCTGAAGACTGATACCCTGCCCTTGGGAATGTGTTCTGACTAAGGTCTCTAACAGACTAGATCCTGTCTGTCGGCATAGGACACTTAGGTGTGCTGAGTCACTTGTTGGTGCAGTGCCAAACACAGGCAAAGAGTAGGAAGGATATGAGTGACAGTAATAAGATTTCACTTAGGAAAGAGATCTCCACATCTTGATGATTCTTCAAGAAAAAAAATAAATTTTCTACTGTAAACCACCCTTTTCATTCACAACCACCTTTTTACTTAACTTTGTAAAAATATGCTAAATAGTATAATTAGCCAGAAAAATACTGCTTTGTTGCTATAATAAGAAGTGCGGATAGGGAACAGGAGAGAAGAGAAACTAAAACATTTGAAAAGGAAGACACTAAATTCTTTTGCTTCACAAAGTCAACAGACATACCCAAGTATAAAATATTTTCTGTTTCATGCATTATCAACTATACACATACAGAAACATGCATTTTAAGAACAGTAAGCATAAGGAAACTAAAGTTGAGAAGCATTTTCCTCTCCCTATATAATTTCTGAGACACATGTCCATATCCTCTGCCAACAGGATTGCAACTAGTGATAAATTATGTTAAATTTAGTTTGAAATTTGCAAATTTCAAACTATCAGTACTGACAATGAAAAAATAGGATATTTGAAAGGTTTAAGTCCTAGTTTGAAGTGGATCAGTACCTTTTTTTAATGGTATTAGATAACAATTTAAATCATGACTTTTAGTAGGTTTGTATTAGTAGTTATGAGGCAGACTGTTGAAAAGGCAGTGAGTCTTTGAATTCTTTGCTGTTTTAATTGCTCACCCTTTGAAGTAAATAGTAGGAGAATCAATTGCTTGTGAACATTAGAATTCTGAATAAATTACTGGATCAGGAGGACCTGCTTTTATTTTCCTGGTTACTTATGGGCATTCACATCCTGGTCTCCATCTTCTTCCTTCCTACTTGTGAACACTTTCTGGCCTGTCCAGCATTCCACACCACTGGTGGAGTTTGCTTTGCAACAAATTCCAATATAAAAAAAAAATAGGAAAACAAAATGAAAAGACTTTCTGTTCAATGCCAGAACCTATCTCAGAATCTCATCTTTCTTTCTCTTACTTTCTGGAAATAATCCTATTCCATTTTAATAATAACTTATTCCCTTCCAGACCAGGTCTAATAATTGCATAGATTAGTCATCAAGGAGCTAGGATATTCTGTTACATAGATAATCTCCCTCTAATAACCTTTTAGCAGTTGGGTTTTTTCCCCTCTCCTGCTTACATCGTGAAAAACTCCAGTATCAGTTCCTCAGAGCTTCCCACAACAACGATTGTGGGCTTGAGGACTCGGACAACACTGCATCACTTTATTTTTGTGAGATGACCTTCAAAATCGTTTAGACAATCTATGTTTTATATGCAGTTTTCACTTTTGTGTGTGCAGTTGTATGGTGTGTTCATTTCTGAGGCCTGAGTTTCTGCTTTGCTGCTTGTATTGCTGTTCCTTTCTTGGTTTTAGCAGTGACTGTACTTTCACTAAATTAAGCCTTTTTCTTCAGACTTTCTCACTTGTTGCTCCTTCCCAGGAGGATCAGAAGTAGACATAGAAGAAGGTCATGACACCTAAATTGTCCGTTCTAGTTCCAGTGGTTATCTTGCACCGTTATCTTAGTGTGCCCATCAATGGGCGTTGATCCTGTAAATCTATAGAAATACTCACAACTTCTCATACACTTCTCAAAAATAATACATGGAGCCTTTAAACTGCTTGACCTCAAAGGAGAGGGCTAGGACTCAGGAATTTGGAAATTATTGTGAAAGAAGGAGGCGGCAAGTTAAAATGACAAAGTAATTTTGTATCACCTGAAATTGACTGTTGAGGACTTGCACTCTCTGCTTAGTTCAGCTGTTGTAAATTTTCTGCCTACTGTATTGGAATCAGCGGAAAACTTACTTTAAGGAAAGAGACTTCTAGCTATAACTGTTTACTTTAAAAAGGCCTATTGGTAGATTGATGCTAGGTAGGGATTTCTATGCCTGAATGTGGGAGTTCAGTGGAACAGATCATCTGGAGTGATTAAACTTT
This sequence comes from Fregata magnificens, assembly GCA_013389945.1. NCBI lineage: Eukaryota > Metazoa > Chordata > Aves > Suliformes > Fregatidae > Fregata > Fregata magnificens. The sequence goes on along the minus strand of WAAD01023859.1, from coordinate 27,345 downwards.
TTAGAATATTCTGGCACACTAGGACAGGTGAAATATTGGCAGACAGATATATATTTATCCTGCCAATAAAAAGTGCTACAAGCTATCATTGCTCTATAACTTATTCTTAAATAAATTATTTAGATTGTAGCGTGTATTGCACAATATACAATATATACAAGATAAATCTTTGTTGTTTTACAGCGTTATAGTAATCTGCACTTCTTAAAACTCAGAAAAGCCCAGAAATTGGATTCTTATAGAAAATGATCACTTAATATGCTTTTAAAAAAAAAAAAAAAAAAGAAAGTGCAGAGGGGGCATGACACACACATATTTAAGAAATTTATATGCAAATTTAATAACAAGTGCACCTGAATAGTAAACTCTTGGCTGCCTTGCTCTAAGAGGCAACAAGAATTGGAGGGGGGAGAAAAAAAAAAACAGAACCAACTAAAACCTAAAAAAACTCCACAAAACAAAGAAAAGTGAAAGTACACGCAGAGCTTAAGTTCTAGAATAAGTTTGGAGGTTGCTTTTTGTTTTTTGGGGGTTTTTTTATTGTTTCTGTTTGCCATGATTTAAACCCTGGAAGATTTAAGGTCTCCTTTGCTACTTTGTTTTTACTTGTTGCTTATTCTGCTGGTGCTACTGAATTGGCCAGGAATAAACCTGCTACATAGTAACCTCTTGTTTCAATGGAGTTTTTCACCGCTCTCTCAAAAACGTAAGTCGTCTAATACGAATTCAGTTAGTTTTTTAAATACGTTTTTAATTGTATTTCTTTTAAAAAATATTTCAGGCGTATGGCTCTGGTTGTGACATTGTTATTCTGGCAAATGACTTTGAATGTGTGCAAATTATTCCCGGTGCTAAACATGGAAACATCCAGGTCAGTTGTGTGGAGTGCTCCCAACGACAAGGCAGGGTAAGGATTTTAATAAATTTGTACAGAATTTTAAAAAAAATTAGAATACTCTAAGTTAAATAAACAGCAACATAATACATTAATGGTATTAATGAGTTAATTTCATGACAAAGATCAGTTTTTACTGATCTGTAACTTTCTGAGTAACACCTTTTGTGACTCTGAACTCACGGTCTGTTCTTTTCTTTGGGAGTGTGTTGTTGCAACCTTCCCCTCCGCTCCCCTCCCTCCGAAGAGGAAATAAGATTTCATAGTAAATGTCATGAAACTTTTACATCATTTCTGTATTGAGGAAATCAGATCCTGAATGGGAAGAACTTAAATAGTTTTTCTTTTAAAAATCTTTTAAGGAAGAAAAAGGAATTTTATAGACAGTCAAAAGTACTCATAAGCGTATGAGTATTAGGAACATGACCAGATATATTCCTAATAAAGACCATTTTGTGTATGGAGGTTTCTGTGAAATAAGTGGGTGAAAGAAGTTGAGGGGTTCAGTGGTATAAATACTTCAGTTTTTCTGTTTACCATTTGTCTCCTCTCAAAATGTATTTAACTGTTCAAAACAGAATTACATTTCCTCCTGTTTCTCATAATCATTATTTAGTGGTACAAAATGGAATCTGGGAACACACTGAGACCCAGACACTAATAATTAATTTATTAGCTAGCTGTGAAGTAGACCGAGTGTGAGCAGGAGTGAAGGCATCAGCCTTCCCTATGCATTAACAGTAGTTATCCTAGAAGAATATATTAGATCTGATTGACAGTGTTTATTCCACTGAACAAGATGTCTTCCCTACTTAGAGTTAAAATCCTTCGTATTTCTCAACTTCCTTAAGAAAGTATACCTGTAACACAATTAATGACACTTGTGTTAATTTCACTTTCCTTGAACAATGGCACATAGAAGAGGTACTGGAAATTCTTTATCTATTTTGGAATACTAAGGAGCAGTTACACTTATCTCCTAACCTGACATTTTGAGTCT
>WAAD01023859.1:3731-23269 GCA_013389945.1 Fregata magnificens | reverse complement strand
ATTTCAGGAACAAGAAATTGGATTTAGCTGTGTACTCTGACTGAATGCTTGAGAATCAACCTGAAAATACAGTGACAGTGATACAGACTTCTATGTGTGTGTATATATATATATTTTAGATAAAGTATACTTAGATGAACTTTCAGATATGCAGAAACATATTTTTCTACTTCTGTAGGAAATAATGAGGATAAATATTAGATCATTATGATAGAGCACGTGCACGTTTAAACTGGTATAATACGCACACCTCTGGATAAATTAGAAAAGATTTTCTATTTAGTGAATTCTGGGTTCAATTATCAGTTCTTAACTTCTATTTCAGTTTGGCATATTTTTTATCAAATTTCTGTTCAAGCCAAGTTTTCAGTTAATAATTCTCTTTAATGTCGCCCTCTCATTTGAGTGATTCCCTTTGGTTTTCAAGTCTGGATAGGTAAGCATTTATTGCTTGCACTTAATGTTGGTTGAACAATGAGATGTATTTTAGGAACCTTTGGTTTCTTACACTTAACTAAAGAGAACAACCGAATTATGAGCTGCATTGTTTTATGACTAAAGACGTACTTACAACACCTTAATAAATATTACATTTAGAATCATTATGGTTAAAAAATTAACAAAGGATTTGCTTCATTCCATATTTCTATTTCCTATGAATATACTTTTATATAACTAAGAATTTGACTAAGTAGATAAGGCAGGTGGTTTCAGAAGTCATTTTCTGTCTGTAGGACAGCTCTATATTAGTTGTTTCATGAGATACACAGCTTTGATCATAATTCTTAACAGGGCTGCCTGTCAGACTTCCTTCTTGCAGAATCTGTGGTCAGATACTGTACTTTTTGATGCTTGTCAGGAAATACTGTCTTTTATCTACACTCTCAGAGGTTTGTAATTTATTCATTTATTTACTTTATTCTGTATCTCCACTCCAGCAGCAAGTCCTGAAATCCAGGGATGTGGCATCCAGCTGTGTACAATGTACTGTTGTCATACTAGTAATGTTGTCCTTAGCTCACATCAGTACAGTCATACTCCAGTCTCACCTATCAGCATTTGTAGTGTTGCTGTGTCAGCATTTCAGTTTTGTTTCAATTAATTATGTCAGTGGTGCCAAACCATTCAAACCAGAAAGCTAGCATAGGTTGTGCTGGTGGAGGGGAAGGTTGTAATATGCATCTGCCTCTCTATTGTGTGCTCTGTAGGTACAGTGCTTTCCATGAAAGTCAGGCTTCCTGTGCATGGGAACTGGCAGGGACTTATAGCATGAATTGTCTCAGTGGAGAAACTGGCTGTTAATGAGCTTAATATTGTAGTGTGAGGGGCAGCCTATTTCTGGCTTCTGTCTTTGCAGGGAAATGGACGTGCATATGTGCTATGCAGAAAATACATAGAGAACCAAGAGGAAAGTAGGGAGCCAACTGGACTGGAAGAAAAATTCCTTATGGGAGTGGAGTGTTGCCAGCAGAATATTTCTTCAGTCCTGTAACTCATTCCAGGATGACCAATGAAATAAGTGGTCTCAGAATGGGTTGTCTGAAAAACTGCAGATAGTTCTGCGCCACCGATCAAGTTTTCATGAAAGATACCAGAACAGCAGTTTCCTTATTATTTGAGATTTCTTTCTGTGACACTTTTAATTATAGCTAGCTAACCCCATGGTTTTTTATTGCTTTACCTAGGATGACTGCCTCTTAAAGGTTTGGTATCCTATGACTGGTTGGAAGTCATCTCTTCTGCCCCAAGAGAATGAAGAAAAGAAAAAATGCTCAGGGGTTGTCCACTTCTCATTCGTTTATTTGGCCCATCCTCGAGCAGTGACAGGATTTTCATGGCGTAACATTAGCAAGTACATGCCCAGGTTTGAAAGTTTTCTTTTTTTAAGTAAACAAGCAAGCCTTTGACCAGGTATTTTTTAACACTCTGCTTAAAGTTTGGCCATCAAGAACATGATTAGATTTCTCTGCATATAAGTTCAAGAAATAAAACATGTCAACATCTTCCTATAAGCTTCTGTATTACCTAGTACAATAGTGACAGTCATATTAACAGGTGAAATTTATTCTAAAATATGATCTAAACTTCAGTGCCTTCTCAAGTTATGCCAGGAAGCACGGATGTAAGGTTTTGTCTTCACCAAATGGTGCTATGACATTGCAGATAAAGTATTTGTTTAAATGATTAGCATTTAGTAAGCTGTTTTCTGTGCCTTGTTGTATATACTGGTGTTTAATTACTTGTTCAATTTTACTTTTCATTATTTAGTAAAATGTATGCATTCTGCACATAGTCCAGAAAGTCAGATAGTTTAGGCAGTTTCATAACTGCAGTTTTATAATAACAGTTGCATTTATCAAATAATAACCATTCCATGTTCACATGCACTTTTGCCAATAATCTATGGGTTTATCAGCATGCCAAAAATCACTCATGTTATAAAACCTTTAGTTAGGGGAGAGGCAGAAATTTGGATGAAACAATAAATACTAAATACTTGTATACTCCCCTAATTTCTGCTGTGTCCATATAGTTAATTTAATTACATTGGGTAGTAACCTTCATATGTCTGTCATTAGGGGTTTGGTCTGTAATGTGTTACTCACATCATGTCTTGATGGCATCTGTCGGCTGTGGGCAGAGACATTGTTACCAGAAGATACTCTTCTTGGTGAGCAGATCTGTGAAACTAGCACCTCCAGCATTAGCAGCACCATTTCTCAATCTGGAAAGCAAAAGGACAAAATACAGCATGCATTAGAGGTACAAGTAAATACTTACTTTGTCAATTTTTTATTTCAAGATTCTTAAAACTTAAATATTTAAAGGATGTAGAACTCTAAGAATGTGTATTATCTGGTTCTTATAAGCATAACAGAATAGCCTGAATTATTTCATATCAGTTTTTGAAGTCTATTACTAAACGCTGAAGAAGTCAGAGACTTTGCAACTCTGCACCCAAGCTCCATGTTCTTAAAACTCAATCTACTTTTTCTATAGCTAACTAATAGTGATGGGAAGAGACAATGTTTATTATGGAGTAGTAAATGATGGTTTCATTCTATTGGGTCTGAAAGTCTGTAATAATAAAAAAAGTGGAAGCAGTAAATAAAGTCTTTTAGTTATCTGATTTGATAATTGCATTTCTGAAAGGTGGTATTATGGGGCTCTAAATTTCAGTGGCAGTCATATTAAGTCTATTAAGCTTACAGTAAGAGAAAACCTATCAATATAAAAACAAGAAAATAAAACATAAAAGCCCAACCATCCCACCACTCATTTGTAGACTCTTACAATCAGACCAAGTTTTTACTTCTTATGTATCATGACCATCAACAAATAGGGAGAGTGGAACCAAGTATGCTTTGGGCTGTTGAATCAGTTGCGCTCTCAGCAATTTTCAGTTACACAAAAATAATTCATTATTAAATTATATTGCAAAGGTTACTACTTTTAGATTGTTGTAATCTTGTTTATGAACGTTATACAAAATAACGTGTATTTTTGTGGTGGTGTTGGAGCAGATATTAAAGGAACTTTCAGAAGACTGTTAGAAGGGCTTTGTCTTTGGCCAGAACTGATGTACATAAGTGTTATTAATCTCTGTTGAAATCTATTTAAAATAATTCTTTTGAAATTAGTCCTCACTTCTTAGGCAGAAGGAAGTTTAAAAGCTTTAGGCTTTATATAAGTGTGAATTTTTACCTTACAGTTTTTTAATATCTCTTAATTTATTTTTTATAACTATACCAGACAATTCACCATTTGAAAAATATGAGAAAAGGACAAAGGAGATCTTCGGTTCTTGTTACCCACACGGATGTATTGCCAGATCAACAGGGTACTCATGAAGTTCAGCGTCACATTTCACATCACGCAAATGCACTTGGTCACTTCCATATAGCAGCAAGCATCAACCCTAATACAGGTGATATACAACGATTTATTAAACTGTAATAACATATGTGCACAAAATAAAAAAAAAGGGCGGAGCCGAGATGCACATTCTTTGCTTTGCCTAGTTGAATACAAGGAATTTGTAGGAAGACTGTTATTTCACATCTGTTACTTGGCATAGAGTTTTGTAAGACAAATGAGGCTGAATTTATTCTGAATACCTTCAGCGCTTTTAAAAACCAATTAAATTCATCTTTGCACATCAGAAAGCAAAAGAAACCCAAATTTCAAGTCTGCCTGATGTTTGATTGTTGGGTTTTGGGAGGCAATGGTATATGATGAATAGAGTATTTGCATCCTACAGAATATATATAGAATGAAAAAAAGCTGTACCAGATTTTTTGGCAGGAAACCAGCTGCTTTTTATAGAATAATGTAGAATATTTTAAACAAGGAAAAGATTGAAGAGCAATCATGTGCCTTACCTAAAATCCCTACATGAAATGACGACACTGCAACATATGAAACTGAGCAATTAGAACTGTTGAGTATCATTTACCGTTCACATAAGAATCAATGTTCATGTAAACTTATTGATGTTAAAATATCTTTACATTTTTTTAATTGCAACTGCATATAGAAACTTGATCTGCGTCTTACCTTTTCTAATCTTACAGGCACAAATTATGTTCTACCTAAAATAAGTTAAATGTCTTAATTAAGAAATCTGTATATATGTGTGTGTGTATACATATAAAAAGATGAGCAGTTTAATATATAGCTTTTTTATTTATTTAAAAATGTCCACAGATATTCCATCAGTCTTGGCTGGAACAGCTTTTAATACAGATGAAGGAAATGGAGGCTTCGTTGTTCACTGGTTGAATAATAAAGAATTTAATTTTACATCCTCTATTGAAGTATTTATGCAGCATCTAAGAAAAATTTCTGAACAACAACTAGAACAAGATTTTGATGTTGAGGTTGAAGAGGAAGAAGAAATGGAAGAAAAAGAGAGAGGTTTACATATGAAATTAGATCATGGTTAGTAATATTGAGATATGCAGCACAAGATTTATTTTGAAGCACATTAATGCAATAATTAATGCAATTATTTAGCACAAGAATTATAGGTGCTAACATTTTATCACTAATCTAAAATAAATAGACATTTACAGCTGAAATTTTGGCTGCTGGAATTGTAGGCATGAAAAATTCAATGATGTACTCTGTTGGAACGCAATAGTGATATACACAGTGAAAAAGAAAGCTAGCTTTTGTCTTTCATTTCCATTTTGGATATATTCTACTGAGCTATGAAATTATGACTAAGACCTGCTCTCTATTTATCTTACTATCTGATTGTCAGTAATGACATACCAATTTATGGCAAGCTTTAAGAAGGGTTGGACACAGCTCCATTTTAATGCAACTGCACTGTTTACAGTACTGGTAAGATTTACATCTTAAAACTTAGATGACCCGATGATCCCAACTGTAGCTGTTCACAAAGAGACGTACTTTGAAATTAATGATGGAAAACATGTCCTACCAGAAATACTTTACATTGCTGTGGGAGCGTCACTTGGCCAGTAAGAATGTGTAAAAATAAAAATCTATCTATAGAAACCAGTAAGATCAATAATGACAGGAAACTGATGATACATTGTGTCATTTATAATGCTTAGGTTCTTAAAATCTAGATTACCAATGCAGTAGTTAAGTGTGTGATTAATTCTTCCTGAACATGCAATACATACTACTTCATCAATGATCGCATACCATATATTTCATGATTAGCTTCTAAATACAAAAAAACCCCTACATTAATTTGGAACCAGCATTCATATAAAATGTGATGTTTTATATAATTGACCAGAATAATCCTAGGCAGATTATTACTCTAAGTATCTGGATTTTTACAGTTATATTTATTATTACTTGTATTGCATAGTTAGAAGCAATAGTCAAAGGCCAGAGCCTTAAGTTTTTGTACAGACAGACCAAAGAAATATGTTTCTACGCTCAATGTGCATGAATGTTCTTATCGGATAGTACTAATAGCAGATTAAAAAATATTGTGTTGTTTTGAATAGAAGCTGATAGGGAGATCTTTGCAATGGATAAAATGGCACATTTCTTTTCTGTTGCAGACTTGTCTATAGATAGAGAATCAGAGACAGGGACTGGTACAGGCTCTTCAGAACATGAAGATGGAGAAAGAGAGGGAAGCCCCAAAACATCTCTACTAGCAGGCCCACGTATGCCTCTTCCAACAGTTTTGTTAGATCGGAAAATTGAGTTGCTCCTAACTGAATGGAACAGAAATCCAGATATGCTTTTTACGATTCATCCTATTGATGGTACCTTTTTGGTGTGGCATGTGAAATATTTAGATGAATACACTCCAGGCATCTTTCGACAAGTTCAGGTATTGTATATTTGAAATTGTTTTATTATTTATGATCTTAATCAACAATGATTGTGTCCTTTGTTTTATATCTGAAGATAGGTATGAATTTAAGTACTTCCTGTGAAACAGCTAACATTTATTCAGACTTAATCTGGGTTGTAATATTCTAATTTTTTTCTTTTCTGGTTTTTTTTAGGTTTCATTTTCTTCTAGGATTCCTGTTGCATTTCCATCAGGAGATGCTAGTTCCCTTAGCAAAAATATCATGATGTATGCTTACCCTGTCTTTGTAAAAGATAACAGTAATGCTGTACATCAGAAGACAATGGACTTTCCAGATAAGACTCTAGCAAATAAAGGACCAAGCTTTGCCCAGGACAGTGCAAATGTGAATATTATTTCTCCCATAGTAATGATGATTTCCAAACATATAGATGGCTCTCTAAATCAGTGGGCAGTTACTTTTGCTGATAAATCAGCTTTCACTACTGTGCTAACTGTATCACATAAATTTAGGTACTGTGGTCACCGTTTTCATCTCAATGATCTAGCTTGCCATTCGGTTTTACCATTACTGCTAACATCTTCTCATCATAATGCTCTACTAACTCCTGAATCAGACAGTTCGTGGGACTCTGACAGGATAAACAAAATAATGGATCCTATTAAACATGTGAAAGGTTCTTCTAGGCAGCAACTTAAAAATGCAGCAACCCGTACATTCCATGACCCAAATGCAATCTATAGTGAGCTGATTCTGTGGCGTGTAGACCCTATAGGACCTTTATCATACACTGGAGGAGTATCTGAATTGGCTCGAATTAACTCTCTTCATACCTCCGCTTTCTCTAATGTAGCCTGGCTTCCAACACTTATTCCCAGCTATTGCCTTGGTGAGTATACTTAGTATGTTTCCATATAGAGTTAACACTGTGAGTCATAATTCGTTAAAATAAATTACTATTGTATTTGGAGTATATTTATATTAACTTTTCAGCGATTTCCTTGTACTATGCAAATTAAGCATTTTTATTTCATTTGAGGCTAAGCTACTTCAAAACATTTCATCTGGTCTGAGTGTGTCTGTAGTTACTGTGGATCAGCTGACACTCAGTAGCTTATTTGTGTGAGCAAGCAATCATCACTCTCACAAAGAACAAGATGATCCCTTTCCTCAGTGCTTTAGGCAGCTTCACTGCGTGTTCTCTGCATTGACGTGATATTAATAATGCAGATGTTCTGATGACTTAGGCATCTGGGTTGTTGGCCACATACATCTGCAGGAGGCAGTGGGTTGAACAGAACTAGTATTTGGACTATTTGAACATCTGAATTATTGGGAAAGATTTTCAGCCAAAATGTACAGTATCAAAATCCTTTAATGTGCTGGCTAAGAACTCTGCTTAGAAGATCCTGAAACCATACTGAAATTCTTCAGGCTATCAGTGGTTTACAAAAGCCCAGTTAGAACACAGAACATTTTTAAAGAAATAGACATTAACTTTACAAAACTGCAAATAATATTTTTTCAGAGGTCAGTGCCTGACCAACCTAGTGGCTTTCTATGATGGAGTGACTGCCTCAGTGGACAAGGGAAAAGCAATGGATGTCATCTATCTGGACTTCTGCAAAGCCTTTGACACGGTCCCCCACAACATCCTTCTCTCTAAATTGGGGAGATATGGATTTGATGGGTGGACTGTTTGGTGGATAAGGAATTGGTTGGATGGTTGCATCCAGAGGGCGGTGGTCAACGGCTCGATGTCCAAATGGAGACCAGTGACAAGTGGTGTCCCTCAGGGGTCTGTACTGGGACCAGTGCTGTTTCATATTTTCATCAATGACATAGACAGCGAGATCGTGTGCACCCTCAGCAAGTTTGCAGATGACACCAAACTGAGTGGCGCAGTTGACACGCCAGAAGGATGGGATGTCATCCAGAGAGACCTGGACAAGCTGGAGAGGTGGGCCTGTGTGAACCTCATGAGGTTCAACAAGGCCAAGTGCAAGGTCCTGCACCTGGGTTGGGGCAACCCCCGATATCAATGCAGGCTGGGGGATGAAGGGATTGAGAGCAGCCCTGTGGAGAAGGACTTGGGGGTACTGGTGGATGAAAAGCTGGACATGAGCCAACAATGTGCGCTCACAGCCCAGGAGGCCAACCGTATCCTGGGCTATATCAAAAGAAGCGTGGCCAGCAGGTCGAAGGAGGTGATTCTGCCCTTCTACTCTGCTCTGGTGAGACCTCTCCTGGAGTACTGCGTCCAGCTCTGGAGCCCACAACACAAGAAGGACCTGGAACTGTTGCAGCGGGTCCAGAGGAGGGCCACAAAAACGATCTGAGAGCTGGAGCATCTCTCCTATGAGGACAGGCTTGAGAGAGTTGAGGTTGTTCAGCCTGGAGAAGAGAAGGCTCTGGGGAGACCTTATTGCAGCCTTTCAGTACTTAAAGGGAGACTATAGGAAAGATGGGGACAATCTTTTTAGCAAGGCCTGTTGTGACAGGACAAGGGATAATGGTTTTAAACTAAAGGAGGGTAGATTTAGACTGGATATAAGGAAGAAATTTTTCACGACGACGGTGGTGAAGCGCTGGAACGGGTTGCCCAGAGAGGTGCTGGAGGGCCCCATCCCTAGAAACATTCAAGGTCAGGTTGCATGGGGCTCTGAGCAACCTGATCTGGTTGAAGATGTCCCTGCTCACTGCAGGGGGGTTGGACTAGATGACCTCTAAAGGTCCCTTCCAACCCAAAGCATTCTATGATTCTACAACTTCTAATGGATAGGATAGTTCTTCAGATTTTGTATTTAATTTTAGGGCTGTCTATTGCAGTTAGGAAAATTGTCTCTACAAATGTTACTCTATTTAGCCACTCAGATACTTATTTTTGAATTATCATAAAGATGCTGCTGTAGTAGTTGTCATCTTTGTATACAGTACTAAAAATGTCATTTGTGCTGCTGATATAACATTAAATTTTATACTAATAATGCCAGGTTATTTTATTACGCTAAGGCCAGTCTGACCTTTACAATGATTAAATGGGTGTCAAAGATGTTGTACAACCTCAAAAATCCTAAATATGCTTAATAACTGCGTAACATATCTTTGATTTAAAATAAAATAAATCCATTTTCTCTGCTCACATAGTAACATTCTGTGCTGTTTGAATACCACAAAGTCTTCTAAACATAAATAACTAGCTGCTTCCCTCTTATAATGTAAGAGGGAAAACATATATCAGAATAGAAAACCTTCTGTCAAGTCTGTTCTATATACTGTAGAGAAGCAAAAAAGACACTCTTAAGAGTTTTTCCTATATTATTCACAACTGCAGATATATTTCTCCCTCCGCTTTTATATCTGCACTTTTAACTGGAGGGTAAAAGGGTTAATTTTATCCAAAGAGCCTAGAGGCAGTAAACAAGGCAAAAAGCTATAGCTAATACAGCTTTTCTGAAAAGTTTACCTTAAACTCCTACTCTAAATCATCTCTGACAACCTAGGGAAGCTAGAGTTAGCCCTTCCGAGCATCTCCTTAGAGGTGACAGGGAAGAGAACATACATAACCATTTTAAGGAATGGCAGCGTTCCCTTAGGTGTACTATATACTGGGTTTTGCATGTGTGAACAATGTTTGTAAACATATATGAATTCTGCTTAGATTATTCGACTTTTATGAGGAGTTTCAGTTCCATAAATGAGCAGAAAGGGAGTTATTTCAAACTTCAAATAACAGTGTTTTAATGAACACATTTGCTTAGATTTTTTGCTTCAGTACCCTATGACAATTACATTAGAAACATATTCAGATATTGTGAAGTGGATTGTAATAGACTACCTGATGCCATTTGACTGCCATTTTTTCTTTAACTATGAAATTTTTGGTTTCTATTAGGTACATACTGCAACTCTGCTAGTGCTTGCTTTGTTGCATCTGATGGCAAAAACCTGAGGCTCTATCAAGCTGTTGTAGATGCACGAAAACTTCTAGATGAATTATCTGACCCTGAATCATCTGTAAGTTTTATGTAGCAATGGTTTGAAAGTATTATAATAAAAGTAATTAAGGCTTTTTTCCCCTCCAGTGGTTTGTCTTCACTTAGTTCTGTATAATTTTTGTGCCATTCTGTGTATAGGATCTTATGCATTATACCTTGCATAATTACATGTTTTGCAGCTGTCTGTAAACGTTAGCAGATAGAAATGCAGCTATTACTGCTAAAAGTGGCTGGACTGAAACAAAATTTCCCTGACAAGTTTCCCCAACCTGTAGCAGGTGGGAAGAGGAAAAATAGGATTTCTTTCTTTGTCTTCTCAAGAGAGGGGAGTCAAGAGCAAGTGGGAAGGTGAAGACAGAAGAGCAAGACTTAGGTGTATCCACTTAAGTTACATCTATATATGAAGAAGGGCAGAGATGGTGGGATAGGAGAGAATCAGCAGGTTATTGCTAAGGGTAACATTAGCTCTTATTTTTTCTGTAATAAGCAACTTTTTCATCCTTTTTATTCTTTCATTTCTGTGACTTCTTTAAGCAAAGTAAAGCCTGACCTTGCACTGTTATTGTATAAAGAAGCACATCTTTCCTTTCTTTCCCATTCTTCTGTTATTTTATAAGCTATCCTGCAAGATATTCAGATATTGTAGTATTCAGATCAGTCTGAGGAATCTGTTCTAGGAGCAATGATTGTGAACATTGCAGCAAAAACCAATGGAGCCTTCAGTTTACATATAAGCATACTGATTTATTTTTTTACATGTTGTGACAAAACCTGAAGCTTTAAACAAAAGTAAAGCAGTATATTTGAGTTTCTCATGGCACAGGTAACTAAGTTATGTTATGAAAGGATAAATCTTTAAATAAACAACATTTAGTTTCCATAAAAACTGGTATGCTATCCCCATGAATAGCAGCAGATTCACAACAGTGCAAATGTCTCCATAAACACATTATTCATAAGTGCCAAAATGACAACAGGAAGAAGTCTGTTACGGTTTATGCCAACAAGGAAAATTAAAGCATCAGTTTCTTGTAAATGACTGCAATTTCTTTCTATCTGAAGGAAAAATATACTAACTCTTCTCATTTTTCTCTGTTTCAGAAACTTATTGGGGAAGTGTTTAACATTGTGAGCCAACAATCTACTGCTCGACCAGGATGCATTATTGAACTCGATGCAATAACTAACAAAGTAAATAAATGGTTAACCCTTTAAGGGTATCACATAAAGGTGTTTAATAGCTTTGTCTGTTAATTAACCTAATCTGTTGAAAAGAGGTAAAAGAAATGACATTTCCCTGTGGTGATAATGACTGCCTTGAATTTTTCTGAATGTTGAGATACCTTGAATGTTTTAGTCAGACAACTTTCTTTTAGCTGCTAGGAGCTCAAAGCCCATTGTCAGTATAACAATATTTTCTAAGCATAAATCTTGACAAAAACCAAAATTTAACTAAAGACTGGTTTACAAACCACCATAATTTAAAGGAAAAAAGAAAAACAATCCCCCCAAACCCAAACAAACAAAAAGAGGAACATTAAAAAAAAACCCAAACCTAAAAACTAGACCTAACTATTCCAAAATGTAGGAATCATAGCCACGTATGACTTCAATTTCTTTTGTCTGTCCTGTAAGACAAATTTTTATCTGTTAATTAATACAGCTCTACATTTCAAACAATGAGGAGGTAATATTATTACACGTTGTTGCTCACAGTTGTTTTGATCTTACATGTTCCAGTGCTGTTTTCTGTTAGCAAGCAGCCTGTGAAAACTATGTGTTTTACCATTTCTTAATTAGACATCTGGATGTTTTTGACATATATAAAGAAGTATTTCTCTATTTGTCAATAAATTTCCATGTCTTTTAAGTATTAATCATATAGGATCTTCAATTTTAAGTTCAGATTTAGAAAATATTTTTCTAGAATTTTTATAGATGAGTACAGGGAATACTCTTTTTCCATGTTTCTCTAGAAAAAGAGGGTGGTTTGCAACATGAAAACTTTGCCTTCACTGTCTTTGGGGGACATATTTTTCCTTGCCTGCAGGAAAGGATTTCATTGCCAGCAGCCTCCTTTGTAGAGAGGTGGAGGTACTGCAAAGAAATCTGTTGCTGTCAGGAAGGACAGTTGTTGAGATATCGGAGAGGATAATCTGCAATTCATTCCCTTTTTTAGATTTCCCAAGCAATTTGCTGCAGATATGTCTTCCCACTGAAGAGGGATAAAAGTCTAAGAATTTTTGCCACTGTCATTTATTCAACACTTAGAGAAATAAAAACCAATCAGATACTAATTCATCTGTCAATAACTGTGGCAAAAATGTTATTACAGAATTTGTCTAGCATGGTAGCATGTACAAACGATAGGTTCTAGAATATGCTGTTCTCAACATAGGAGGAAAATGTTTAGTTTTTCTGATGCATTAAAATAATTTTCAACATTATAAAAGAAAGTGATCCTCATCGGTAGCTAGATTGCACGAAAGAAATAATTGCATTAGTACAAAATGTTGCTATACTGTTCTGGAAGCATAACTATTGCTTAATATTTCAGTGTGGCTCGAACACACAATTGCTTCATGTCTTTCAAGAAGACTTCATTTTGGGATACAAACCACATAAGGAAGATGTGGAAGGGAAAGAAACTGAGATATTTTTCCAGCCATCACAAGGTATAGCATAAAAATAACTAATATGAATGAAGTAGGTACCAAAAATGTTCTTAAAGAATATTGAAATCTAGCTGGCATATACTAGTTTCCTTTTTAATGAGAATCTGTAGAATTCAGTAAAATGGCTATTTCCTGTTGCTCATATGAATTGTTGTATATACGGTAACAGTATTAAACAAAGGCATTCTAATTTGCTTAAAGTGAAACATTTTAACTTATACGACAAAGTCCATTTTTCAAAATGCTGTATGTTATATATAAAAATGTGTACAAAATAGAACAGAAGTATATTTTCTGCACCTGTTCCAAGTGATAAGGTGAATATATCTGACTTCCAAGTTAATACAATAGAAAGTAACTGGAGAATTTGGTAGTAGACTTAAAACTTTAAAAGAAAAAGGAAGAAAGCAGGCAGATGGAAGAGAGTCTTTACAATCTAGCAAAATAGTTCAAACTGACTGGGAAGGCAAACATATCTAATAAATTAGATTTGCCACTAATACTCAAGTTGTCTGTAAGTCAGTCTGTCTCTTTATTTTTGTAATTCTTCTGTAGCCGTGAGCAAACAAAATGTCAATTAGAAAATAAAATTTAACAAGAGCAAGTGCCAGATTCTCCTCCTGGGACAGGGTAATCCTGGTCATATGTACAAATTGGGGGATGAGAGGCCAGAGAGCAGCACAGCAGAAAGAGATCTGGGGGGTTGGGTTGATGGCAAGTTGAATATGAGTCAACAGTGTGCCCTAGCAGCCAAAAGGACTAACAATGTCCTGGGCTGCATCAAGCTCAGCATAGCTAGCCAGTCGAGGGAGGTGCTTGTCCCACTCCACACTGCACTGGTGCAGCCCCACCTCAAGTACTGTGTGCAGTTTTGGGTACTTCAATATAAGAAGGACATCAAACTATTAAGAGTGTGTCCAGAAGAGGGTGACCAAGATGGTGAAAGGCCTCGAGGGCAAGACTTAGGAGCAGGAGCTGAGGTCACTTGGTTTGTTCAGCTTGGAGAAGAGAAGGCTTGAGGAGTGAACTCATCGCAGTCTACAACTTCCTCAAGGGGGGCAGTGGAGGGGGAGGTGCTGATCTCCTCTCTGTGATGACCAGTGATAGGACATGAGGGAATGGAATGAAGCCGCATCAGGGGAAGTTCAGATGGAACATTAAGAAAAGGTTCTTCACTGAGAGGGTCGTGAGTCACTAGAACAGGCTCCCCAGGGAAGTGGTCATGGCACCAAGCCTGTCAGAGTTCAAGGAGCATCTGGACAACGCTCTTAGTCATATGGTTTAGTTTTAGCTGGTCCTGCGAGGAGCAGGGAGTTGGACTCAATAATCCTTATGGGTCCCTTCCAACTTGAGATAGTCTATGATTCTATGTTGTTAATGGTACTGTTTGAATATTTTGTTTTATAATCAAGCAATTTCTTTCAAAGAGGAAAACAGGTTTTTTAGTATCAATAATTTTTAGAGAGTCTTCTGTTATTAAAAATTATTTATGTTGAATGTAAACTTCAGGACAGTGATAATATGTTTAAATTACAGGGTATCGTCCACCACCTTTCTCAGAAAAGTTCTACCTAGTAGTAATTGAAAAAGATAGTAATGGCTGCTCTGTTCTTCAGATGTGGCATCTTCATCTCAAATCTGTGCAAGCCTGTTTAGGTGAGTGAGTGACTGTAATTTTCTTGGAGACAGACACTTATTTTAAATAATATGAAAGAAAACTTAAAGGTTGGTGGTTTACTTTAAAACAAATTGTGTTACCTTTGTCAAGCAGAAGCCTCAAAGTCAGGAATCTTTGGAATAATTTATCAATGTAAAAGAAGCAGTAAGAATCCTTACAAACACTGGTTGCATTCTATACCAATCACAATATAAAAATTTGTTGATAGGGTGAGTAATGTACTTAAGCACTGGATTCTTTATTTTAAACTATCAGTATTTCAGAATGTTGTGGGTGTCTTAAAACAAATAGCCATAGCATACAATAAAACTAATGTCGCCTGCACACGTCATATAATTATTTTTTGTGTAACTTAAGTACTGCTAAGGAAAATAAATCTGATTATAGGATATTCATGCCTTGTCCTTACTTACAAACATTTTTTTAACACTGTTAGCAATTTTTTTTTATTTAGCAAAACCAACTGAAGCTACTTCATCAGAGAATAAGCTTAGCGTACCTGAGCAAAAGACTGTGGATTCTTCTCCAGATATGTCACCTGGCACAAGTCCCATTCCACGATCTTCATCAATTGCTAATCTTCAGACTGCTAGTAAACTCATTCTGAGCTCCAGACTTGTGTATAGCCAACCTCTGGATCTTCCTGTTGGTGTAGAAGTAATAAGAGCAACTCCTTCAGCAGGTAAATTTAACATTCTTTTCTATCCAGTTGGTCCACTAATTTACCTCCTGTTTTATAGGATTGTAGATAGATATCCTCAGATAGATACATAGACCTCCTCAGCCTATCACATTCTGATTTACTGATACTGGAAACACGGGCCTAAAAAAGCGCTCTCAAATCACTGTGTCCTTGTCATGTTACCCTTTCATAAATGTATTAAGTCCCCACAGGAAAGCTGTTGTTGGAAACTTAACTTACTTCTAGCCTTAATTTATTAAAGAACAATTTATACCGACTTGTTCATCTGCCAGCATTAATGTGTTGAGTATATAGAGGGGTGGAGGGGTTTTTACCTGATGCACTTACCCCTTCTTCTGTTTGTCTGTCTTTCTGTGTTCTGTCCCCCTCGCCCCTTTTTTTTTCTCTTTCCCTCTTAGGTTCATTTTGGTAGGTTACATGAACCTAATCTTAACTTCCTTAATCTCATCTGATTAAGGCTTTCTATTCCTCTCATTATTCTAACAACACTTCACTGAATTACTTTGGTTCCAGCATCTTTGAATAGCGATGAGAACTGCAGATGATTAATAATGTTCAGGCTGTAAGACTGTTATCAGTCTTAATACATTTGCCCTTACCCAACTCCAAATTAGAAAAATAATACCAGGTTGTAAAGTTCTCTATCAGCAGTTAGACAGTGTTGTGTCTGCCTTACTCATATAGGCATTCTGCTTCATATTACTAAAAGTAAATACGTTTGTTCTAACTTCAGGTCACCTGAGTTCTTCATCAATATACCCAGTCTGCCTTGCACCTTATTTGATAGTAACATCGTGTTCAGACAACAGAGTGCGGTTCTGGAGATGTACCGTAGAGACAGACTTAAACAGCAAAAATGAAGAAAGGGAAACATATCATTGGAGAAGATGGCCTTTAATGAATGATGAAGGAGAAGACAACAGCAGTACAGTGAGCATAGTAGGAAGGCCAGTTGCCGTTAGCTGTTCTTACACAGGACGTCTTGCAGTAGCATACAAACAACCCATAGAGCATAATGGTTTTGTTTCCAAAGAATTTTCCATGCATGTTTGTATACTTGAATGTGAGTCTACAGGAGGGTCAGAATGGGTTTTGGAACAGACAATTCATCTGGATGATTTGGTTAAGGTTGGAAGTGTACTTGATTCAAGGGTCAGTGTAGATAGTAATTTATTTGTTTACAGTAAATCAGATGCTTTTTTGAATAAAGACAAATACCTGGTGCCCGGTATCAAGCATTTGGTGCATTTGGACTGGGTATCAAAAGAAGATGGTTCACATATATTGACAGTTGGAGTTGGTGCCAACATCTTCATGTACGGAAGACTTTCGGGAATTGTAACAGATCAAACTAGCAGCAAAGAGGGAGTAGCTGTCATTACTTTACCACTAGGGGGTAGCATAAAACAAGGTATAAAGTCAAAGTGGGTGTTGCTTAGATCAATTGATCTGGTATCATCTGTAGATGGCACTCCTTCACTGCCTGTTTCTCTGTCCTGGGTGAGAGATGGTATACTGGTAGTGGGAATGGACTGTGAAATGCATGTTTATGCCCAGTGGAAACATGCTATCAAGTTTGGTGATGGAGAAAGTGATGTTTTTGCTACTGAAGACTCAACAACACAAGATCCACTCAAAACAAGCTTGATAGCAAAGAAGACCAGTGTAATTGATGGGGCAGGTATTGTGGATGATGTTTTTGGCACTCCAACTGTAATTCAGGATGGTGGCCTTTTTGAAGCTGCTCATGTTCTTTCACCTACTCTACCCCAGTATCATCCAACCCAGTTATTAGAACTTATGGATCTGGGTAAAGTTCGCCGAGCCAAAGCCATTCTATCGCATTTAGTTAAATGTATTGCAGGAGAAGTTGCAATAGTTAAAGACACAGAAGCTGGAGAAGGAACTGGTCCTAAACGCCATCTTTCTCGCACCATTAGCGTAAGTGGTAGTACTGCAAAGGATACCATCACAGCTGGAAAAGATGGTACTCGCGACTACACAGAGATAGACTCAATTCCCCCACTGCCACTGTATGCGCTACTTGCTGCAGATCAAGATGTTGCTTATGTTTCTGAAGAAACTTCTAAAATACCTCAGGGCTCTGAAGATCATGCTAAGAGAAAAACAGAGGATCAGTACTCAGATCTATTCCAGATTCAGCCTGTTACAACTGAAGACTTTATTGATTTCGAGCCTGAAAAGAGGGAGAGTAAATCCAAAGTTATTAATCTGTCACAGTATGGTCCAACGTACTTTGGCCGAGAACACGCTAGTGTCCTTTCAAGCCACCTGATGCACTCAAGTCTGCCAGGCCTCACTCGACTGGAGCAGATGTTCCTTGTAGCTTTGGCAGACACCGTGGCCACAACAAGCACTGAACTCGATGAGAACAGAGATAAGAATTACTCAGGTTAGTAACTGACATATAACTGAATTAACATTCTTGTTCTTCTCAGCAAAGGTAAACTTAGTCCTTGGGTATTTTGGGATAAAGCTGAAAGTTAGCATCAGTTATTCAGATTAGATACAGTAAGAAAGAAAAACACTGAAATATAAATTTCTACTTATGTTTCATACATAATAAACAACTTGTAGTTCAGGTTCTCAGCAAGTTTAGAAACATACGTTCCTCACACACTGCATTTGATAAGTTGTATATATGCCCCTTGTAGTCACCTGCATGTTCAAAAGTCGGTATTTTATATTTCACAGGAAGAGATACCTTAGATGAATGTGGCTTACGATATTTGTTGGCTATGCGCTTGCACACCTGCCTTCTGACATCACTCCCACCTCTGTATCGAGTTCAGCTGCTTCACCAAGGTAATTCTTAGAGCAAAGTATTGCTTTCATTTGATCCACTTGAGCTGACAGGATCTGGTTATGTTTGATTTATAATATTATGATATTTCTCTTATCTGCATATTCATTTTAGATTATATCTATTCCATTAAGGCCCTTATCTTGCAAAGGCTTATTATAAGCTTCCCTACATGTACTATGAATAGCAAAAAAGGTGTAGCTCTAGAACAGAAGAAAGATTCTGCCCTATTCAGTTTGAGGCATGAATAAGTTCCTCAGCCAGACAACATACAGACTGCATATATATTTCATGTTTCTGCTGGAGGAATGAAGATACTGCTTTACATAAACATGGCTTTATCTTACCTTACAGAATATTTTATTATTTTCATCACAGCAGGTTTTTTCCCCTTACTCAATCTGAGTAAATGCTGTTGTGAAATACAGGAAAGAAAAGCAGTTACCACCTGAACAGGAGACAGAAATGTTTCTGGCCCAGAATGGTTCTGTCTGTGTGATAACAGAGTGTTTTTCCTTCAGTCTTTCACCATATAACTCTAGTACGTGTATTAAGGGGGTACTGGAAAATGATGGAAGAAGCACTGAGGAGAGGACATCCCTAGTGACCAAAAAGATATTTCAGCTGTTCCTTTAGCCGCTCTACTTCCTGCTGAGGGAAACAGTCTCTCTCAGATCTACCTAACTCTTGAGTTGGAGATCCCACTTTGCATCTCTGAGATACTCCATTTGCTTATTAACAAGTCCTAATCTTCTGCATTTTATTATGTTATTGTTTAGGCCTATCTACTTGCCATTTTGCATGGGCTTTTCATTCTGAGGCTGAGGAGGAATTGATCAATATGATTCCTGCTATCCAAAAGGGAGACCCACAGTGGTCTGAATTAAGAGCTATGGGTATCGGTTGGTGGGTCAGGAATATCAACACGCTCCGAAGGTGCATTGAGAAGGTACTTTTTATTGCTTACAAATTACAGTTACATGTGGTTAGGTATGCCTTAACAGATACGCACGGTGATTTGTATATAGCAGATTCCTTTGTACTCCAGCCCAGCCAGGAGACTGCGTTAACTAGTTTTTTCTATGCCAACTAATGTTGGCAGTCCTGCCTTACAAATTTCATTAATTCAATAGTAAGATGTAATACAATTGATCTAGGGAAAAGCTATTTCTGAAGCACCTAATTTCTACCCCCCCGGCATATTTTACAATATGTTAAAGATCATATTAAGTACTCTGTTTTAAGAAGAATCTTGTTTTCAGATATGAGACAGTACATATCTGTAGATTAAACAGGGAATTGTCCTTTGAGTTCAGTAGTGGGTTTTATTTAAGAAATAAATATAT
>WAAD01023858.1:1649-21167 GCA_013389945.1 Fregata magnificens | reverse complement strand
AGATCCATATCATTCTCAAATTTGCATTCTGATGGAGAAGCAACAAATGTTACTTAAATCCCATGAAGTGTGTTAATTACACTGAGCTCCATGAAATTATGGGTGAGAGAGCCAAAAAGAATTCTACAATTGCATCTTGAGTCTCTTGAGCATATCTTGTCAGATTAATGTCTTTGTCACTCACATGATAACCTTAAAATTGCTTTTCTCCCTAAGTGATATTCCCTAAACCTCAGTGATATGGAAAATCTCGCACAAAGCTAAATAGCAGATGCAGTTTGTATTGTTTACATAAATAATGCTGGTACTTTCATGAAAATAAATCAAAATTGAATTTCATTAACAAGTGCAGCTTGTTACTTTCCCTTAATTATTTTACAGTCCTTCTTCTGTGCTTCTGCATACAAACAGCAGCGTGAGTCTCTGAGGCAATATCTCTTCCTAGTGTGTCCCTGGAACAAAGGCTAAAATCATGTAAGTGCCTAGGATGTAATGCTCCATTTTTTTCTCCTTTTTTTCCTCCTACTTCTTTGCAAGCCCTAAATAACTATAGCTGCCTCATTATTTGAATCCAGAAACCACTGTACTGTGTAGCAGTAACAGAAATTGTCCCAGAAGATTTGACCACATGGGTATCTCCCCACAGCTCAGCTGAAGGTTTCTAAAAAACAGGTAATATGGAAGATTTGCTGTGCCAGGGCTTGAGGTGCATGCTTCAGTTCCCCAGCAGGGGACATACTCCACCCTCAGAAAGCTGCAAGTCTTCTCACAAAGTCACAGCTATGACTGGTGAAACTCAACCCATTGGAAATCTATATTAGATGTCAAACCCGTCTAAGAGACAAATCTAATACTTTTGGGTGAAAAATAGCTCACAGCAGTCTGCTGCTCCTAGTTTACTGATATTTGGAAGAATGGTTTGGTTTGGCAATCAATGTTGTAGAGCCACCAAAGACCTTGATATTATCTTTTTTTCTTTAAGCCCATAAAGAGGATTACTGGATGAAAAAAAAAAAAAAGAAATTCTGTGGTGTTTTATGTATTACTTATCTTTAGGTTTTTGCTTTCATAAAGAATAGGCTATGCTACTAAAGCTCACTAGTAATATTTTAATTATTTGTAATGCATTGTAAAGAGTTGTAAGCTTTACTTTGCTAAATGAGAGAGGCAACACATAATCAGATGTGTCCTATACAATAAGAAGTATATTTGAAATCAAGCAAGTTTTTTTTGTCTTACCAATATCTCAGAAGTGGTAGGTGATGAGCTCAAAAGATAAGAACCTGGAAAAAAAATGCATTAAAATCAAAAGAACCATAGCAATTTGCACTGGTTAAGAATGAAGCCAAAAATCTTTGAAAACAAGAAGTACTCCATTTTCCACAACTTCGTACTATAAACTGTTTTTTACATTGGTGAATGCCAAACTGTAAAACATGGTCATTTAGGTTTTGCAATGCTGTGCTTTTTCTTTGTGCTTACTATACACAGAATAAACATGAGAATCATGGCATTGATAATAAGGCCCATGAACACAATACGGAATTACTTTCATTTTCCCCTACTGAGAATCTGGCACTTTACATTAAGTGTCCTTTCTGAAATATAAAATTTTATAATGTAGCTTGAAAAGGGGATGGTGGGAATGAAAGAGTTATGCTTATGGAAGTTCATCCATCCAGTCTCTGCAAGGCTACCAGATCTATAAATAATGGAGAAAGGCCCTCAAGCTAGGGATGCCAAATTTAGTAGCATCTAATGAAAAGATAGGAGTAAGGTCCTGAAATCTCTTTTCAATTAACTTCAGCAGAAATGGGGACCTAGATTGAAAAGTCCTCAAGAAGCCAACGGTAGAGGTTTCTCTGACAATCTTTATATTCTTTGTACAAATAACTTCTTCAAGATCACAATTAAAATGTCTGTCCTTGCTATGCATTTTAAAACCTGATCTGTTTACTCAAATCAAGGCTTTTCAAGCTTTGCTTAAAGTCACCATAAGAAGGGGAGGAGGGAGAAAAATCCTCATCATTACTTTTTAAAATGACTTAAAAGCGACTGACAGCTGAATAAAGGAATGTCTGGAAGGACCTATGTGGAGGTCTGTCTACAAAGTAGATTGAAAAAGTGTTTTGTTCTAAATCCTAATCTCTTCTGTGGTCTCAAGAAGGCTAACACAAGAAGATTGCCACAGAGATGAGTGATATTTGTCACCAGACATCTGCTAAGACACAACTACAGTGTATTTTCCCTGCTGGGTGGTATGTAATGGAGGTTACCCAATCCAGTGTTTACCATGAAAATTCAAATCCACTGTTAAGAGATTTTCTTACTGTAGCTCTTAATGAAAAGTGCCTTCTGGATCTGTTATATCAGCAGGCTGACAGGAAATGAGTGGGATATCAAGACTTGAAAGCAATAGTTTCTAATCTGCGTGATTCCCAGTTTTACTGTACAGGAGATAAAGTACAGTGATGCTAGCAACCAGTGACAGGGAAAACAACAGGGCAATGAGAATATTTGTGCATAAGACCATGACTGGCTATCCTGAAATCACATAAGAACAAGTTCCTTCTCTGAGTTCAGTTCCACTTACTCTGTGCTTTAGGAATTGTATCACTGTGAAAGTAAATGCAGAAGTGATATACTCCCTAGTTTTAGTGTCTTTTGGGGAGATCAGGCAATGAAAAGCAGAAAAGGACTTGAGAATAGATAAGGGAATGCTAAGGGCCTGGTCAGGGTTTGGGGAATGGGTGAATGATCTTGATGCAAGCATCTAACCAAACCTTTTGAGTTTTGCCCAACAGTAATTAGTGGACGTAAGTGAAAGGATATAACACAAACTTTATATATGTAACCAATTTATTATTCCTATCTTTTCTGCTCCACTGCAGAAAATATACCATCCATTGCTGTATTCTCATATGTGGCTGGGGACACTTAGATTGGGACCTGTGAGGAGGGTGGGCAATCTTCCTTATACAGGAAATGCTGTATTGAGACTCTGAAACTCCCTTCTATTTTTCCTTCTGGGTCTTATTCTCCAGTTTGATCCTAGCAAGCTCTGATTCCCCAGCAGCCCCAGGTATAAGGAACATTTCTGCCCGTACCCAGACTGAGAGCTCACGGGCAGGGTGAAGCAGCTTAAATCACTCCAGTCATGAGTCCCTCGTACTGCTGTGTCACTGCACCAGACACAAAAAACAAACCCACTTTTGTGCTGCTAGTACAGGAGGTAAAAAGAGGCAGTCCCATCCTCGCGATTATCGACTAGTATTTTTAATTTGCTTCTGTACCTTTCTGTCTTCTTTGAAAAGCAAAATGCTATAAATACAAATTAAAAGCTATGTAAAACAACCTGCTATAGGGTTTTCTGCTTACCACCTGTAAAGGCCCAGGTGGCAAATACCAGTTCTGTTATGAAGAGCATCTGAGTTACACAGTGCTGCATTAATGCATTCCAACAAACTACCCTCTGTAGCCACACAGGTTTCACCAAATGACTAACACAGTGCAAACTGACAAACGTCCCAAAAACTAATTTTGCAAACAAGGGAGGGGAAAGAAAAGTGTAAAGCTCAGTGAAAGAAAGCCACAGTACTTCACAAAATTGCAGAGCCTTCCCTTTATTCCTTTTTCTTACCACTACCATGCAAAGAATTCAACTGATCTTTCTTAATGTTACAATAAGTGTTAAGCACCAATAAAACACAGAAACAATCAGATTCCCTGTATACACAGGTATGTTCTTTCAAATGGATTTGAAGACGAATGTTGTCCTTTTACACATAATAAATATTCATTTGATTGCAAATGTTCTCTATTTTACCTTTGTCTCTTTAATAAGTCTCACCATACCTAAAAAAAAAAAAAGGGTGAGGTGGGGGAGAGATTGGGAGGTGTTTACGGTTTAGATACCTTCTGCTATAAAATCGTGGCTTTTCTAAATGAGCTAATGAAGTACTGTAACTCTGCTAGCTCAGTCTGACAGCCATTACCCCCAGCTCTACAAACACTGAATTAAATCTCTGTGTATCCTTGGTGACTGTTATTAGTAGGCCTGGGTGTATTTCACTAGATGTTTAGAATTCAGCTAAGAAAATTCTCAATCAGAAACAAACCATAATGGAGATAAAGATATTACAATCACTCTCTTTCTCAGAAGAAAGCAGGGGGCGAAATTATTCTTTCTGCCTAGAATTGTTTGATTTTGATAACCAGAAAATTGCTAAAAGAGCAGTTCCTGTACCACCCACCCCCCCAACCTCCCCAGCAGTATGCAGTTTTCCTGCATGTTTGGGCATCTGCTGATACATGAGAATTGCAATTCACATAGAGTTTTAAACAACACCCTGTGCTCAGATCCTTTAAAGCATCCATTTACCTCTTCCAATACCTTAAGTCTAACATGAAGGCACTGCTTACACCTTTAAGGCCAACACTCAGCTCTTACCTACTCTGACTAACATAAATTCATATCTGTAAGAAGGCAGGAAGCCTCCTATATCTTAATGTTACTTATATCCCCATGAGGAAATATTTTCTAGGATTGTCTATCCTTTGATTTCGAGGAAGTCCAGAGAGATTGGACTCTGATCTCAGCTGAACACCTGACATTAAATGGAATTAAGAAGTATTAACTTGACTTGAAGTTTTGGATTGCACTGCCTCAGTATCTAACTCAACTTATTAATGTCTTTCAAGTAGTACAATCCTGGATAAAAGTAGGTAAATAGAATTTACTTGCTTTATCTTGCAAGACACATTAACATATATTTACCAGTGTTTCGTACAAAATACCACCTTTCTGTACCAACACTTTTACTTACCATTATGCCAATAGCATCTCTTTTTTTTTTTTCAATAGTAAAACAGAGATGTTTGGGTTTTCCTTAGTTACTTGGTGATCTCCTCTTAATTGACCTTGCGGTAGTAATTAGTGTTTCTTGGATTTATCTTTATGGAGTTGTTGACACCACTTACTGTAACCGGTTACATGTGTGAGGTCATTCACAAACTTATGTTTATTGATATCTCTCTGCTGGCTGACAGCGTTGTTCATGTTGAATGTCCAAAGTCAGATTCTCAAGGGTACATCTGTTTTTTTTTTTCAACTGCTAGTGGATTCTGGCTAAAAAGCTTACATGTCTAACAGCAGTGTGATTCCCTAAGCTCTGCAGCAGGCAAGATTGCCATTGGCGATATACGTCTAGCTGGGGGGTCAGGTGCTGTTGGCCCATTTCACTGCACAGCATCCAGTGCTGAGCCACAGCTGTTGTGTCAGCCCCTTGAAACTGGTGTGACAACCCCTTACATTTTTTCTTGAGAACCAGTCTTGCCTCCTTGAGTCCTAGCAAAGTGAAAGGGCGAGCAAGATATTTTTTAATCTTTCCACCTATATTTTATATCTAAACTCTTCAGCCTGAGCTGAGTTCAGTCTGTTTTTCCTTATCTTCCCATGCAATTGAATGTAGTGGTAACCAAACAGAAATCTGCTATGAAGTTTTCCTCTAAACAAACTCTACCAAAGGCTTGTTATACAGACAAGGCAACAGCACTGCTATCCCTGTCTTGGTCTACTCATAACTCCAGATGAAACCATTCTGAAGAGCAGTGCTTCTTCTAGGAGACTTCAAACAAATTTGAAATGAGGCCACAACGCTTTTTTCAGTTGCTTGAGTTGAAATCAGAGATGAATAACAGCTCCAGACCTCTGCACAGTCTAGTCTATCTTTGTTTCCATTTTTAAATATGTCCATGAAATTAATTCTGGCTCAAATAAGGAGTTCCTGCTTTTCCAGTTGCTAGATACTGGGAGAAGATTTTTGAATAATTGCACTGTAAAAAGACCCTGCTTTTTTTGCTTTCCATGAGCATCTTTTATTCGCCACCATTTAAAACAAAATATTGGGCTAGACAGAGTGACAAT
The DNA here is from genome assembly GCA_013389945.1 of Fregata magnificens. Classification (NCBI taxonomy): domain Eukaryota; kingdom Metazoa; phylum Chordata; class Aves; order Suliformes; family Fregatidae; genus Fregata; species Fregata magnificens. The sequence goes on along the minus strand of WAAD01023858.1, from coordinate 15,241 downwards.
GTAACCCCATATATCCTACTTATTTTCTTCTGTTCCCTTATGGTTTATTCAGGAGCTGGTCCTGCCTCCAGCAAAACCATCATCAAAACTCAATTTGACTTCTGGGAAATGGGAATACACTTTTAAGTGGCTATTAATTCCAATGCTGCACATGCAAGATCATTTCCAGGACATCAGGAGTACCTTGTATCAACTACTTCCTGCTTGTTCATACAATAAAAATAAATAAGTAAATCCTTGTTCAGTAACATTGGTGTGAATATGAAACATTTCCTGTGACAATAATGATAAATGGATGGGTTTGGAATTTGTGCTTTGCACCTCAATGTTTTCCTTCTTAGAAGGGGTGCCAAGAGTATGCATTTCTTTATGGGTGGAGAGTACCAGACCTTCCCTTTTTGACTTTTACATGTAAACGGCTGTTTTCCTTTTGCCCACAGTAGTTTTAGTTATCTAGCTGATTTGAGGTTGTTCTTTATTTTTTTTTTCTCCTCTTTTTTTCTGTTAGTGATGGATAGAATTAGATGACTAGCATCCTGCAACTGGCACATATTTAGATGAAATTCTCTAGAGAAAAATCAAAGGCAGATGTGAAGAACTGTTACATTTGACTCTGGCCGGAGCTCTGTGTAAAGAGCTGTGGCTGATCAATACTGGCCCTATTAATTCTTATCCTGGACGGGTGATCATTGCTTCTGTTCCCTCCCCAGAGCTAAATTACTTTGAAACAGCACAAAAACTGCTCACAGGAGTTAGTCCAAAGACATAAAAAAATATTTTCTTCCACACTGTCAAGTATAACTCATAGTTTCACAAACTGAATAGAAGAGAATTTGGTTTTATACTGCACCCTTCATCGGCTCCAAGTACCCCCAAAGCAGTTTGCAATTTTGAATTATCGGAAGCACTGACTGTGCAGTGAGTGTGTAAGCAATAGCTCAATAATGGTTACACAGAAACCTATGTATTAGAACCTGTTTTGCTGAGGGATGGAAAAGCTGGGCAGCCTTCCTTGTGGGATTCTACACTTCCACCTGCATTGCTAACTAGCAATGGGCTGCAGGTGGTTCGTTTAAACATTTCATTGAATGGTGCAACACATCCTTTACGCAGCAGTGCCCACACTAGGCATGAACGCGCATGCCAGTGAGCATTACAAAGGAACCATATTAAAGTAAATCTTTAGGTAAATATAAGAACTAGAGCTTCAGCTGGTGAAAACTGGCATTGCTCCACTGAACCCAACACAGCGGTGTTGATTTCCACCAGCTGAAGATCCGGCTGTAAGTATTTTGAGACTGAGCCAGGCCTCTTTCACAATTGTGTTAAGTCATTAAGCTTTATACTTAAGTGTGAAGCCCTATAAATTGTATTTAAATAGCTAATTTATCAGTTCTTTGGGAGTTCAGTTCTGTGAAGAAGCAAACACATTTAGGTAGGATTTTCCTCTTAGCTCATCTCTCAAGCAAGCAGAGAAGAAAGGTGAAGAAGGGAAACCACATTCAGTTACAATTTCTTTTTCTTTTTTAATTCAGAAATCAAAATGAAGGGGGAAAAAAAGCACTGAACACACATTCAGAAGAAAAACATATCAGATTCTAGTGTCTACCTTACTATTATTTTTATTATCATTCCTTATAAATATTCATCAGTGCTGTCAATGCATATTTGGAGGATTGCTTACAACCACAGAATCCAATCATGCCTATAAGGTATTGTTATGGTATTGCAGTTAGTGGATAGCTATTAATGTTCCTCTTAAAAAAAAAAAGAAGCACATCTCTGCCCTAAATACTTTGATGATTTGGACCTATATCTTTCTGGCTAAGTCTACGTTGCTCTTAAACAGTAGCTCATGGTCGACCTGCCTCTCCTCTAAATGTCTGGCAATCTACAACAGCAAAGACAACTCTGTCCCACCAGCAAATAGATTCCAAGTGGTGCTCAACAGACAATGTAGATATATCCATGCATCTCTCCGTACTCCATCTTTCAAACAAAAACATTTAAATATCTTGTTCAGGAGAATACAGAAAGATACTCCCTCTCCTTGCATTTTTTGAGGGTGTGGTGAGTTGACCTTAACTGACTGCTGGACAGCCACCCAGCTGATCTCTCACTCCCCCTCTTAAACAGGACGGGGACAAAATAAGATGAAAATGCTTATCGGTCGAGATAGAGATCACTCACCAATTACCATCACAGGCAAAACAAACTCAAGTTTGGGAAAATTAATTTAACTTATTGACAATTAAAAATACAGTAGGATGGTGAGGAGTGAAGACAAAAACTAAAACAAATTCCCCCTACCCGCTTGTTCCCAGGCTCAACCTCACTCCTTCATTCTCAGCTCCTCTATCCCTTCCTTTCTAACCCGAGCAGTGCAGGGGGATGAGGAATGGGAGTTGTGGTCAGTTCATGACACTTTGCCTCTGCGTCTCCTTCCTCTTCACGCTATTCCCCTGCTCCAGCATGGGGTCCCTCCCATGGGATACAGTCCTTCATGAACTGCTCCAGCATAAGTCCTTCCCACAGCATGCAGCTCTTCAACAACTGCTCCAGTATGGGTCTTCTCCGTGTGATATGGTCCATCAGGAACAGACTGATCCAGTGAGTCCCCCACAGGCTGTAGTTCCTGCCAGAAAACCTGCTCCAGCCTGGGATCCTCTCCACAGGCTGCAGCTTCCTTCAGGGCATGTCCCCCTGTGCTGGGTTGGGGTCTTCCTTGGGCTGCGGTGTGAATGTCTGCTCCACCTTGGTCCTCCATGGCCTGCAGGGGGACAACCTGCTCTGCCATGGTCTTCTCCACAGGCTGCAGGGGAATCTCCACTCTGGTGCATGGAGCACCACCTTCATGTCTGCAGGGCTCTTTCTCACATTTTCCTCACTCCTCACACTACTGTGCAGCATTTTTCCCTTTCTTAAATATGTTTTCCTTGAGGTGCCACCATATTGACTGAGGGGCTCATCTGTGCCCTGCAGTGGGTGCGTTGGAGCCATCTGGAACCAGTTGTGTCTGACATGGGGCAGCTCCTGACCTCTCTTCACATAGACCACCCCTGCCACCACCCACACACACACCACCAATACTAAAACAGGGGCACATAAACCTAATACAGAGGGAAAACTTACATTTCAGACACTAATACGTTCATCCTGATAAAGAAAAGAGTAACAGCTGTCATTCTTTCTTCTGTAAGACAAAATTAATGAAGACACTTGTATCCACTCGGTAAAGGAAAATCTGCTCCAGAAAACAATTGTTTGGCCAATTTTTATAGCTGTTCAAATAATTCAGGAAAAAACTTTCCATACAGGTGTTAACTTTAAATCCAGAAAAAATATGGATACTGAAAGTGGTGGAACTTACCTCATCAAACTTTAGACATCTGCAGGCCAGTCACCTACAGCTGAGCTGATCACTCCGGATACTCTTTACAATTCAAAGAGGGCGAGAGAAGTTCTTTTAGGGTGAAATTCTTCTGACCAAATATAGATGGCTACCTAAAGGTAGGCTTCTTCCACTAAAAGTGTTTATTTCTCTCTGACAATAAAGATAGCTTAGCTGCCTATGTTTGGTCACATAAATTCCACCTTAGGTGTTTTATGATCAGATTTCTAGATACTTGAATGCTTAATAAGGACCATAAGCTTGATGTGTTAAGACATGCTGAGCAAGCGGAACTGCCTTTTCAGTACGAAATGCTGAAATTAGTCATAGGCTGGTGGTAATTAGTAAGCCAGAGTGAGGGAGAATGAAATTCCAATCCTTGTTCCATAAATATTGCAAAAGTTTTATATAAGCAAAACATTTTTAAAGAGATGAACTTGAGAAGACCTGGTTTGAATACCAAATAGCCTATTGGTTAACAGATGTTTCTGGTGATATAGGTTCAGCTCCCTACAGCAGCATGAAAACTCAGACAGGGTCTTCCAGGGGCACAGGTGCATACTCTAACCACTAAATTCCTATGTAAACATTGAAAAGGGCTAAAGGGAGTACAACATCTTCCACCAGTAGTTTCAATGAGGTTCAACCCAACAGACATGATTTGAGAAGTCAGATGAATCAGTCTCAAATGGGCAGTTTAGAGAATAAACTATCTAGGTGTTACATACCGACAGAGCTGAGATATAAACCAAGGCCTTATCTGTTCAGTGCTCCCTAGATCTAGGCAGGTTTGAGTAGACATTTAAGGTTCTTAAGCAGCTTTAAAATGTAAATGTAGGGATTTCTAATGTTAGGCAACAGGTTTTAAATGCGTAGTCTGTAGTGCTTCAACTGACATTTAAGATTTTTAGCATATATCTTCTCATTTCTGATGTGAAGATGTGTTAGAGCTTTTCTGCCTTACACATATATTTCTTTTTTTTAATAGAATACTTGCAATTAAATAAGGTGAAAATAAACTGGGAAATTAGGGTTTTTAGCAAACAAAATTTGAGGGTCATTACCAGAGGAAAGTATACTTGCCTGTCTGGCATTGAACTGTATTGGAATAAAGGAGATCTAAATACATAATATTACTATACTCTTTCCTGTAATTGCCTTAATTTCACAAGGAGTGTTGTATTGGTCTGTGCCATTTCAGTGTGATGTGTGTTGACAAAGTGAAGACCTGGGTACCATTCTGTGCAAGCTGTGCACTCTGATACCCCAGGTTACTGCTTCCTTTCTTCTTCATGTGGCCAGTAGCTAAGCAGAGCTGTAGGCGGGGTGTTTAGCAAGTCATGATATTATGCCATCCTCAGCATGTCAAATGTGGTGCATAGCTCAGAGTTCCCCTTATATGTATCGCTTCTGCTGCGGTTATCATTTGTAATTTTTACAGTGCCCAAAAGAGTATTCTTAGGCTGGAGTAATTCAGCAGCCCAGCAGTTTCAATAGTGCAGAGTCAGGCTCTTGTGTTCAACACATTTTACCTTGCACTTGCAACACTCTGCAGTTCTCTGGGTAGGATGAATGCTTATATGTACAAAAGGAAATGTGTTCCCATTTTTAAACATTTCCTGCCCCTTATTTCCATAATTCCTCACTGTGAACAGACTTAACTCTTATCAAAAACTAACAAAAGCTCCTAAGCTCTAAGGCAAAACAACTTTAACCTCCCATATCGGTATCATCTATAAACTATTTGCCAAGCTGTTGCTAACCACTCAAGTATAGGAGCAGGAATCTCTCCTTACAGATTACAACAATCACTATTCCTTTGCTACATGCATAAAAATGCATGTCAGGCTTAAAGTATTTCGGATACAGAAATCTCATCATTCCCTTTTGCAAACACATCTTCCCTTGGAAGATGCACTCATAGCTGTTCAGCAGAGTCCAAAGCCTATATAACTGTAGAGACTTCCACTTTCAATTCGGAGTTTGTATTGCTTTGTTTGAAGATTTTGTTTTGTGCTTATTTTAAAACCTTTCCCCACTTATTTTTGTAACTTTTATTGGTAGCATCTTCAAAAACTATCCTCTACCAATCTGCCCTTTCAAATGTTCTAAATATAAATGTAGAAACAAAGAAATGCATATTAATAAGTAAAGAAGCACAGGTGTGCCTTGCAGACAGTAAGTTTTTTAAAGTCCTTCCTGAGTTCTTGAATCATTATCCCTGCATAATTTATACTGTGTTACTCTGTGCAAACACTGAACCTGGCCCACAAAGAAGAGATGTGAGCTGGTTCAAAAAAGGGACCTTAGCTTTTCACAGTAGAGGGCATAAGCTGTTTATTTATGTATCAAATAATCATGAAAATTTCTGGCCATATTTTCTAATCAAAGGAATGTGAAAGAAAGGCAGAGGATATGTAGTTCATTATTGTCTTTCTAACCCTCTTGCTCCAAGCCAGGGATGCTGATACTATACTGGTTGAGCACTGAGTCCTCTTCATTGTCATTATCCTCCCATGTTGTTAAGACTTCCTCTATGGAGAAAAAAAGAGGGAAGGATACCTATTAAAGTGGCTGCTGGCTTCATGTACTGAAGGAAAAAAAGGGAAAATTAGTTCTTTGTGCTAATTACATTGACTGACAGCACAGCATAGCACACAGCCTGGTCCTGAGTACAGGCATGTAGTGTGAACACATATTTTACAGGACAGCTCCCGAGAAGTGACAAAAAGCCCAGACTACTTAGGATGCAAAGTAGCTCCACACTGCTCCCCATGTTGGGAATGCACTCTGCGTAATATCTGAACTTTATTCTCCAATTTGGTTAAATACATCAATATATACTAAAATTTTAGCACATTTTCCCTTCCCTGAGTAATATTTCAAAAATATTTTTTTCTTTTTTCTTCCTTGAAGAGTAATGAACCCTTTAAATAGACCTGAGTGTGATGAGATACCCTTAGCTACTAGCTAAATGTCCACCCAGCTGCTCACTTACTCCCCATCCTCAACAGGACATGGGGACAAAACAGGAAAAGAAAGCTTCTGGATCAAAATAGACAGGGACATTGCTTACCAGTTACTGTCATGGGCAAAACAGACTTGTCTTTGGGGAAAAAAAAATATTGCCAAGTAAAATAGATTTGGGGGGTGACAAACAAAAACGGACACTAAAAAACACCTTTCCTCCTTGCTTTTTCAGGCTCAACTTCCCTCCTTTGTTGCAGTCTCATCTATCTGCCCCCCACCCCCCCCCACCCCCTGCTCTGAGTGGTACATTTGGGTTGGGGACTGGAGGGTTGAAGCAGTCCATAACAGCTCCTGTCTGCCACTCCTTCCTCGGCACACTTTTGCCCTGCTCCTGCATGAGTCTTCCAGAGTCTGCAGGGAATATCTGCTCTGGCACCTGGACCACCTCCTCCCTGTCCCCCTTCTCTGACCTCAGTGTTCCCTCTGCTGTTTCTCACCCTTTTTCCTGCCCTGTTCCTCTGCTTGTCCAGTGCTTTGCTCTTTATTCAATACATATTCCCCGAGGTGCCACCACCTTGGCTGAGGGGCTCAGCCATTCCCGTTCCCTATGGTGGGTCTGTTGGAGCCAGCTGGAAATGGCCGTGTCTGGCATGGGGTAGTCCTGGCCTCTCCTCACAGAGGCCGCCCCTGCAGCACCACTCCTCAAATCTTGCCATGTATACCCAATATACTAAGCAAGTACTGGATTTTTTTTTTTTTTAATTATGAACTGGGAGAAAAAAGTCATGAAAATACTTGAGTGGGGTTGAAAAAGAGCATTTTGTCAAAATGAAATCTGTATGATTTTTTTCTCTTTTACTATTTTTATCCTAGATTACCTTGGAGTGTAAGGGGAATTTTATAAAGATTTTCCCCCTCTGCTACATGGAAATGACTCATTTTGTGTTTTCCAGAACAGCAAAAGACTTAAGCATCTGTCTAAAGTCCACATTGTGAAATTGCCTTGCAGCTATAGAGAATCATTTTCACCTGAAAGCTGAGAAGAATATCTGTGAGGAAACCAGAGAGGTTTCTACTGAATATAACCCAGTTGCTTAAGATTTGAGTTTTGATGAATCAACGTTTTCTACTAAAGATTTTTTTTTCTCTAAAAATGTTCAGCTAATTTTATTGTTAAGTCCTGTCATGTCTTTGCTACAACTTCATTGACCCTGCTTAATAAAGCTAGTTTTACCTTTTACATGATGTAAACAGTTATAATTTGATAGTTATATGCATAAAATTTCCAGCAATGAAATTAAGTCAAGTCGAGGCTCATTTGAATTTTCAAGAAGTTATTTTCAACAATGGTCTGTGGGTTGGGGAGATGTGCAGGATGCCAGCATTGTAGAAGGGTTTCCACAACTTCCACAGTTTGAAATCCTTTGTTGACCATTCCAGCTCAGACGCTGGTGAATAGACGGGAATGAAGACTGGCTTCTGACTTGAAGACGTGGTAGCAGTGGGGTCAGGTATGCATCTTAAGCGTGGGTTTGTGCAAAATGTGGTTGTATATTTCTGGTTCTAAATTTTTACTCTACCAATTTGTCAATTTTCATGACCAAAGAATTCACTTTTTTCCCCTCTGACAGACTAGGAAAAAAAAAAGAAGAAAAAAAAAAAAGAAAAAAAAAAAGTAGAGTTTATGGTACAGGCATACTCATTTAGTATATTTTTGTTTCTGAAATGTCTATCAAAATCTTGATCAGGTTGCTAGATTAAACCCATTTTTCTTGGCACAAAAATTTGGTCTCAACTCATGATTTAGAATACTCATCTCTCTTCCTCATCTCGCTTTTAAGTTTTATCTTTTTCCTCTGAAATCTGTCTGGATATATTTTGTATCTCATCCAGCTTTTCTTTATCTACTCCTCTTCTACAGTGTTTATGTCTCCAAGACATCAGAATTAGGGGGGAGAGAGCAGAATGACATGTAAGAGTATAGGAGTATTCAACTACTTTGTTAAAACTTTGGAATGCATAGTTACATATTTGTTTGGTTTTGGACAGTTTTCATCATACTAGCCTGAAGTGCAGCACTTTTTAATAATTATTGACTGTTTTTCAGCCATTACCTGTTCTGGGATGGAATAGCAATGAGCATTACAGCTTTTCCTAGTGTGCTCAGGGAAGCCTGCTCACAATGTGAATAAGTCATCAACAGTCCACTGCAGGTACAGCCAGAATACTTTGTCAGGTGGATAGTTTCCTAGATGCAAACCAAATTATTTTATGCTTGGTTAGTTACACAGTATATTTCTACATTTACTTGTATTGTTATGCTGCATTTAGCTGACTAATGACTCAAGAACTTTATTTGCTAACTTCATCCAAAGCACCTGCTCAAGGATTGCAATATAATAAATAATTTCTATAGAATTAACAAAGGAAAAAAACAATTTCAACCAGAGAAAGTTCAATACTGCTTACAAAACACACCATGATTGCTTAATAAAATCACTGTAAAGATCTGGCCAGAAGACTGGTCATTAGGGACAGCAGAACATATTGATGTACAACTCTCAGTGACACTTCAGGACAGATTTGTTGAGGTGAAGGTAAGATTCTGGGGCTGTAGCCAACCCATCAACATGTCCTTGGGCAGCGTCCAGAGATGTGACATGGCAGTAACCTTACAGCTGAGCAGTTGTGCTGAACATATTGAAGCTGGATCCAATCCTGATGTTATCAATGCATAGATACTGAGAGATGTTTGCCCCACTCTCAATATGAAGAAATTTAAGTATATACTTAAGTGTTTTGACTTAGTTAAGGTCTATGCCACTCTGTGACAATGCAGAACAACATCTGTCTTCCAACAGAACATGTTAAAAGATATATTAGTATAAATTATTATTTGTAAATCTCTACCTTCTTTGTGCCAAATGAAAAACCTTAATCTTCTCATTTTAAGTCTTGATCGTGTTTCTTCTGTGTGATAATCTATTCTTAACATGTAAACAAATAATTTTATGTAGTGATAATTAACAATGGAAAGGAGGACAGTACCAGGACATTTTCTTGCACAAGAAATTGACAGAGGCTGTAGGAGAGAGTGGAAAAAAAAAATCTATATACATTTCTTGAGTAATGAGAAAGTACTAGTTCCTATACTAGCTTAAAGAAAACATGTACAGTGTATTATTATGACACAGTCTACTGGACGAACAAATGTATATCTGTATTCACACAGAATCAAAACCATAAAATTATCCTGTCTTCAGAAGATGGCATTTTATAATAAAAGTTTCTTGACTCTTAACTGAAAACTGTCTATGTTAAAATGGTAAAATAAGTATACCAAATTTGTTAAAGTAGCAAATGAAGAAGTAGAACAAAGGATGTAAATCCTCTGCATGATTCTATACACGATGAATTTAATGCTGTCATAATACCTCATCTGTGTAGCGTGACAGCCATGTTAGATTGACACAATTGGAAAAGGAAGTGAACCTTATGTGGCCCAGCTGGCATAAATTAAAAATAGCTGATTTCATCTTAGTTCTCTAATGTACGTTAGTTGAACTTGGTGATTCATATTGGAGGGAAAGGATTTTCTTCAATAAAACTTAAAACCACTGCAAATGGTCCCATGTGGAAACAAATTGACTTGACCAGTGAGCAGTTGACATATATCAATATAAAAGAAGTTGTCAAATTTAATGAATGCCTTTAAAAGTGACATTCATTCCCTCTGATTGTACAGCCTGGACTTAACCACAAAATAACAGAGGGTATCACATAAAATAAAAAGTGATTTATGGTGTGCCTTCTTTATTGATGAGTTCTGCAAGCAGAGAACACCCAGAGCCCAGTCAAGTGACAGAGAAAATGAGTTTTCTCATTTGAATTTGAAAAACATGCACTTGACAGTTTTCAAGGGCTGTTTTCAGAATGGCCACAGATTTAAAAGTTAGCTGAAGTTTATCTGAGACCTGACCAGAGCATTCTGTTGTAAAGGAAAAAAAAGTGCTGCATTTTCTCAAGGGACCTTAAAATCTGCTAACTTTTTTTTCCTTAAATGATTGCCCCTATTCAGCACAATTGTAGTCCTGTAAAAAGTAAGAACAGACTAAAAAATGTCCTGTTCTTTAACTTGGGTTTGAGGGAATAATCTCAGTGAACACAACAGAAGATTTTCTTTTGAATCAGGAATATAAAATCAGTCTTTCATTTATTATCCCAAATCTGTGTTTATTATTCTGTGTTTCCCTAAGAGAAAGTGAGTCCAAAGCTTCCCTACTATTTACTGTTCTAACAAAATCTACTTTCGTATTTTGATAGAAGGTATCACCTTATCTGCACTGCAGGGAACCCATAACTGAAGGGTTATGTGTATTGTTATCAATCTAAGTCAGAGATACCAGTTGGGGAGATTTGCATGGAGACGATCATAAGACCTAGCTTAAATAATTCAAAAGCATTCTAACCTATCTGCTCCTCAGGATTCCACTCATTTCTTTACATTTTCATTGCTGAGAATTAATCCCTGTTTTGCTTTCCTATTCCTTTGAATAGATAATATATTGGATAAAATACCACAAAATGGCTAGCTTTTACAAAACTCATCCCTAAAGGAGTAAAGTAACCTCCTCTGAAAAAAAGGACAGCAGAATTTTGATGAATGAACACTGAATAGAAGGTTTAAAAAAGTATATTAGTTCAGCATTGGACTACTGGGAGCAGAGTTAGGCCACATCTATATACTTCTAAAAGTATGTTGTATTATTCATTATTGATACTATAGGTCTTACATATAAAAACTAAAAGCATACTAAATTTTGAAAAATGGTCTTACAGCTGCAATGTCGTTTTCAATGTAGATCTAGTTTCTAAAAGTCTTTGAAAACATTTTCTTTGTTAGTAAATGTAAGCAGATACACAAGGGGGTTTCTTAGTTTTATTTCTTTTTAACATTTCCAGTTTGTCCTCATTTTTTGCCTGTCCTAATACATATATTTTAATCCATTTGATAGAATATCTCTTTTCAGTAGAAATAGAGCAGCATTCTGAGAAGTATAACTGATAGGGCAGGGTGCAGCTACTTGGACTGTAATCAGTACAAAATGGATTGACCATATTACATTAAATCTTGGTTCATAAGCTTGTGATGGCCCTAAGGTTTTCACACTGATGTATGAGAAATTATGAAATCTCTTGGATTTTTTGACCCTTTGCATTCCAGAATTCTAGTTGAAATCATGAAAGAAAGTTTTCAGGACACTTGCTTTAGGAAGCTGTTTTTCAGCATGTTGCTGTCTAAGTAAAACTCCTTGCTATGGGATATTAGAAATGCATTTTCCTTTTTACTTGCAATTCATATTGCTTTATTCCATTTCTCGTGCCTGGAATTATATATCCAATATCTTGTGTGGTTATGTTTTGGAATTTAATTCCCTACTAACTAAACAACGAAACTAATTGTCTGTGAATTCTCTGGCTACTGAAAAGTTAAAAGACTACTAAACTTCAGGGAGATTTTAACTTCACTGAAATAAAATTTCAGGACTGAATCCCAGATATGAATGTCTTTACATATTAAAGTTTTTTAAATCCCTCTATAATTTTAAATACTATGACCTAAATTTATATCCACCTATTTTTCTTAGTCTCCCCTACACACACATTTAAACATACACACAAAATCATTGTCTTACCAGTATCATATTTTGCCTTTCTGTTTTAATGAGAATATTCTCTCTTTTGAATGTAAATTTTGGAATCATATGAATATATTAAGAACTCCTATAACAAAGAGATCTATCTACTCCACAGTGTTTTGCATTGATTTATGTACTATATTATACACATTAGCCTGCGCTAAGATTACGTAGGCTAAAGCCAGAGCATATAGAGCATCTCTAACTTGGTTTCAAAGCAGCCTATGATGACTAAGCATACCATAAAAATCAAGCTACTACATGGCCTACTTCTGGGGAAAAGACCTATATATATCTCTATATTTTCACAGTAATCTATCTTTTGCTTTCATTTATGTTCCATAAGTAGTGTTATGCTTATAGGAGTTTCCTTTGAATTTGAAACTAAATAATGAATAGTGATATACCATTGTCATCATTTAATATTTGCATTATGTCTCTACTTCAAATTCCATGTAATCGCACAAAAATGTATAAACTATGAAGTGATAAAGAAAACAAAATAATATTAATCCCTTTTCATTGGTGGAAATTGAAAGACAGAAGTAAGGGGGAGGATTACCAGTATTCATCTACTCTGACTTATAAGTTTAAGTATATAGCGATCATCTAGATCCCTCAGAAAGTGCATCTGGAACTCTGTCTCCCCTACCATAAACAGCTGAAGCATTATACAAAGAGTAAATATCATCAACAACTGTCTACCATCTCAAAGAAAGCTAGTGTTAGACATGATCATACAATGGCTTTGCAGACAGCGCAGTGGATCGGTAGCCAGGAGAAAGGCATCCATTCCCACTTGTGAGCATGTAAGGACATTGCTCAAATGACTGCCCAGGGAAGAAGGAGACGCTTAATAAATCTATGCACCTACATGTCCAGATAGTTAGAGTAATTAAGTAGGTTGTATGACTGTATGGGACAGATGAGTTTCAGGTGGTTAAAGGCTAGGTAAGGATAGATAAATTAAGGCTGGATTTAGGTGGAGTGTATCTAGCACTTAGAAACAAAGCAAATAGATGCAATCATTATATGGAAACATAACATGTTTTCAGAACATGTGCTCACCAAAGGGAAAATTTCCCTGGCAACCTAAGCAATGGGCCTGTGACATTCATCAAAACTGGCTCTTTTTCACATACTATATTGTATTTTTTGAATTAATAAAGTAGGAAAAGTGGGTCACAGAGTGAAACATTTGCACTGAAAGAAAATGTCATGTAAGTAACAGGAGATTATTTGCTATAGTCCAAGGTCACCACGCATCTTGCTGAAACAGCTCAGACTGTTTTATAACTGCTCTGTTATTTGGCATATTTCTATTTTACAATGATATCAATGTACTGCATTGATATGATAATGATTCTTGAACAGCTTTTGTAATTCTAAGGATCATATACCTGTCCAAGGTTCCCACGTACAGGGAATCTTAATTATTCTATGGAATTAACAAACACCTAAGTTATCTTATCCAGTGAAAGTTCAATAGCACTTGCAAAGCAGTTCCTGGCAGCATCAATTTACAAAATTCA
>WAAD01023853.1:16178-20360 GCA_013389945.1 Fregata magnificens | reverse complement strand
TTCACGTCAGCTGCAGAAGGCTACAAGCCCCCACTCCATCCCAATAGGAAAAATCTCTAGTTGATAACTGCCTAACATAAAGGTATTAAGGATTTTATATCCATGGCAAAATTTTCAAAAGAGCAGTCTCAGGCTGAGCATCCAGAATCAAAGGCTGCTTTTGAAAAGTTGACCCTGGCCTTTGGGGAGACACTGCAAAGACTTTTNGTTTTCAATTTCTGTGTCCATCGTTGAGATACATGAACTAAAATTTAAAGTAAGATGGATAGGGGAAGAACATAGTGTTTCTGCCAAAGCAGTTCAGTATTCAGCAGAATCCTGTGATATGTAAAAGTTATGAAGAGGAAGCTGTGATGATACCCATTAGTCCAGAGGAAAGCTATTCTAATTGGGTTACCACATCACATTGTATTTCACTCTCTTATTGGTGTATTATTTTATAATAAATTGTAGCACAGCGTGGCAATTGTCATATTGCGTTCCATACTTCATCTCTAATCTTCCTTGTTGGGTTATGTGGAGCTTGGTGTCTAGAGAAACACGAAATAATCAGAAAATGGATAATATAAATGCTTATTCAACTATCCACAATTTGGTGTATTAATCCTAATACAGAAAAACTCAATATGGCATAGGTATATTACTATTTTTTCTGTTGCTGAGCTATTTGTCACTGTATTTCACCTTAAAAACTATTTAATTAATCACTCCTTAATCACTCCTTAATCATTAAGGACTTTACAGTGCACTGTCCGTTTCCACAACCTCAAAGTCCTGTTTATCCATTTAATCAAATGAGATTTACTGTAGCACTAACTTCTGTTGCAATAATACCACAGTTAGACAGTATTGCTCAGTACAGGGCGAATAGCAAAGGCTATTGATGTGCCTGTTTGAAAAGGCAAATTAATCCTTCTTTCCGTTTCTCCAGCAGGATGTGATGATTCTGATTTAGAAAAGTCACCTGAACTTCAAAATAGTTACATTATTCACCAGACTGCAAAGTTACCAAATATGAAATGCTAATATCTCAGATATTTTTATAACTTCAAGGATTTTATGGCATAACAGCAACTTCTTTAAAATATTAAGTCCTCTGAGAATTTTGGAAACAGCATAAGAAAAAAAGTGTTGTCTAGTACACTGTAAAAGAAAAGAGAAAATTGCTAACCAGTTTTTCTGCTAAAGAATTTGCAGTTTCCTGTTGCTGTAAGCAGATACAGAGGTCCACGCTCCACAGTCACTTCATTAGTAACAATCTGCAGCAATTCTTTTGAAGTCAGTACAGTTAAACAGCTGTAAAACCAATGTTACTGAAATAAAATCCAGACCTGCGATGGCCATGCCTTCTGCCATGTACCACACTCAATTCTCATGCTTCTTTCAGATTGTCATGATTGTTAATAGTAAAACAATAGTATCTCAGATACTACAGAGTTGTAACCACTGGTAAATTTACGTGACCACTGTGACTGAAGAGTAGCAAATGCAGTCAGCATGCATGACTCATCTTGCTCAGATCCACGCAAGGCAGGAGTATAGCTAGAGACCTTTTGACAGCTGGCACAATACTCATTCCTCTAGAGCATATTGCATGCATCCTATACATATTCAATTCAGTTAGAAAAAAAGTTTTTTCTACCAATCAGGGCGGTGTATGAACATAATTCCATCTCTCCGTGCTGCATGCATCATGATTATGGATGTGCTGAAGCACCAATAATCAATCTCAGTTACCAGAGACCGTGTTGTCACTTGCTGCTCTTAGTCATGCAGAGTGTTGTACAAAGAAGCAGAAGTAATACAGCTTGATTTTCATGGAGGTATTATTGTACATGAAGTACTGAGAGGTTATACATTATGATAGGAACACAAGCTGCTCAGTGCTGTTCCTTTTGCTGTGTTTTTATAAATGATTATGGAAGTAAAATATAAGTTGTGTGGCTACACTGTCAGCTAGAGTACCTTGGGCTTTTCTCCCGCTTTCTTTCAGCCATCCAAGAAACTTGCAGAGGTGGCATTATCAGGCATTTTTTCCCTCTTCACAATGAACTGTGTTCTTTCTGCGTGGATTAGTTTAAAATGATCCAATCCGTATCCTATAAAATTGACATCTCTTTGTAAGTTGTAAGTGGCAGCTGGCAACAGAACAGTTCAGGGGTGCAGAGATCGTCTGTATTAAGCAAAACAACTAAACGTTCATTTGCATCCCATTTACCTTGAGGAAGCTTCAGCACAGGTTTAATCTTAAGCACGTGCTTCGTGTTTTGTTGAGTTGTAAAACCCTGAAAAGGCTGCTCTCTCGGCAGCCAAAAGAAGCCTAAAACTCAGTGAGTGCTACTGAATTGACTTCCAATGAGTACAAAATAAATTAATTTGAAGGGTGAAAAAAAATCTCATAAGTCTGCACCTCATGCCAAAGATTTTGTTACACCCAGAGCTGTAAATCTGAGGAAGAGTAAATTGGCTAATGACAAGACCCAACCTGTGCAATTATATAGGGTCTTCTCAAAGTCTGATATTTCCTTTTAGAGTCTGTATTTTTTAGGCTACAGGATGAAATGAAGCATGCTATTAAACTGCCACTTCTGGGTATTAGGTTGTTCATGGCTTCTCTCTATTTTTGTCACCGAAGGTTGCAATGATTTTCTCAGGGATTTTTGTTGTTATTGCCATACTAGTGCATAGTATAGCTGGGTCATCATTTTGAATGATCTTGAGTTCAGCTCAAGATCGGCAGTAAGAACAAATTAGATCATAGCTCTTCTGATAACCCCATATGCAGAAAAGGAAAATATAATTGCATTTTTGTCTCATCTTTCATGTTTACAACACTGGTGTCATTAACCCGTCCATACCCTGAGAACATACAGGTTTATTTGCCACATCTTGTAACAAGAATGAATGAATGAATAACAATAATGTTATTTAAAAAATCCTCCTGTTTTTGGTTTGTTTTAAATACCTTAATAGAATGTATGCAAAATTCCAATTTGAGCAACTAGAATTCTGTTTGCATGGGCTCAGTAACAGTGATTATGAACCTTGCCATTGCTCCTTATAAAGTACTTGTCATAGATAGTATTCTTTAATTTCCCTTACTTTGCTTCACCATTAGCTCCTCAGATCAGTGTCTCTTGCTTGTTTCCTAAAGACAAGTAAAGATAGCCAAGGTCTGTGCCTGTTAAATGTCCTGCCCTCTAAAGCCCATACATTTCTGTATTTCTGCTATGAGAGCAGTTTATTCCTGCTCGTGCGCTTTCTCATTTCACTTCTGCCCAGGCTGCCCTTGAACCATGCCTTTTTTCTGGGGAGGTGGGAGCAGACAGGTGTGGAGTGGAGAGGAGTGAAGCAAAGCTCCGGTTGTCATGGTGCCTTTCCCGTCTCAAACATTTAGAGTTAATAATTTTATATGTAGCATGTTCTGAGGTAGTTTTTCTTGTTGCCATTCACTATGGGATGTATGAGTACCTGTATTTGAAATGGGTACTTGGACTTCATAGTTTAATGTAGTTAATAATACAACCGTGGAATGAAAGATATGCTGAAGTATTTCAAAAGAGGAGTTGTGATTGAAATACAGTAGTGAAAAGCTGACAGATAGAGTTTATCAAAGTGCTTCAGTATACCTTCATGCAGAAGGAGAGTGGCTGTTTTCATATTCGCTAATCCCCAAATAACCATCAAGAAATATTAAAATACACATTTTATTAGTTTCATTTAATTTCTTAATTGCTCAAATTCAGTTTACCAATTTATTGCTGTGTGAAATGCTTAGAGGCAATGCGTACATTAAAGGGATTATTTACATGTAATCCCTCCCTCCCAAAGGATACAAACTGATCATTTATGAATCCTGATTTACACTCTGTAACAATACCAGATGAATGAAATAGTTACTGTAGAATGATGTAGCTGCTGGAAGTGCAATACTGTGTGGAGTATGATTTAGTACTAAAACTGAACTATCTCGTTTTCACTGATGATTTTAGCAAAGGTGTATGAACTTCACTTTTAGAATTTAGATGAACCAAACTAAAACCGCTTGCTGCAATTGAACCATTTATTTTCTGGGAATATGTGCAATCAAGACATTAAATTTAACCTTGGGGAAAAGTCTGTTTTAAAATGTAACCCATGTTCTATTTGGGGGGTGGATTATTTTCAGCTAGGGTTATGATT
>WAAD01023853.1:6178-11178 GCA_013389945.1 Fregata magnificens | reverse complement strand
CCTAAAACCATCTTATATCTCTAACACCAGTTAGTAACTGTAAGACTGGTGTCAGGAATAACATATCCCAGCTGCATTTTAGAATGAATTGAGCTGGGACAAGGGGTCCTTGGAGCTTACTGAATGGGTGAGAGCTTTTAAAGGGAGAAATCGATACTACAGCAGGATTTAGACAACTTAGCAAAATATATCAGACAGAACTTTGGTCAAAGAATAACTACAACAGCAAGTTAACCCATGGAGTGCCTGAAGTACAGTCCATAGCATTTCACTTAAACTCTTAGTTGAAAAGTAGAGGTTACTCTAGCAGGGGACTGGAAGTATCCAGTATAGCAAAGGTTGCAAATCCATTTCCTTTAAAGGTCTCGTCCTCACATCTGTTATCCAAAATCTCTTTGACTGTAATTTTTTCACATCTGACCTCAGGTTAGACATGAGCAATTAAAGAATTGCTCAATTAAGTAAAATTGCTCAAATGTAAAGAAAATGTACACTTTTTTCCTGAGTTATTACTTAGTAGAAGAGGTACCTTTCTTATAGTCAGAAGGAGTAAGCAATAATAAAAAGACTAAAAGACTTTCCTGGGGGAACTCTTGGTAGAGATGAGTACCTGTACTTTGTTTGGGTGGAAGAGATTAGCATCTGAAAGGTCTGTCACTGCAAGTGTATTTGCTCAGGTCTTAGCAGAACATACTTTTAGTAACTGCATTTCTCGTGCATGGATTGACATCAGACACAAGGACAGCTGCCCATAGACTACTGCTGGGTTTGTGTGAGGAAGACCATAACTTCCTTATAACACACCCTGTGAAGAAATGTCAGAAGACACAAAANNNNCTTAAAACCCCCCCTGTAAAAAAATTACAAAAAAAAAAAAAAAAAAAAAAAAACCAAAAAAACAAAACCAAGAAATGTCTCAGGCAGAACCGAAGAGTGATTTTGGAGTCTCTGTAATATTCTGTTAATTCTAGATTTCTAGATTTACACTTTAAAAATCTCTTCTTCCTATTGAAATGACACAGAAATAGTAAGAGCCTGTAAAAAGGCTAAGTAAATGGGCAGTAAAATGATGCTGTTACCAGTGAAATACTACAAGCAAACTGTAGAGGAGAGTCACTCCTTTCCTACCCTGTCCACTTCAGTAAAGTGTAAATTTAAAAAGCCCAATGGAAGTATTCAAACAATAGCATGCATAGCAATTAAATTATTTCTTTGGGTGGTTTCAAAACCAAGGAAATTAAAAACATTAAATTGCATTAACACCTCACTGAACACTGAAGTTCCTTGCAGTGCTGCCCTCAAACAGAGCTAGGCTGTGGGAAATGGTATTTCTTATAAAGTTTTAGGGCCCCATCCACCTTCAGTTAAGGTATGAGAGTTCCAAATTCACTCATTTGGCATTCTTAGTGGCCCTCAGCAAAAGTATACAGGAATGGAAATCTTTCCTTTAAGTATTTTCACATTGCTTATATAATCCTATTCAAGTCATAAAATATGGACAGTTCACTTTGTGGCTGGAATTAATACATTTGCTGGAAGGTTGTGGTTTTTTGACTTTTCCTGAATCTTCATGTGTGCCTATATGCCAGGCACCTCCTGAGCTGCAGCACCTGTTGACGTAGCCAAGCCAGTTTCAGATTTGTTGATTTGGGTATTGCCAGCAGCGGTGCTAAAGCAGCATTGATCTCACCTCTATTGCAAAATTCACCTCAAATCTGGGTACAAATTCCGAAGAATCGGATGGAGACAACTATTATTGCTCAGAGTTGACTGTAACTAAAAAAGACACTTCTGTATGTTTTAATACTCCTTTTAACACAGAAAGGGTTTATCGTATGCACATTTACACAAAAGAGTAGGATAGGGCCCAGAACCTTGGAGACATCCACCTTAATTTTTGTTTTACTTTTTTCTTTAATCACACATTCAGGCAAGAATGGTTTATTAGGACTATGATTCTGGAGTTTGTTAAAGTCACTTAAGAGGTTACTGCCCCACTTACACACCGTGACCTCTGCCACAGATTAATGCCACCAAAGGTGAGGGAAGAGCATGGACAGCTTGTTCACTTGTCAGTTGTCACATTCACAGCCAGGATATTAATATAACCTGAAATCAGTGGTGGTTTCAATAGTGGTCAAGCTGAACTGTGAATTGCAGCTGCTGAGAAGCAGACACACCATACTTGGCAACCTCAGGCAGAAGGATGGCAGAGAGCTAGCAAGCAGACACCTTTTAAATCATCTCGGCAGGAGTCATCAGATATTTTGGGTCAGAGTCCCCTATCTGTAAAAGCAACAGGGAAGGCAAACCCCATACTATGCAAAAGGGAAATGAAGCTGCAACCTTGCTATATGTTAGTGTCAGTCCCACCACAAGTATGGCTGCCTCCCATGACAGCAAGGTTTCGTCAGAAGTGCTGTCGCAAGAGCTGTGAAGGCACAGCAGGTGAGAACATGGTATCTAACCTGTTGTTCCTGTTGTCTTATTTTCTCCTATTAAGCAAAGTTCTTTCCTAAACTTGCTGTCAGAAGCTGCCATGAGGTCAAAGAGCATTCTGCTGAGCTGCTGTTCTCCTATTAGCCAACCCCCAGCTAGTGCCACCAGCTTCTGCTTCTTTCATTTGCATTTGCAGAGCTTACAGTTTCCTTCTGTCTGCAGCCTTCAGTTGTACAGATAGTGGAAATGTAGTTAGGAGAATCATGTACAGCAAATGCAAACAGGCTACCGGAATTATAGTGTCAGAGAGTCTCAGCGCTGACTGAACCTGAGGTACAAGCACATCAGCCCACAGCCGCTTCATGTATTTTCTATCCCTTCTTGTGCGCCAGCAATGACAGTCTAAAAGCAGAATTTTAAATTTCTTTCTGGCTGATTTTTCTGGTTCCTAGAACAGTCATCCCTGAACATCTCAGATTCACAGCTCCTGGTGTTAGAGGTACAGCCAGGGGGGGAGTCACGTTAAAATAGCACTGTTCTGTGTGCTGCTGTAAGCAGCTGTTAAATACTCACGAATAGGAAACCTACAGGTATCCTAGACGTAGCTTCCCATGTCACATTCTGTCCTGAATGCAGCTCAGCCAGAACGTCAGAGCGAGAATCCAGGGAATTCCACAGTAAGTGGGTATGAAATGCATGCTGAGGAATTAAACATAGGTATAAGTTATGCCAGTGTAAACACCCTGAGAATTGCCAGGTAATTTGACCCACAATTATTGTTTGTGCTGATCGAACTATCTTATTGCATGGTGCCTGCAATGCACAAGAAACGCCTTAAAAAACTTACCATGAAAGTTAAACCTACAACCCGAACAACTGTGTACTATCTTGTTTCCAACATCATTCACTTGTAAAGCATTCATTTGGAAACACTGTGATGTGTGTTGTGATACCTATTAAATTCTGTAAACGTGATGACAATAAGGAATGTCAAATATTTTTTGAAGACCCTTTGGTAATGTATTTCAAAAACAGCATGAAAGTGATTTTTTTTTTCCCCCACTTTGACAGGTGAATTATTTACTGCCTAGTGTAGTTTTCTGAATAGCTGAAGTTTTCTATCAATGAGATGAATTTAGAGTCAGGCAAGGGAAGCCATCTCACTAACCCTGCATCCAACCCCATTCCCAAGGCAGTTTGACTGTATCTACAGCACTTTCTGCTGTACTGCAAATGTCAAACAGAAGGTATAATGGATTTAATATTAGTGCTGGCCAAGGTGTTGAGGGAGCTGTTAATAATGTCCCTCCAGTTATTGATCTGAAGCCTTTAGAAATCAAAGAAAAGTGAGAGATCCCCAACTGGGGAAAGGCACAACAGTGACTGGTTTTTATTGCCAATATATTTCTACATATGTAGTGCTGACTTTCTGGAATTATGTGATCATCATTAATCTTGGAGAGATTTTTGGAATCGTTATGTGGTAGGATTATATCAGGGTGACCTGGATGCATGCTAACGTTAAAACTTGCTTTCATTCCAGCCACGAGTCAACTTTAAGAGGTACAATAGTGGTGGCAACAACATTAATACAAATATTCAGATGAAAGGAAATTTTATTTATTCTGAGACCATTTACTGGGGATGTTGAGATGTTTGCATTTGAGTCTTCCTAAGAACATTGTCATTTCATCTGTCTGTTAACCTGGGATGTGTGTAACTGCTATTGCAGGAAGCTAAATTTTTCCTAATTGTAATAATCATGGGTCAGCTGCCTCTCTTTACCACAGAGCTAAATTTGGCTCTAAATTTATACTCTTCTAGGTTCCTTTGCCATAGTTAATCCTGAAGGATTAACTTGTAGTGTTTTGTTCTAAAATAGAAATTGGTTCTTAGAATAACTGCATGTTTTCTTCCTTCAACCAAATTTTTCAATCTTATGGCAGTCTATACAAGGGGAACCTCTGTCATCTTTAGTCAGTAATTAATAAATGAAAGTAAAATGTAGAACTTACGTTGAACGTGTTTTGAATATATATATAGTTCAATATATATATGGAAATATAGTTCCTTTCTGTGTATATACGAGGTAAATAAAGATAAATCCAGTAAATAACTTGCAACAGCCATCTGCTGGATTGAATACGAAATTTGTCTCTACCACAACTGTGCCATAAAGTAGGTCCATTATAGAGGGATAGAGACACATGCAAGTGCCTAAAAACAGTGTATGTATATAAGTGTGTACGAACATACAAGACATACATGGTAAGTTGTGAAAATAGCTATTGCACCTGTATTCATTATATTAAAAAAAAATAGGCATTCCAAATCAGTATAAATAGGAGAAAAAGCTACCTTTGCTTTCATTTGATCCCCATGTACTGTGATAAACACATACTTAAACGGAATTGATTTTTATGTACAAAATCTGTGGACTCTTCTGTGATTACTTGGGAGACCATCCAGTAGAACCACTGTTGCACTCTGGACAGACCAGTGTTTAGTGTGGTCCTGTAAGTTCCATGGGAACAGGCAAGAAGCAGCTAAAAATATGGCTG
>WAAD01023846.1:39942-50899 GCA_013389945.1 Fregata magnificens | reverse complement strand
CCCCATTTACTATAACCCTTTGAGCCCGACCCATCAGCCAATTGCTCACCCATTGCCTTATGTGTTTATCCAGCTGTATGCTGGACATTTTGTCCAGGAGGATACTGTGAGAGACAGTATTGAAAGCTTTACTGAAATCCAGAATGATTACATCGACTGGCTTCCCTTGGCCAGCTAGGTGGGTAACCTTGTCATAGAAAGAAATTTAGTTAGGCAAGACTTTCCCCTCTTGAACCCATGCTGGGTGGGACCAATGACTGCATTGTCTTTCAGGTGTTTTTCAATAACTCCCAGAATAATCTTCTCCATAATTTTGCCAGGCACAGAGGTAAGACTGACAGGCCTGTAGTTACCAGGGTCATCCGTGTTGCCCTTCTTGAAGATTGGGACAATGTTTGCCAGCTTCCAGTCAACCGGGACCTCTCCAGATTCCCAAGAGCATTGGAAAATCACTGAGAGAGGTCTTGCTATGACATCAGCCAGGTCTTTAAGTACCCTAGGATGGATCCCATCGGGCCCCATTGACTTATAGGGATCCAGCTGGAGCAGCAAATCCCACACAAGTTTGGGGTTGGTTGGGAGTTTATATAGATTGGTAAGATCCCCCTGAGCTTCCTCTGCTCAAAGCCAAACAGTCCCAGCTCTCTCAGCTTCTCCTCATATTAAAGTTGTTCCAGTCCCTTAATCATTTTTGTGGCCCTGCTCTGGACTCATTACAGTAAGTCCATATCTTTCTTGTACGGGAGAACCCGTACAACTGGACCCAGCACTCCAGACATGGTCTCACTAGTGCTGAGCAGAGAGGAAGGATCACTTCACTTGACCTGCTGGCAATGTTCTTCCTAATGCAACCCAGGATACTGTTGGCCTTTTTTTGCCCCAAGGGCACGCTGCTGGCTTGTGGTCACCTTGTCCACCAGGATCCCCAGGTCTTTCTTTGCAAAGCTGTTTTCCAGCCAATCAGCCCTCAGCACGTATTAATGCATGGGGTTATTTCTCTCCGGGGGAAGGACTTTGCATTTCTTTGTGTTGAACTGTGAGAGGTTCCTCTCAGCCCATTTCTCCAGCCTGTCGAGGTTCCTCTGAATGGCAGCGCAACCCTTTGGTGCATCAGCCACATCTCCCAGTTTTATATCATCTGTGAACCTGCTGAGGATGGACTCTGTCCCTGTGTCCAGGTCAGTAATGAAGACAGTATTAATTAATTAATTAAGATAGTGGACCCCTGGGGTATACCACTAGTGACTGACTTCCAACTGGACCTTATGTCGCTTATTACAATCCTCTGGACCTAGTTGTTAAGCCAGTTTTTAATCCACTTCATTGTCCATTTATCTAACCTGTACTTTTTCAGATTATCTACAAGGATTTTAGTGGAGACACAGTCAAATGCTTCTCTAAAGTGGAGATAAAAAATATCACCACTCATCCATCAAGCTAGTCACCTCATTGTAGAAGGCTATCAGGTTAGTCAGACATAATTTCCCTTTGATAAAGCCATGCTGACTGTTACCATTCAGCTTCTTGTCATTCATTTGCTTAGAAATGCTTTCCAGGAGGATTTTCTCAATCACTTTCCCAGGGCGGTGGTGTGAGGTGGCACTGGCTGTCCTTTAGTTCCCCAGATCTTCCTTCTTACCCTTTTTGAAGATAGGAGTGATATTTGCTCTCTTCCAATGTCCACTAAACTCTCCCAGTCGTCCTGACTGTTCAAAGATCATCTAGACTGGCCTTGCAGTGACATCAACCAGCTCCCTCAGTACTCATGGGTGCAACCCAACAGGCCCAATGGACTTCAGTGTATCCAGTTTGTTTAAGTGCTCCCTAAACTGTTCTTCCTCCACTGGGGAAGTCTGCCTTGTTCCAGCCTTTCTGTCTGGTCTCAGGAGCCTGGAGGTCCTGAAGGCTGGTTTTCCTGGTAAAGACTGAGGCAAAAAGAGTACCAAGTACCTCAGACTTTCCATGGCTTTTGTTGCAGTCACCCTGCCCCTTTCAGCAGCGGGCCCACATTTTCCCCAGTCTTCTTTTGGCGTTTATGTACTTAAAGAATCCTTTGTTGTTGCCCTTTGCATCCCTTGCCAGATTGAACTGCAGGTCAGCCTTGGCTTTTCTAACCCTATCCCTGCAAGATCAGATAGCAGCTCTAGACTAGAACCTCCTGGGTCACTTGGCTCCTTCCACATAATCAATGATATAATTGAGTTTCCCAGCTATCACAATTAAAGGAAAGAAAACTGGAGCATTATGGCAGAACCTCTGAAAAGTGTGTTTTATTAACTTTGTAATATTTGTCTAACATTGAAGAAGCATGAAGTATCTTTATTGCCCCAGGGGAAGAAGAAATCTTTTCTAGGCAGAACAACAGACACAAATTGTCACGATTAGATCACACAGTTCAGTGTTCAAAGAACAGCAGGCCAATTCTCTAAATTATTTTAGTTGAATATTCCTTCCTATGCTTTGTTTATCCAGTGGTGAAGCATAGCATTTACCTGAAACCTTCAGATGGTATAAATTAAGGTAGCTACACTGAAATCAGTGACTCAATTACTTCAATAAGGCTATATTGTTAAACGTGAGGATTCACTAAAGCATATTGTTTTTTTCAGTCTTGCGTAATAACTGAAAAGAAAAACATAATGGTCTCAAGACGTTTTCAGATTACTGATACCGCCTGACCGAACAGTAGAACTCTTCTGAAACTTAGAATATGTCATTTCACTGTATTTCAGCAGCCTGACACTGCACAAAAAATCTTTAATGAAATGAACACAAAATTATTAAGAGAAATTTTGAATTTTAATTTTCAAACTTACTGTAGGAGTAGCAGTTTAATGTGTATTGTGTGATACAATGCATTTTTGCTGTCATGGGAAACAATGTAGGAACATTATAAATTCTCTTTTATATTTTTAATTTTATTGTTAAAATGATTTGGTATAGGCTGATGATTTGGCATAGATTGAAATGTCCTATCATTTTTGAGACTGAAAGGAATTTTCTAGACCAAACAATTTGAATTGTAATGACTGAGTGTTTTGAACAAGGATAAATGCAATCACTATTTATATATATTGCTACAATTACTACTTTCAATATTTCTGAGAAAGACAAAGATGACTCCAGAATAACAGAAAAAAGAAATGCATCTAACTGCCTCATTAATAAGGGCAACTAATTATTTTTATCCTGTGATATATTACTGATTCTAAAATATATATATTAATAATATTCAATGTTTAAACTGTATAAAGATTGAATCAGAATAGCAAAATTTTAAACTTGTGTCCCATGTCATGTTTTCTCATGACAACAAATTATTTCAGACCGTATTCTAAATGGTTTTAAGGCACTGCAAGACAATACAGAACCAGTTTGTCCTCTAGGAAAAGGAAAAACAAATTTCAGGTTGGCAACAGAGTAACTGACTGGTACATCTATGGCTAATACTTCCATCAGTAATACTTTTCTATCAGCTAGTACAACTGTGAGTTTCCATGGAAGGCTGTCCTTAACGGTGCAAGAACTGAGAAGGAAACAGATGAATCTAGGAATTTTGGCAACGCAGGCATGAAGTGGTAGCCACAGAACACTCATGATCCCCTCATCAGAGTATTGGCAGAATAGAAATAAATCCCACCAGTCAAAAAGCTAATTAAGCCATTTGTGATGAGAACCCCGGACAGCTTATGGTTATCCAAAATGAAATGTTGGTGCTGTATTTAATGACATACTAATAATACTCTTGGGTGGGTTTTTTTATGATTTAATAAAAGACTTCAGAATATCAGGGGACATTTTTGAACACGACATGGAGAGTAGCTAAAGTACCTATAAAAGTACTTAGTTAATTATTTATTTATTTACTCCTTTTTTTTTTTTTCAAAAAAAAGAAAAGCTCGTCAAGAAATAATTTTCCTTTTGATTAACAGTCTTTCTGGAATTTGTTAAAAAATGTCCAATAAGTTGGTTTATTCAAGTAGTTCTGTTCTTGTTGAGCACTTCAAGAGCTTTGCTTGTAGAGTTAGTACAAAAGATAAAAGAAATTACACTTAAAATTGGTGGTTGGCCTCCATGAGCTCTCATCTATTCCTCTGTTGTTTGCAAAGATTCTCTCTCCTCTGTTTCCTTTTAAAAAAATCTTGAATGTGCACTTTGCAGCTGCAAATACTCCAATATTTTTAACATCATAATAAAATCATTTTTGCAACAGTCAGCTCGAGAAACCGTAATAGGGGAAACCATCTTGATGAAATACAGCTTTTTTTTTTTTTCTCAAACCTAATCTACAATTATTTTACTTATAATTCTTCTATTTAAAGTAAGTAGCAAGATATTTTTCTCATGCCAGTTTTGATATAATAGCAAAAGCTTTTTCTTAATTCTGTTAGAATAATTATCCTAATAAGTGTTCCTAATCACAAGTTGAAATAACTTCTTCACACATATATAAGACCCATCAAGAACATGCTCAAACACATGATAACATGCTGCAATTTTCACTTGCAAAGAGCTGCGTTCTAAAAGCAATTATACGCTTATTTCATTTATATATATGAGTAAGTTCATTTGCAAACAGTTTGATTCTGAATGCAGTTATACACTTATTTAATTAGAGGAACTATAAAACCAGGAAGAGAGTAAATGCATAACCCTAAAATTTAAAATTCTATTCTTAATTCTGTGAGACAAAATGCAATAATAAGCTAGTGGACTAAATGCATATTTTGTCCACAGGGTTCACTAGACAAGACACAGGACACATACAGGAGAATATTGCCTAGATTTTGCTATCTATTGTACAACATTACTGAGGGATTAGAATTACTAGAGACGGCATTAAAATGTAAAATTCAGTTCTGCACCTATGAATCTGACTTCACCCATGTGTTGAATGTTCAACTAGTTGTACTTCAAAGAGTTTTTTTTCTCTCAATTGTAACTTAATCAGAAGATTAAATGACTCTTTAAATTTACAAAGAAAAAAAAATCATAATCTAGATTCCTCCTTAATTTATGCCTTTCTGCTGTGTTACCTGAGTCTTTCAATAGTATAGACAACAAAACACACAGCAATAGCAAGGCATAGTGAGGAACAGAATTTGGACATGTCTGAATTATTTTGATTTTATGAGCTTAATTCTGGCTTCTGTAGCCTTTGCAAATACTTCTGGGGTAGCTGCACTTCATGAATCTGTCAGATTCTGATTTCAATTACAGTGCTATCATTTTGGCATAATTTCCCAGATGCTACAGGAGTTATTTCTGATTTATATTAATATTAGTTTAGTAAGAATTAGTGCCACTGTTATTCTTGAAGTGTATTCTAAAATGCCTCATGCCTGTCAGGTAATTATGTCTTTGAAGACTTATATTTTTAATGCAATAGGCACTAAAGCATGTATTTATACAGATGTATTTTTTATATATGTTTATTTTTTTAATTCTTAAATTATAGAATCTTGTTCAGGTACTTGCAGATTATTGACTATTGCTATTCCTCTTTTCTTTATTTCCCACATAATTATAGAATGAATTTGAACAATAAATGGTTATCATGATAAAAGGGAACCTACTGCAGGCTTTTCATTAAAATTATTTGCCATGAGAGAGAAGGCAGTAGAAAGTAATGTGATGACAAACAATTCTTTAGTCATAAGAGGAGGACTCCATTACCTTCTAGGTGTTATCTGTCATTACACCAATGATTAAAAACATTTCTACAGAATCCATAATGTATTTAACTACATATCTGGGGATTTATTTTATCCCCAATAAGTATATGCAAATATCACTGGAACCAGAAAAAGCAGGGACAGAGACTCTGTGGTGCGCACTACAGCTGAAGACGTTTGTGAAAGATGGTGTCCCCACACAGAAGAAGACACAACTGTTGCTCTGAGATAGTAATCCATGCACAAGACTGAGAAAATGGGAAAAAGTCTTCTACAGCCTAGACTTTTAGCATTTTCAATGTACCAAAATTACCTC
This sequence comes from Fregata magnificens, assembly GCA_013389945.1. Lineage (NCBI taxonomy): Eukaryota > Metazoa > Chordata > Aves > Suliformes > Fregatidae > Fregata > Fregata magnificens. The sequence continues at coordinate 44,908 of WAAD01023846.1, read as the reverse complement.
TGAAAAGTTGGGTGATACCTCAGTTCTCTACGAAACTCTCTGGAATTTACAAATGTAGAAAAAAAGTTGTAAGATTTCATTATTAAGATTCTCCAAGTTACCAGAGAAGGTCATCAAGCTGCTTAAGTCCTTTTTTAAAGTACTTATGAGTTGGCGATCATTGCATGGGTGTTCTTTGGAAAGAATTGGTTAGATTTTTCTCAGGTTACTTCATTTGTTTTCTGAAACCTATGGTACAGCAGATATGGCAACTAATTAAAGGTTCATGGGAAGATATAACCAGTGACTGCACATTTAGGTGACAACAGAAGTTTAGTAGGATACAACCTGACCCTGCAACTGAGATCCCAATATTCATACAGGGACTCACTGGCCTAAACAATACGTCCAACAGGCATCTTTTTCTCATGTCCCTTTTCTGCAATTTACTTGCTTTCACATAACTGGCTAAACACAATGGCCTCTCTAGGTTCAGAACATTATACAGCTTTTCAAAAAAATGCATGCAAGCAGTTGAGGCCTCTGTGCCTCCATTTTCACAAGCATCTATAGTATAGGAAGAGCAAAATTTCCATCTTATCATTTTTCCTGACATATTTGTTTGAAATAATTCCTGGCAGCTTGACAACACTGGCAGGCCAGTGCTTGGCAACATTGGTTTTCATTTCCAGTCCCTTGAAACAGATTGAAATGTAGGTGCCACATGTCCAATCATGTAGTCTTTAAGGGCTATTTAAATAAGCCCTTTGAGGTAAGAAGGTATTTGTAATATACAAATAACAACCATATAAAACACAAAATACACACCTAAAAAAAAGTACTGATACAGTAGTATTCTTTTTTTGTGATGTGAGACTGTGAATAATCAACTGAGGAATCTCATAGACAGCCACTGCTTCCTATAGATTAATGAAGTTTCATCTTTGGATCAGAATCATCAAAGCTCCAGGACAAAGCATCAGGGCTCCAGGAATGCTGTAATACGGATGTTCAAAATCACAGCTTTTTAGAGATTGCACTGAGGAAAACACTTAAATCATTGAAGTGTTTTTCAAAACCTTGACTAGAATCTCTAAGGGATCTGTAGCAACGGGTACTACTTTCTTTAATGGGTTCTAAATTCAGCCTTAGGGGCTGACATTTGGAGATCTTTTCTTCTTCCTACTCTGCCAGACCAATATATATATTGCAGGGACTGTTTTCTGAGCATGATACCCAGGCCTCTGATTTAGCTGCATGTTTAGATTTCTTTGTCCTCTGATGTGTTCAGTCACAAGATGAATTCTTGAGGAATATCCATTTGTCACAGCTGTTACTGTACTGGAGACACCAGCTTTAAGGATATCTTAGTGCTCCCACTGCACCCCATCTCTACAGGCAATGCTGGCAGGCAGCACATATATGGCATGGTGGCATTGATGTTCCCTGGCTTGTCAGCCCCACAACTCACATGTGATTAATGAGCCCTACAACCAAGTGTCCTCATGTGTCTCAGAACTTGCGTTTGTCCTCTGGACAATGGTGACCCCCCTTCTGACTCCCCTGTCTATGGTCCTGGTCATGCAGATCCAACTGCAGAGCCACAGGTACCGGATTAGAGCTTTTTTGATATGCAGCTTCTTCCAACACAAAATCATCAGTGACAATTTTAACACAGTATAGGGCAGAAAGTATGTTTCTTCCACACCAACCTCTGATCTGATTGTTTTCAATACATGGTATGTGGGAGTTTCATCCCGCGCATCTGTCTGGAGAGCATCAGTGGAAAGTTTTAATAGGTTCTGAGTCACAACTCTGTTTCAACCCTCCATGGAAATGCTTTGGTGCTTGCCTCTTAAAATAGCTGTCATATTCTTTTGGGGTTTCCTCTGTGATTATTTTCCATAATTGTCTTTATTATTAAATTTAAAGTCAGTGGCCATTTATTTTGAGATACTGAGATATTTTGTGATTTCCCAGAAGTAATGCAAACAGGTGTGGCATATCTTTCACGTTTCTCACTAAATCCATAAGTTAGGAAACATCTTTTACAATACCCTTTCAACTTTTCTGTATGTAAGAAAAATGAAATAACTTAAGAGCTTAATACATGTTCTTGATAGCTCCCTGAAGTTTCTTTGCCTTGATTAGGCAGTCTTCATAATCCAGCTGTCAATCAGAAGGCGATTGCTTCTTTTTTGCTTTTGAACACAATATTAGCAGCGAACAATTATAGATATGTGTCACTGTCACAGAGGTGCACAAAGTTGAATTAGGCAGATGATATAACCCCAACAAAAATTTATTCCAACAAAAAGTGCTTTGATACTCCAACGAATGTTAATTAATCACAGGTTTCGGATGTCAGGCTGGAACTATTCCTACCCAACTGACCTAAGAATTCTTGAGGGTTTATCCAAAATGCACAATCACTCACCTGAGAAGATGAGGGCTCTCAACCTCGAGGAGTTACCTTAGGCGGCATCCCAACTCAAGGGGAGAGCCCCCGACTGCAGACCTGCTGCTCCGAGGAGGACGGGCTCAATAGGCCCTCTGGCAGGGCTCCATTTATACCCCAGTCGAATCTGATCTGTGGTCATAGCTGGTCATGTCTGTTGCCTATGGGCCAAGGGCTCCGTCTGTCGGCAGCAAGGCAGTGAGGGAGTGAAAGTAAGGGTGCAAAAAGCAGCAGCGGCTGTTCTGCTTCAACAGTTGGAAAGCCCTGGTCTCTGTAAGGGCGGGTGCACCTGGCACAATATGATCTGATCTTAGAAACATAAATAATATCCTCTTCTGATGTGGCTTGATGACTCATTGTCAATTAACAATTGTGCTATTCCTTATCAGTGCAGTAACTTCGTTTGCAAGGATTATTTTGAGATGTTATGTTAGCCTTGGATACAGAGATTGCGAGTTTCAGGCCGTAACTTTGCGTATGACCTGTTCCTGGTACTTTCTACTGTTTTCCTAATTGATTCATTGACTTATTTAGATTAGACTCTATACATAGACAGAATCACTTGCTGAAACAATTTTTCCACATCTTTTACCCATAAATAAATTTTGTTACTGTTAACTAGGTTATCCAGATTTTCTTCAGCACTAAATACACTCTTTTGCATTTGCGAGCCATGGAAGTCTTCTCTTGACTGTTTGAAGTTTCTTACATTTCTCTTGAGTATTATTGAATAATTTGTTACTCTGTGTGTTTTAATACTATTAAAGCAAGGGAGGGGGTCATTTCAACTAAAAATATTTTCTTTTAGATCTGCCCAGCTTTTTAAGTTATCTGGCTTCCATCCCTTCCTTAAATATTTCTTCCTTGTTTTCTAATGTTGTTTTTGTCAATGATAGCTTTAGGTTTCATTGATGTAAGAACTATAGTTCCTCTTGCACAGAAACTGCTAATGTTTCCAAGGGAATAACTGGAACAGATTTACTGTGATTGCCGTCACTCTTTAGGCAGTAGCTGATACCAGCTGGAACATCTCTGGGTCAGAGTTTTGTGTTCAAGTGGGGACTTTTCAAACTTCCTCCTAGTTTAACACAGCTTTGAGAATTTAATATGGGCTTTTGATATCCAACTGTTTTCTGATCAACTACTTGTGTTAATCTGGTCTTTTTCTTTGTTTTTAGGTCTGAGAGCACCAGCTTCTGTTTTCACCCTTGTGATGTTTTCAGAAGTAAATAATGACTCAGATCTTTTATTAATTTAGTCATAAGTTGGTACAATCTTTCCATATAGTTATTTACTTATGTTTTCATGTGGGAGCCATTGTCTCTGACCAAGATGCCTTAATATTAATGCCCTACAGGTAAGGAAAAGTTATATTAAATAAATTGTACTCAGCTTAATTATAGGGCCTGGAAAAGAAGAAGCCTGGGGAGAGGGAAACTGAAACAACTATAGCTACCAAGCACTGAAAGAGAAACTTATTGTATAGGTTTGGATAGTCATGTGCAATATAGAACTTCCTTTCTTTTGTCTTATTTCTAAAGATGAAAAAAAGAAACAGAAATCATAAATGTTAGAGAAGTTGTGCTTAAGGAATCCAACAGATTGATACCAAGAAAGGAAGTATCTTATAAATCAGAAATTCAGGGATTTAATGAAGAAATTACCCAGCTGGTAGAAAGTGTGAAATAGTACTAAAATCAGTTGCACTGTGCTATTTATTGACATTCTAAACAGTGAAACAAAAGGTTAATAAACAGTAAATAAACTGTCTTGTCCCAGACAACTCAGGTCAGATTCATAAGATACATATATTCACGAAACTAATATTTGTAATCCTGTAGTTTCATTTTTCTGTCTTGAAAAGCTCCTTTTCAGAAACACTGATCATCTAACAACAGTTGGAGTTTCTATTTTTCTATTGTAGAAGTGAGTAAACTATTTTTTAAAACTACCATTTTAAAAAGTAGGGGTACATACAGATAGATATTGCTTGGAATTATTTTATGAGAAATGAGGTTTGCCTAGAAATCTGACAATTACATCCCCTGTTTAGAACACACTGAACTTTTTCTGCCAACAATCTGTTTGAAAGTCCTTGAATAGTAGACATGATCACTTACTTGCCATTTCATATTTAGATCAAATGAAAACTGAGCTTGAGCTGTGCTTGAAATTTGTAATTTATTGTTTGAAAACTTTGAGCTTTAATAGTCAAAGAACCTTGCCTGTCTGTTGGCAGGGTTATAAAAGTAATAAGAATGCATATTTCCAGGATTTACTTTATTTTGAGTGATTAAAGATGAATTACAAATACAGAAGATAAATTGCAAGTGATAGCTACATTAACATAATATTATTCTTTCCTGTAGCTTAATGGGATCTTTAAGAAAATATGATGAGCGAATGGATCAAAAAATATTGGAAAAAATCTTCTCTCTCACTCTTACCGAGAGATCTAGGGTTACATTTCTTTCTTTGTTTTGTAAATAAATAAATTCTCCTTTAGCATAGTCTCTTTTTACTAAATTA
>WAAD01023846.1:14428-32739 GCA_013389945.1 Fregata magnificens | reverse complement strand
TATCTTGTTTTGTACCCTGCAGTATGCTAAATATGGACACTGGTAGACCACCTGAAGAAGCGAATTACAACGGTAAAGGCTCTTAGGTCAGCTCTTTATAGGAAAATTGCACTAACAAATATAACAAAAAATAAACTAGCATGCATCATATGCATGTAGTAAAAAAGATAAAGGTAGCAAAAGCCATTCTAAGATGACTCTCTTCTGTGATTTTATTGTTTGGAAGAAAACCTTACTAAATCTTGCAAACTGCACAGGTAAACTATAGTGAAGAAAACCGTGTTGTTTCAACCATTCATGGCTGATTTGATCTGACCTAGTCACAGATGAGCCTTGGTGTTAAGATTAAAAGGGTTGAAAACACTAAAGAATCCAGGACTCTGATTTCAGAGTCTCAAAATCACGAATATTTAGAGGGAATATTCCCAGCATTGGTCTTTGAGGCATGTATATTAAAGTATTGTGGAAGAAGAGTTCATGGAGGAAAGTGACAACCTAAAGTGCTTACATTCGTTCTTGGCAAATCTCAGTGAACTCCTCCATTGAACTGTTCATTGAATACCATAATTATGATGTTCTTCAGAATAAAATATGACCAAAAATGCACCTACCCTTCTACACTGGCAAATTCACTTTGGCAGAAAACAGTGCTATATTGCTATTAAGACCTGGACCCTGCATCAAGAAGTGCCTTAGCAGGGAGTCTACATATAAAAAAGTGTCATAAATGATCAGACATCGGAATTGCACAGTAGAACGTCATCCCCAGAATTTTATGCAGAATTGCTGAAATGAAAGAGTGAGTTGTACTCATTGTCATTCATTTCATTCACTGCATATCTTCAGTGCTCCCAAAACTTGTAAAAAAAAAGATAAAAAAGAAATATCAACACCTCTGTGCTTATCAGTGATAGTAAATCTATGCCATATGGTAGTATAGAAAGGAACTGTCTTAGCAGTTAAATTTCTCGTAATAAATGTTGTCTGACAATACAGAGGACAAGGGTATTACCTCTATACCTGTTTTACTCAAGAATGTTGAATGAGAAGCCAACATATGTTATACAGCAACTTTGGAGGCCAGTCAGAGCTCCATCTTGCTGAGGAGCTATTACAGTAAGTATGATAATTTCTCTGTTTACCTATCTGCAGTTTCCAATATTATCATTGTCCATAGTCAGGGTATTTTATTTATTTCAGTAAGATGATAAAAATTGCCCTTACTATGTTCAGAGCCATATATACTGCTTGGGTTTGGGTTTTTTCCTTATTGCTCCCATCACTGTAGAAAAAGCTAGTAAAGGAGTACGCGGACAGCAATACTAAGGATAGCATTCTTTGCACAGTTTTCTTTTGCTTGCCTGTGAAGCAAGGCTGAATCACAGCTGAATTCTGGAGAGAAAAAAAAAAAAGAAAGAAAAAAAAAAAGGTTATTTCAACTTTTCCTGCCTCTCATTGTTATGTTGCATAAGTGGTATGCCAGCAGGGAAAGGGAAACAAGAGAGAAAGAGAGTGGCCTGTACAGTGGGAAAAGTGGGACAAGAGTAGAAAGAATAAGAATGTAGGAAGTTTTGTGATATGCAAAGGAACTTTGTTAAAGAAATCTTAAGGTTTCAGAAGTTAGTGCTCCAGTTTCAGGAAAAGTAAAAGTGAAGAAAATCTACATTTTAAAATCTATTTAATTTTGCATATTCTTTCCACAACAGACTCTTTCATTATGTAATGCTGCACTATATTTCTGAAACTATCATTGTTCTTTTTTCAAATATAAATACAAAGAATATGTCATGTACATTTTAATATATATCCTGGCACTGGGGTCTTTATATAGATTTTATTATCTGACACATTTTTATCTGAGACACAGACCATTTGGTCTAGTTATTGTTTTCTGGATTTCATAAACCTGAATCTACTGCAAGGTATATACAACAAACTGAACAAAGTGAACACACTTCTTTGTTTCCAGGAGTATTTTTGTTAACACAATAATAATTCAAATAAAAAGACCTTTGCCATGCCACAAACCTAGCACAATTTGGCTTTTTTATCAAAATGACATCATAGCTGCTTTTCAGTTGCATGATTTGAAGAAAAAAAAGTCTGCTACTGACCTATTTATGACTTCGGATCTGCCTTAACTTCAACATCTAAAGTTTAGTCAGCTCATCCAGGCTAAGTATCTAGCCATATCTGTAGGCATAAGGAAAAAATAACAATGGTGTCACCATTGGATATGATGATCTGTCTCTTGGGCAGGTTTTTTCTATTGAGTATAAAACAAGCTGAAATAACTAGTGTAGTTAAGATACCTAGCAAAAGTTAAGAGGAGTGAATTTTATGTTTGGCATTTTCTTTATTGCACATTTGACTGTATTTTTGCAGGTACTGTTTAATAGTAGTGCTTTCGCACTCTAGTCAGGGCTTGCTCTACCCTACTTACAGTCAGCAACAGCATTCAGACACAACGGAGAGATCCAAGGGGAACGATATTTCTTAACCTTTGCTTAGTCAAGTGCATAAGCAGAGTTTAATTTAATTATTTGTCAAGAAAATTTTTAAAAACTGAAATAATCATAGTGAACCGGACATAGAATTTCCCTTGCATCTCTGATTTATTTTTCCTACAGTTAACATATTTTGTCCTCCACGTGGTGAAATCTACTTTCATTAAACATCAATCTGCTTCATAATGGAAAAAGAAAAATAAGAGGAAAAGTGTTCTTATTTTTAAAAGCAGCTTTTTTTCCCCATTACTTTTTATGGTTAATGGTTTTATGGTTTAAAAATGAGAATATTGACCTGTTAAGAACCCTGAAGTCCCAATAGCTTTGAGCTGAACAGAGGACATGATGCTCACAGACCAAGAACAAAATACAGATTTTTTTTTCCTGCTTCTGTTTTACTGACTGTGATACAGTATAAAGTATTTAACTTGCTCCTACTGCATAAGTTATTCTGTTGGGAATTGGATTATGTCCTCCACTAAAGTAGTGCTTGTACATTGTTTTGCAAATATGAAGTGTTTATCATACTGAAAATCAAGCTTAAAGAAAAAGACAAACAGGATTAGTCCCTCAAAATTATATCAAAGGGGGAAAAGTACAAACAACAAGAAAAGTCCAAAAGCATTTAAAACTGCTTAAACTCAAAAGAAATGTCTAATTCACCCATTGCCCTTTCTTATTTGGGATGAAATTAAATGAAGAAAAAACATTCAGAAGGCACAAAAAATATTGATATTATGATGGGCAATAATAGTTTTTCCTGCTATCAAGAGCTGGACTTAGGTGGGGGGGAAAAACAGAAAAGAAAAAAAAAAAAAAGAAAAGAAAGAAAAAAGAGAAAAAAGAAAAAAGATAAGAGAGCTGAAGAAATTAGACTAGAGTCTGGACGTATTAAAAACTTAATACATAGAGCAGAAATCTCCATTTCTAAACAACTTAAGTTGTCCTAGGAGCTCAGGATTCACTTACTCACAAACACAAATTTGCTTTGTTTGGTTTGCTGCCTTCTCAGGAGTTGATAACAGCTTTATTTAATCAAATTGAGCACTACAAAAAATCCAGCCGTTAAAACACTTTTGAACTTCAAGTTCAGCTGCAAATACAGTTGTCTGGCCTTATTACAGATAATTTATATTACTCATTATATTTATCATGGGATTAACCCTCAGGATTAGTTGCAGCGCACAAACATTGAGGAGCACCTAATCCTTCTCCAAAAAAATTTCAAGAGAGACTCAGTTTGAAGATGGAGCTATGACAAATAAGCAGACTAAAAGGATGAGGAATCTGGTTTTTCACTTTAATAGTGCTCTGTAAAGAAGATGCAGGGCTAAGGGTATCTTGATCCTTGTTCCTCATTATTTTATCACAGATAAACTTGTTGGGTTTGCGGTTTTTTGGCGGTTTGTTTTTCTTTTCTTTTTCTTTTTTTTTTTTTTTTTAATAGGAAGCCACAATGATTTGAGGGGTATGACTTCAATGGAAATGGAAAATAGGAACCCTGAACCTAAAATGGGGACTTCACACTGAGCACTGCTCCCAAAGGCACAAAGCAATTCCTACTGATTTCAGGAAGAAATGCACAAATCCAGGTGAGGACAGAATCTAGGATCATGTTTCACCATAATGATGGTTACTGCTAGTAATTCTGACAAAAAAGTATGAGGATAATTAGCAGGCAACAAAACATTATTCATTACTAAAAGCACCTTAGCCATCAGGCAGAATACACAATGTGGAGTGAAGCATCTGACAAAGACATATTCTGCATACACCCGGATAAGATAAATAATAATTTGAAAATAAAACAAGATTAATGTATTCCTAAGTTACAACCTTGAGGAAATATAATAATAACAACAAAAAAACCACAACAAGCCTTCACCCCACCTGTGTATGCCACCCTTTCTTTTAACCAAATAGGGCAACAGATGTTGGAGCTGAGACAACTTCATGATGTTGAAAGTATTTCTGCTTTTGAACTGGTGTTATAAAAGACCAGTTCTCTAAGCAGGGAAATAAAACAATTTTTGTTTTTCTCTTTTCTGTTCTTTTTTTCCCAAGTGACAAAGTTTCTCACACTCTGCCTCAAAAGGGTATACTCCAGATTAACCAGACCAAACTAAGCAAGTGATGGTATCTGTTCATTTTAACACAAGCTCATTACAAAGAGTCTGACTTCAAAGTCTGAATATGGATAGTCATACGGGATTTGTTCTTTCTAGCTTTTTGTCTTACTCTTTCAGTCTTTTAACCTCAATTTCAAGCAATCACTCTTCATCTTCCTAAAGCCCTTTCAGTATTATCTCTCCTTTCATTTTTCTTTCCAGCCAGTGTATTTCCTTCCTAGCAATTTCCCCTTGTTTCCCATTTAAAAAGTTACCAAAAATCTTCTACCTAATCTGCTTGGAATTAAATGAAACCTGTAAACTCCACCTCTCTCTCGGGGATGGGGGGGGAAGTATCCTTTAAATAATTCTTGGGATTTAAAGAGGATTTTTTTCATTCTAAAAAAATTATCATTTAATTTCAATAGCTCTTTCTTTGTGATTAAATCCATCATGTCAGAATGTTGTTTACAAGAAATATTGCTGATGTAACAGGTTGTATCCCAGACTGAGCATTTTGCAAATTTCCTCATATATGGATCAGTGATAACTGAGTCTAAGTGCAGAGCTGTGTACAAAGACAGTAATAGGAAGAATCAATCTATTTACAGTCTCACCGTGAAAGTAACTTGATATTGTTCATGGCTGCTACATGACTGACTATGCAAATAGTATAGTTCTTCTTTTTATTATCATTCTCACGAGACTTCCCCAATGTTGAAAAAGACACAAAAGTTTTGCCAGTGGGCTTAACACCACTGAATTAATATGAATTGAGTAAATTAACTAGAAGTGACTTCAGCATTGACCAGTCCTTCATGAATTTCTCCCTTTGATTATTTCTTGGAAAGGTACCAAAAAAACAAACAGGCTGGTGTAGTGTACAAAGTAATTAAAATGGAATCATTATGCATTAAATAAATGAAACCTGCACTTGAGGCAGAGAGAGTGCAGAGACAGGATGCTTACCTAATGTGGTAAATCCTCTGGGTTTAATTCTGCACATAGTTGCACTTTGGTAATTCTGAAGTAGCCCCACTGAGTTTCTGAGTTTATACTGAGTTTCTTAAAATGTATGTTGGGAGCAGATTTGGGTGCCCTGGTGTCCTGGTATATTAGCACTCAATTTTGCATTTCTCAGATGGTCAGAAAAGATCAGCAGGAGATCTCTCTGTCACTGCTTCATATACACATAATTCTTTTCTAATATACAACATCTATTTTCCTCGTATTATACTGCCGCAAGTTCACCTAAAAAGTGAAGCATTCCTGTCCATCATTCCTCACAGAATGACTGGAAATATTCTTTTACTCAGTCACATCACATGGTTGATTTTCTTCATAATAGCTAATGCAAATGATAATTTCTCCTGCCCTAAGTATATAAGCCACAAAAGGAATTAAAGTGTCTTTAGAGAAGCATCAAAATGCTCTAAGAGCATTTGCCTCTTTTGCAACTGCTGTGTATAGCTAATTTCCTCTCTCAAAACAAAAGAAACACGGCATGGGATGTTAAGGGGATGCTTCCGCTGACGGACTCTGGGGCCACGGATTGCTCCTGCCTGGCCTCTGGAGCCCAGCCTGGGGTTGTCTGTCCCAAGACAATGGATGCAGCTTCTGCTTTCCCTGTTGAACCTGTTTGCGGGTTCAGACAGCAGCAAAGTCGAGCATGTAACCCAGACACACACACACACAGAGGACACAGACACCTCCAGCTGCTCAGATGGCCACAGACAAGGTGCTGCCTTCAACAGCACCCACATGTAACATGACCAGGACTCACATAAAACATAGATACATAGACATATATAGACATATACACAGCCAAGTCCCCTTGCTCTTCTTCAGCTCATCAGGACTGAAGGTCACTAGTGCAGGCACACACACAACACTCTCTAGGCTCCCAAGTACATGCACATTTGCAGGTGCCCAGGTACCAGCACGGCCTCTCTGTCTGCCTGGTACCCCTACCTGGATCCCAGGTGCTCTCACTCGCCTTATGGCTCTCCTACTCACCAGTTGGTCCAGCCTGAAGTTTGCTAGTGAATTACACACACACTCCCATGCATACCAGGTTTGGAGAAGATGCAGAGACTCTGGTAACCCGCAGCAGCTGGCACCAGGCACAGGGGCTGTGACCTGCAGTCCTGCTCCAGCTGCTGTCGCTGAGCCTCTCACTCGCTTTGCTCACCCCAGTCCCCTCAGTAGCTACACCTAGGACACCCACCAGTCCCATCCCAGTGGCTGGAGCTGAGACCTCCACTCACTTCAGTAGCTGACACCACAGGCTGCAGGGCACCTACACCCTCAGTCTGACTCCAGTTGCTGGCACCAAATCCACTCACATAGGTCTCACCAGTAGCTGGCACACAGCCCTTACAGCCCTCACACACGAGACAGAGAGTGAGATTACACAGAGATAGTTAAGAAAGGATTTAATGAGAAAATACGACAGACTGAGGTGATGAGAGGCCAGGCTTGGTCAGACAAGTGTACCAACCAGCCCCAGTTTAGACATGACCAGCCCCTTTTATATGCCTTTCTGTTTAATTTCCTCTTTGTTCCTCCCCATCCCTTCCCCCTAAATGTTCCTTCAGAAATTTTGCATAGTCCCACAGGCTGCTCTTGAATGTCCCAAATCCTCATATTCCTCTTGTTTCCCCCTCCGTATCAGTACAAGGTCCAGGTTGGCCCTCTCCAATGCTGTGCTTGCATTTTCTTGGGGGCCTAACAATTACCAGCTGGAGGCTTCTGGTCCTTGGCATTGTCTCTGTTATCCGTGTCTACCATTTGTGTCTCTGTGTGCTCTTGTTTATCATTTCCCCTTTTACTTATGATCCTCTTTTGCACTGAAAGGTCCCTGATTGGACAACCGTAACGATGCAGATGCTCTCACCTTCCACGTACCCTTACAAAGTGGGGTGAGTCTGACCAAGCAGCTAGTCCCCACGTATAGCTCATTCAATTCCAAGGACCAGCTGGCTATTTTAAAGACATCAAGAAAGCAAAATATTAGGAATCCCAAAGTTTCCATTCCTTCACCCCAGCTGTCAGGAAAAGGAAGCAGAATATTTATTATGTTGAAGAAGGGGCAAGTTTCTTTATGACAAAAGAAACTTCTGAAGAATTCTCCAAGGACAGTTTCCCTATCAACGAAGAGCTCTCTGGTAAAGCATAGGGACGGGGTATAGTGCTGAAATAAGACCATTATTCTGATATTTTGATACAGTTCTAAGTTGTTGTGTTGGTGTTCTTGTTTTTAAAGTGGATAAATGCCCCATGGTATGCAGTAATGCATAATTGATAAGTACATGTAAATAGTCATAGCAGAAACAAGTGGACTCTTCACTACAGAGCACTTTTTTTCTATATCCTATGAGGTAAAGAAATATTAAATCTCCCTGTATGAATCACTTTCTAAAATTAGCTTCATATTTAAAAGAAGAACAACTGAAGCAGTACAAACTTTAACTTAAGGGCCATATCAAACATAATTTACATCAGAGAGCAAAATTATCTTTTAAAAAAAAACTTATTTGAATATTTTCCTGTGTTACTTGTTATTTCACACACACACAGATAAGGGAACAGCACAGGAAAAAAAAAAAAAGAAACAAAACAGAAATAACCCCATAGACAAGATCCTTGAACACAAGCAATCTGTTTATTAAATAGCAGAAAAGGTTCAATTCAGTATGGAGTCTAAAAGCTTGCTACTAATATAAATGGAAATGAGATATAAATGTGATTAGGGTTTCCCACTGTTTGTTCTTCAATTTTTATTTCATTATATACTAGCAATTATTTTTAAGAAGTGTTATTAAATTTCTGATAAGAGTTCATGGTTGCCCTAAATCAACCTCATAATGTGTCTTCGTTTAAATGTGTGCAAGGCTCAGTTTATCAGATGTCTGTGCACATCTCAGGCCTGGATTTACAGTTAATAACATTTTTTAGTGGAAAGGAGGTTCAGGTACAGGTAGAACACCTCAGAAATAGCTACAAGATAGGACAAATGCAACAACCACAGGTGGTCTGTTGTTTAATAAATGTTATAAAAATGCATGCTGTTATTAATCTGCCTACTGTAACTTGTTTCTTTTACGATCCTTTGACTTCCACAGCTTCACCAGGATTGATTAGGCTCAGGCCAGCCCATTGAAGCAGTCAGCAACCATGCTTACATGTCATCAGTCCAGAGACAGCCCTGGAAACACAGAAGATGTTGCAAAGTGAAAAGGATCCTGCATTTGGGGGAGGAGGGATGCAGGACAGCCTGGGCATGCTGTGCCCCTGGAACAGTAGAAGATGAGCATGGAGAACATTTGTAGAGCAGAGGAGAGGTTGATATCAGGATGAGCTGGGCCCATGGGCTATTAGCTTGTCATCAAAAATGAAAAGAAAACATACAAGCAAGGAGGAAATTACACTATAGGTTGGGCAGAGGTTACTAGCACCTCTATCGAGTTCTTATAATCTACTCTCATGAATGGAAAGATAGTTGAGTTTTAAGACTATGGTCTGCAGCAGAATATCTTCTTGCAGTGGCTTGACTGAAAGGGAAAAAAAGTCCTGTCAGGCTGCTTTCAGCATATGAGATGGTATGTGCCTGAATGTTTTGTCTATAAAGAGAATAAAGTGGTGAGGGAAGTTGAGCAGAAAATGCTGAAGGTGGAAAGGTCTGCCCAATGGAGCACTGACTGAGCCAGGTACACATGGCAATGTATAAGCCTGAAGCAGGGCATTTGGCCTTGTATCCCAAGTGCCATTGGCTGAATACTCTGAGACACCATCTCTGAGGAATAGCTCCTGAAGGCCTCAGAGTGTGGGCGCACTGCAAAGCTAGCTGTAATGATGCCAACCCGTTTGGCATAGAGGAAACATTACCAAAACCCAGTCTGTTCACAGAAATCTGAGTCTTGCTGCCTGACAGCATATTGTGGCAGTAAGGCCAATTTGAAATTTAGTGATATACAGTGTGAATTAGCATGATTCAGAAAAAAAATTCTTGATGAATTAAGAGGTCCTGCTGTGGTCTGTAGCAAAGCCAGGTAGGATACCTAAGTACACTGGGCCTTATACATCGGGAAGATGGAGGAAACCAGGGAGATCTGGGATGAGCTACAGCTTAATCTGCAGACACTCAAAGAGTCAACATGGGGCAATGCTCATTAGAGACTCCACAAATCCAGTCTCAGGGTTTCCAACAGGTACTCTGATAAAACTGTGATCCTATGAAACAAAGACTATATGACCATCCAAGGAAAGAATATGTGAGAGCACCTGCACAAGAACTCATTTCAGGTTATATTGAGAACCCCAAACCTGGCATTTCCTAGCTGAAGTTCAACCTAAATAGTAATGTTTATTATAGGCAGCCAGCAGTTTCTCTTATCCTTGCCAGCAATTCTTGCCAAATGATTTTCCTAAGAATAGAAAACAGATTCAAGGGTAGAGGAAGGTGTCCCATGAGATTCCTTTTTCCAAACTTGGATGTCTATGAGGTGAAGGAAAATGAAAAATACACTGGGACCTGGAGCAGTGTAGCCAGTCTTTCTTCTATCCCAAATGCTTTAGATAGTTTATGAGTAGCTGAGCTTGCTTGACCTCAGTGAAATATCTGTTGCTTACAGTTTGGAAATATCCTTAACCTAGCCTTGACTTCCAGCGCTGGTGCAACTTTTCAGCAGGATATCAGCACTTTCACTGAAGATCACAAGTGAGGAAAGTGGTCATCAGTTTTTCAACTCAGTTAAATCTGTGCACTATTTCTTAGGACAAAAGAACAGCTCTACTGTGGGTAGCCAGAGCCATACTACAAAGAAAGAGCTACTGCTTGTCACACAAAAAAGTTAAGTGAATCCTTTAGGGTGGAAAACGAGAGACAAACTTCTTACAAAGGTCTATACCAACTTCCTTATAATGAAGAAAAGGAAGTTATAAATGGAGACAAGAAACAGCTGTAGACAAATGACCTAAACTTTAATTTATCTAAAATCTAAGCAAAACACGTCACATTTATCTTATAATAATTATTTTTCATACTGCTGTACTTTGTGCCAGGTGGAGCTGAATTGCCAGGCTGCCCTGAAGTTATTTTTAGACTAACCAGCACTAGCAGGAACAGCAGTACTGAAAACTTCATAAAGAAATAGGTTTTTGGTTGTTTTACAGCCCAGTTTGGCAGGTTTAAATGTGAAAGCAGTCATTCATGAGCTTGCATTTTGAGGGTATGTCTTTCTGACGCAGCCAGTGCTGAACAAAACTGATAACCAGGGCATGTACAATCAGGAGAGGCAGCAAATATCAGCCTGGGAAGAGTGCCATATTAACATTTGTCCACTGCTCCAGCACTGGAGCTGGGCTCTTTCCGACTATTTTTACTGCATTGGATATGTCATATACACTAACTGGCCCATCAGTCACATGAAAATCTAATTCAAACCCCATTTTCTATTTTTTCCATAGCTTGTTGCTGGGTTTTGGTGCTTTTCCTCCTATTGCCCAATCCTGGATTTGGATAATTTCATGATAATGTCAGTTTTCACTTCTTGAAACAGCAACTATTGAACACCCTCTTTGCTCAAGAAGGTCACACAGAGGCAGATAAAGAGAAGCTAAACTCATTTTTTGTTTAAAAGAAAAATCTAATTATTTTAGGTTGATTTCATAACTTTCAAGAAGGCATTTTAAAACATCTAAATGTCTAGCTAGATTTAGCAGTATTGTTCCTAGCCAGGTTATCAGACTAATTATGTGTTTCAGAGTCAATTTCCTATGTTAATGTGTAGATATTTGTTGATGATGTTGTTGTTGTTGTTGCTGAAATTGGCTTAATTTTCACAAATCCTGGAGTCATATTATTATTTATATGGCTAAATCTGTAACAAAAAATTAAGAGCTGCTATTGACAAAATTTATAATGAACCTAATGCTATTGAAGGTCATTCTAGTCATTCTGATCATGAAGTTCTGAATTATGCCCTCAGAGGATCCCTAGAGAACATGGATAGTTAAGGGGGAAAGTCACAAAGAATAAATCAGAGAGAAGCAAAAGTAAAAACCTGAAGTTAAGGAAGCATGGAAAGGCTGAGCCTAGAGACAAATGAAAAAGGATGGGGGGGGGGAAGCTAGAAGCAAGTCTACAGTAAAAAAAAAAAAAAAAACCCAGAAAATGAAGATGTAGAAAAGCAAGTAGTATGGCATATTGCTAGGATAGAGCACGAAGTGTGGTATGATTATTTCAGAAGACTCCTTTGTACTATCTCGAAGCTTGTGATGAGACCTTTTAGGGCTTCTCAGTTATGGAAACACCAGTTGTGCATTTACACATAAAGCTGAATCCCATTTTGCACTTCACTCGAGAATTCAACCTCCTTGTTAGAGACAACGAACTTACCGCACCATCTACAAACTAACAGCACATAGAGTTTGAAAGGAACTGAATTTTCTTCTTTGTGAACTAAGAGGTGTAAAAAACAGGAATGAGAGAGAAGTCAACACTCCAATAGTAATTTACCAGGTAAAAAACCCAAGGGTTTTTTTGAATGTGCTTTTACACAATTAAACTTTCCTTGATGTTACTTAAACTTTTGATTTAAACTTTCATCTTTTCTCTAAATTTAACTATAAGTTTCCTCTAAACTTTAAATTCTCTGGGTTTGTGACTATTGCTATTGGGATACTGACATTTGTAGTAGTGATAGCAGTGATAATAGTATGTAGTAGTAATAGTAATGGTAATAATATCTAAATATTTTTACAACTGAGATTCAAAACTAAAAAAAAACATTAACATCTTTAGTCTTCAAATATTAGGAACATACCCAAATTTAACAAAGTTAAGATAATTAGCAGTCACTTTAAAAGTTCATACTACTGTGTTCGCTTTTGTCAAATGCTAGGGCTGATTATCTTTTCCAGTTTGGCATCATGAAGAATGAAGCGTACAGTTTAGTAACACCACCAAACCTAAGCACTGAAACCCCCCCCAATTCAAGCCCTAACACTGACTTAAAATGATGGGGCACCTAGATTTATTTTTGCATTTCTCTTACTTTTTTATGTTTCTGCTCAAGCGTTGTCACATTTACACATTTACAAAAAGACTGTGCAGTCTTTTTTTCTTTATTACTGAAGAGAGATGAAATTGTCATCACAGAGTTCTTGTGGATGGGGGCTTATAGAAAAACATAAAAATTACTGAGACAATTGACAATATAGCATGTTGAACCAGTGCATTTGTTGCATAGCTAGAAACATTCTGGTTTTTGTAGCTATAATCTAAAGCTACTTTATCTGTCAGAGAACCACAAGGGAAGGACTGATGCATGGGCTCAGAGATATCACAGTGCTCTCACCTCACCCAGGAACCTGGAGCTGGCTGCAACCTTTGCTGCCTGCAGCCTTTGTACCTAGCAAGCACACATCAAAGGCTGGAGACCAAACCGTAGTGACCTCCCTGCTTTGCTTTCAGAGCTGTGAGAGTGAGTGTTGGTCCTGGATTCGAGCCTTTCATTTCTTTGGCATTTAGCACTGACTGAGCCATATTAGCCTAGGCAGAGAAGACCAGCGTAGCATAGCTTATTCTTGTCAGATAAACTGAGGCCTTTCCTCAACCTGCTCCATGCTCTGGTACACTGTCACACCGACCTGCTTCTGAATCCTTTCTGACTGATGGCAGCTCTTCTGCTGAACTGTCAGAGTTGGAGCTTCTGCCCTTTTTTCTGCCTCCCTTCTCCTGAGCCATCTGTCCACCCACGCCTTGCCCATATGCCATGTCATACAGAGCTGAGATACTCTTGTGCTGTAGTACCTGTATCTTCTCTCATTCCAGAACTGCTTCTGCTCTGATATTTCTATTCTTTAACTAATTTCCAGGAAAGCTGAGCCATCTGATTTTTGCCATTTTTTTTACCTTGTTTAACCCATTCCATGTCAATACACAAAACAGGTATAATGTTGGCAAACATATGCAGTACAGGTGAGTCATGCTAGATCTAAATGTAGTTGTTTGCAATACTCAGAAACAAATGATCTGAGTGGTTCTTGTGATAAGTGTGTCTTCCTCTGTATCGTTCTGCCTGGTAGCCACAAGAAGAAACAGTGCTCCCTATCATAGTGTCTCGTATATAATCTCTTGAGAGTAACAAGCTGTAAAATTGAAAAGGCAAATTTTCTTGCTTACCAGTAATATTCATGAAGTCTTATGGCTTTTGCTTTTGCATTTAATTTGTTTCTTATAAACTAGTGTTCAAGTATATTTGTATCCTTTAGAGGGAGATTAGTTTGAAAACTGGGCTCATCAGCAGGACCAGAGAACTAGTTTACATGCCCAGGGCTAGGAAGCCTGGAAGGCAGGTACATGAAATCAGTGATGCATGGGAACCGGAGATCCTGGGTATGTCATCGCAAAGCCTAGCTGACAAGCAGATTCAAAAGATGAACTTTCAAGTGATAGACAGTCACATTGATGCACATCACTACACTGATATCTCATAATAAGATAAAGGTAAATCCTAGGAGGTCTTACATGATTGGAAACTCATGCTGAAATTACCAAAGAAGAAAGACTCCTGATGCCTTCAATTGCAGACTTAGGCATTGGCCCTAAAAAGTCTCTGTCATTGTAATGGTTGCTTCACAGGGGGAAAATAATAATAATTAAAAAAACAAAAAAAAGAAGGGGGTATGATATTGTTCAAAGGAAATAAAACAAAAAACCTCAACCTGAGCATCTGAATAATATCTGGAGTGCTAGAAAGGTTTCAGTGTAGGACTAGGAAAAGGATTTGGCATTGGAAATCTTTTTTATAATATCTGCTGTCATTTGACTCAATTAATAGCTAGGATGGAAACTGGATGCTCAAGGGACCACCATGAAAATGTGGATAAAATGTCTTATTGATCTGGCAATGTTTCTCATCAAGAAGAGTTTAATGCATTGATATACCCATAAGAAAAGAATACTGCATTTTTTAAGCCTGCATTGCACCTGACAGGATGACAATTTAAGAAACAGATAGCAGCAATGCTTAACATTTTTCTCAACTTCTTTTCACTATGTATCCTCCACATGAAACCATGTAAATAAAATAGATTTTTATAAACTGTATAAAACCATACAGAACAATACAACTAAACTAATGACCACGTGCTCAATAGATGGCAATTCCCATCTCAATCACTCCCTTCTATTTCTGGTTTTAATTATTTTTCAAAAACAGAGAGGATGCAGGAGAATCAGTGAAGGTGGCATTTCTACTTATACTCACACACTTCTGTTTCTAAAAGAGAGACTAGACCAACAGAGACCTGAAAGCCATATCTAAGTCAAAGGAGAATAAAATGCCTTCTTTTTCATTATTTCTTCTGAAGATAATTTCTTCTGAAGTAATGATGGGGCTGCTAGACTTAATTCTTTTGTGCTGTAGAATAGCAGCTTTCTCATCAGCACTTATATCCTGCTTAATTTTACTTTTACTATTAAATCTGGAAGGGTGCAGGTTTACTTCTCAGATGGTATAAAAGATCAATAAAAAAGATGTTTTTCTGTGGTGAAAGTCAAGTACCATTCCGTGGCAAATTGATTTCTGTGCAGAGAGAAGTGTGGTGTCAAAGCAGGGAACTGCACACTTGGACCAAACTTACATGTCAGGTTTCACACTCTATTTAGATGAGCACTGCTAGCCACCCATGAAGCACACCTACCTGTACCTAGAGGTGCAGAGTATTCTTGTTGAATATGCATTTGTTTGCAATTGCAGCTGGATATACAAATCACACTGAATCACAAAGGTCAGACACTTTTTTCACTGTATCACGAGTGCGCATTCGAACTACTGAACAGGGCTGGGCTGGGCTGTTCCCAGGTCTTCAGAACTGCTCCTGCTCTCTACATGAAAAAAGGATGGATCAGTCTCTTCATCAGTTTGGTCACTGGCTACAGAGAGACTCCGTTATGATGGGATGCCTGAAATGTAGATGCATGGCTCCTAAATGCAGATTGCAGTGCAGTAACCTTTGGCAGCTGTGCCTGCCAGACTGAGGAAGGTGGGCAATGGCGAGAACCTAAAAAGCTTCCTGGCCCTTATATTTCCTGCAGACGAGGAAAGCCTAAGTGCAATCACTGTGCAAATGAAACTTTGAGGTTACCAGTATCTACAGTGAGACAATGCGATGAAGAAAAACGGATTAAAAGGTAAGGCTCTACCTTCCTGATGCGCACCGAGAGGGGTGTGCTGTATGAACCTGCTCATATTGAGGTTTGAAGGTTTCTGCACAGAGAGTTCTTCATTCAGTGCTCGTTCTTTGAGCTGACAACGCACAGCCTGGCCCATAATGCACGTTTCTGATACACAGGGCAGTGAAAAACAGTTTTCAGTGAGTTTTTAGTGAGTGTAAAACTGTTGTTTAAAAAACACTCTCTGAAGGCATTTCCAAACAAAAAATACACATCATGCATTTGGGAAACTACCTTAAAGTGTTTCTCTATTCCAGTTCTTTCTTGCAAAGAAAAGCACTTACACAATGTAGAGTTAGTTTTTAAAAGTTTCAGTGTCATTTTCATTCTATATGAGATGCTTCTCATGGGGGCATCTTTAAAAAACACTCTATCAATCTCTGTCAGTTTCTCAGAGCAGTCATTAGTGAAATGTCACCTTGTAAGTTCCTCACACTGGGAGTTTAGACAGCTTCAGCTTTTGAAAATAAAAACTTAAGATAATGTAATTAGTACACTTAGTTAAATTCACTTAAAGGTAGAATCATTGCAGAAGAGAGACAAAGAAGTATGTTAAATTACTGTAACTAGTGGGGGGGAAGTGCTTTGGTTTCTCTGAACAAGTTCAATATTTGACTATTTCACTTTCCCAGAGGCCACCTTTAAACCTCTGCTGAATTTTAAGTAAATAGTCCCAGATTCTGTAGTGTCTGAGGTCTCTGTTCTCCCTGTAAGGCATATTTATGTAATTAGCCAAGAGGTTCTGGTGTAAGGCTCTTATGAAAGAGAACAGGCCTCAGAGAGAAAGATTTTCCAGTGAAAACATAATGAGGAGTTTTTGAGTGAGAAGGTGTCTAGGGGAGAACATCACCAAGATAGATGCTGGATTTTCAGCTAATAGCTGGTAAAAATATCTAGATAGTTCTGAGGCACAGAGCCTGGAGATCAGGATTAAATGGATATTCTAACCAATTAGAGATCCTTAACAGATTTCCATACTCCCTTATAGCCCTTGGATTCTGTAGTCATCTATTAAAGATGGAAATTATTCCCAGCTCACCTAGCATAGAGTCGGATGGCTAAGGAACGCTTCTGACAGTGAAACCAGTGTGTTGTGGGTTTCTGTAGTTGGACAAGCCCCTGCAGTGTCCTGAATCAGCTTTTGAATATGTGCCTGACGTGTCCTCTATCATACAAAAACCTGAAATACCACCCACCATCACTTTTCTCTAAAGAGAAGGAAAACCAACACAAAAATATTTTTTCAGACAGCTGGGGAACCAAGTCCTATTAGTATGTTAGATAGGTGCTAACTACTCTTAGTAGCTTGACATCATCAAAGCACTTGGGCACAGCTCTGTTGTATCTCTGGAGTGCTAAAGAACACAGCTTGGAGGCAAATTGCTTGGGCAAGAACAGCTATATAAGTATATACATGTATATTGCAGATGTTTAGAGCAAAGGGGATGTGCCTGCCATGAGAAGCTAGTTCCAGGGTTAACAGTCCTGGAGGACTGGTCTTTCAGGTCACAGCTTTATACTTAAGNAACAAGAGTTTCAGTTTTAAACTTCCAAGTCTCTGATTTTATAGAATTCTTTATTTTCTGTGTAACTGAGCTTTCTGGGATCAACTTCTCCAATTTCATAATGTCTTATATTTTTGCCTCTTTTGTTTCTTTTTAAACCAGAATTTTGATGAAGCTGATTAAGTCATCAGCTTTGTCTGCTAGGTATTGGGAAGAGCTATTGTACAGGAATTAATAATAGATATGATGACACCTAGTGGTGCTGGAAAATATTTATTCTTAAAATAAAGACAAAGTGCAATGCAGTTTAAATCCCCCCATTAAAGGAACTGAAAAGGTTATCTATTTGTGGTTATTCTTCACCCATTTGAATATACAAAAGTGCAGTGGTTTGAATTTTTCTTTCTGCATTTTCATTTTATTGGGGACAAAACATTAAAAAAATATTGTTTTCAGTACATAAAATAAAATGCTTTTTTTTTGAGATTCCTGTTTGCCACCAGGTCGCACTGACCTCTCAGAGTTCTACAGAAAAACAGTTATCACCATATGTAGCTTTATCTCACTGATGAGATATCAGGGCTTAACTGTCTGTCTTTCCTAGGGAAGTTAGTTCCACTGTGTTAAATAAAGATTACAGAATTTCCTCTTTTCTTATAAGTTACGTTACAGGAGACAAAAAGGCTTGGCAAGTGAATCCTTTTTATTTTTGCAACTTTAATTTCCGTAATATTATCTTTGAATGTGATCAGACTATTTGTTGCTTACAGTGCCTGCATGAACAGGTATCTAATATTCAGCTTCCCCAGTTTGTCAAGGAAGTAATTAATAGATTATTAGAAACAATCTGATATCACTTTTATTAGCCAATGGTCTAAAATATAGAAGCAATTATCAAATGAATCAACACTTAAACATTTAGGATTTAAAGATATCTCTGTATCAGCTC
>WAAD01023846.1:0-14387 GCA_013389945.1 Fregata magnificens | reverse complement strand
TCTTAACATAGAATACATGTAACTCCATCTAGAAAGTAGCAGCTGGATCATACAAGGAAATTTAAATTACCTTAGTATTTCTACCTCTGTAGCCTACGGACTCTGCCAACTTTATATTCTTGTTTTTCCAAGACTGTCTTGCAAATGAAAATGACAAAAAAGAAAGCCTCCCTTCCTCATTGTTCCACCATTTGATGGTAACACCTCTGTTCTCAGTAGGTATCTTAGATACTTTGGTTTGCTAATTTCTACTTTCTCTTCCCATGTGCCATACACAGTGCTTTAGTCTCAAAGGTGTCTGTCATTTGTCAAGAGTAATAACAACAAAAAAGGGGAAAATCAAGGTATTCAGGCAGAAGGTGAGAGGTTACTAATCAAACAATGGAATAAAGAACTAGTTATAAAATAAATAAAGCAGAGATGAGTAATTCCTATTTATGGAGATGCTGGATTTTATGTAATCAGAAGGTAAGCGTGCATATAGAAATAAATAATAAACCCCTCTCCTTTGCACACTATGTTTTTCAATAGACAGTGAATAATAAATCTGAGTTCATCTCCATCCTAAAACCTGTAGAAAACAAGTTTTCGAAAAAAAGTGTGGAGGAAGGTACATAATGATATCTTAGTGTACCAGTTCTGAGGTGGATTTTCAAGTGTGACAAGAAATACACCACACTATTCACAGGATGGTGCCACAGGCTCATACAGCCCAAGGAAAAGGTGATGCTCCTCTGCATTGCTGTCATCTTGCCTTTTGTTGTTTACAGAGTACAACTCATTAGCTGCAATTTTCTCCTGTAGACAAAGATACTTCTAACTGTCTTGAATTTTCCCATATAAATCCAAGATATAAAGAGAGAGAAACAAAGTCATAAAAAGACACATGCATGACATAAAAATTTGCAGAGACAAAAAGTGACACTGTGAAAAAAGGCAGAATTTGATTCCTTTTTCCTCTAAGTTTATATGACAGTTATCTTTCCAGCAAGAAGAAATATAACAATTTTAGACATTGAGAAAAAAACACACAGGAGCATTTTTGTTATTAAAAAGCCACACATTTGCTCTTTAAAACTCCTTCTGTTTATTTGAATTATGGGTGCACTCCGGCATAGAAACACTTATCAATGAAGTTTTATGACTAATTATAAATTGAAGTGACTTACTAACCATTTTTTCAGGCTAAGGATTTTACCCAGTAGTACAGACAAAACCAAACTCACTTCTTCCAGTCTCTGATTGTGGCTTGATCATGCAGAGATAATATATTTATGGAAGAATGCCTTTCTGTACCATGAAACTGCAAAGAAACAAGAGTTTTCTGTTTAAAACACCAATAACAAGAGTTAAGAGTCTAAAACACAGCGCCATATGGACTGCTATGAAGAAAATTAACCCCACCCCAGCCAGACCCAGTACAGTGTTAGTAGTAGGGGTTGCTTCAGGAATACAGCAGAAGGCATCAGGAGCACTGCGGATGGACTGGCAGTCCATTGCGCCAGGAAAGTGCATAATGCAGCATAAGAGAATAGTTCCTTCCAGAAAGCATTTACAACCTAAGCCTTAATCAGAAGTCAGAAATCCTAACATGGTGAATGTGTCTCAGAGTTACAGAGGAAAACCAGGTAACCTTTGTATTTTTAGGGGACAGTACGTTCTTAGGAGCCTGACAACAGGAACCACTTGTTTATACATTAATACCTTGCCTAGATTTTCATATGAGATAAATGTATGCAGCTACACTAAATTAAACTCATTACAATGGTTAACGTTAAATGGAAAAGAACAGATACACTATATCAGTGCCTGTATTTTGAGAGTGTAGAGGTGTCATACTCTGTAAGCATCAAGAGGCAGCATACTTCATAGAAGACTTTGGAAAAAGAAAGCGCAAAGTCCTGAACAGGCACTTTGATGGATGCAGCATGCTGAAGTTTCTGTGGCCAGCAAGCTGGGGAAAAGAAGGTTAAATCATTTATGTGTCTGTCTATAGATATTGATATAAATATGAATTTGTGTGTAGATACAGTTAGGCAGGTATTGGCATTGATTATTTAATAATAAAAGAAGCAAACCACCTTTTCAGCCCTATCGTCCAATAACCTCTCCAAAAAAAGAGACAGAAGACCTCTCACTTCTAATTCTTTTAATGAACTACAAAGAGTACTGACAGGTTGGCCTTTTTCCACAGAGGACAGACTGAACCGATAGACGCTTTTCATATTTAACTTCCATGACTCATTATGTGGAAGGACAGGATGCAAGAGAATGCAACAGTACAAAAATTAAAGCCAAAACTTTAGATTTACAAGAAGAAACCCAGTAGACTGACTGGAATTTAGCTGTCAAAGCTCCGGGTTGAGAAGGTAAAAACTATGTGTTTAACTATAAATATTTTGATCTCTCTGTTGAATTGTTAGTCTCATGCTTATTTTGCTTAATCAAACCTGGCATGGTATAGTAAACTTGGAGCAATAGGATATCTTGAAATTAAGTCTTTTGTCACTTAACATACAAAACCTAAAGTATTTATCGTGTTACTAACACGTCTGTTATTAACCGACAAAAGAATGACATTGCAAACAGGGGGGACTCAGGTAAATTGCTTCATTATTATAACTAATTTCCCAAGGCATCAATGAGGTAAGTTCTAATTACAGGTGGTTTCAAAGTTTTAAGTTACAGCTTAATAAATAATACTGGTAAGACCCACTGATGATGTTGCAAGCAATAGGAAGAATAAAATCATTTCATACTTAATGAGAGTAGATTTCATTTCAAAAGATTAAACTAAAGACAGCCATATTAATAATCATAGCCTATGAATTACATTGTCTTTTGGACCATTAACTCCATATTCCAAGCGTATTTATTTCACTGAAGGAAATAGAGGCAGGCTTTTCAAAGACATTCATTTAGGAATGCAAAATGTTCGGTTGGAAACTCGTTTGTTTACACATTCGGGTGCCAGCTTTTTCCCATTAACAAGTTAAATCTTTTCAGATGATTTTTATTGGAAATTTCATTAGTGTTTGTAAACAAATCATGTTTACAAGTGAGCAGGATGTGTGAAAGTCAGCCTGTGCCCATTCTGCATTTTCCATTCCTCCCTGTCCATTCCTATCTATTTGTAGCCCTGCCCATTCTCTTGCATTTAGGTTAATTCCTTGTACGAACATGTACTCCACTCACAGAATAGCTCCCAGAGGGCATTTTGACACCTTGATTCATGTTTCAGAGGTTTTCATGTCTCATTTCGACAAAACAATATTACAGTATGATGGAAGTCTTTGAACGGGCCCCAGCCAAACAGAAATCCCAGAGATACAAAGATCAACTTAGAAACTACTATTTGTCACTCATCTGCATCTCAAAAGAACAATGTGCTTCAAAAAAGCAGTATTTCTTCAATAAGCTAGATTGAAATTGAAAGAAGAAAATGAAGAAGATTCCTCATAGGATATCACCAGAGTAAAATCAAAGTCAGGATCTTGGAAATAAATATCTCAGGAAACAATTGTGGTTTTTGTAGCAAAAGCAGTAAATTCAGCAAAGTACATGTGAAGTAATTCTAAGAACTGTTCCTCATCCATTGATAGGAGTAATGGCACTCTTCCTCCTGTCACTGTCAGTAAGGGTACATTATGGAAATTTAGAGTTGCGTAGAAGATAGATTTGTGGTAATTACCATCTCTGGTGATATTTGGAAACAATGATTTTTTATGTTTAATTGACATTTTCTGGAAAGATAGCAAAACCAGAATACATACTTCACAGCACCTTATATCTTTTAACAGATCAATCAGTTTCTTCTGTTTCATTTTTTTATTACAACAGCGAGCCATAGGATGAATAGCACTNTTTGAATATGAGTTAGTCTATTCAAATATATCTTACATAAAATTGAAATGGGATGTGGACTAAGGTTTTGCCTCAAAAGCACATATAAGTTTCACTTTCAGGGTATATAAAATCAATGTTTTATATGTGTCACACTAGAAAGTCTAATTGCCGTCTTGAAGGAGACATTAGTAATCAGGACACAATCAATTCTACCTCCAAGTTTCTCAACTCATTTTTTTGTGTTTCCGGAGCAGACTGCACAGAATTGAGACAATCAGAAGCAACTGAACACAAGTCCTTAATTTTCAAAAATAAGAGAACAAAAGCAATGCGTAAATGATACTTACTGAAACTACCTAGGCTGTTGCTGCTACATGACGTGACTTCCTTCCCCACAAATAAGGAATAGTATAATAACAGAAATATTTGTGCTACACAAAATTATTTGGTCTCCTTTTGCATACATCATCCCATTCATAGATTCCAGTATCCTTTGCTATAGTTATGGGAACTCAGTGCACAATAGGCTGATTAAGCTTTTAGTAAGACTAGTGTCATACATATGCCACATATGACAAACAATGTATAAAAATTTGGGTTTATATCTAGAAGTTTGGTTTTAACCTATAGTCTTCAGGCCTAAAGCATTGGCAGACTGGTTTTGAGTAGTCTATAAGGAACTGAGGAAAACAAGCCTATGCTTAAATTTAATAGGTATACATTCGAAATTCCACTGGGAAGTGTTTCCATGTCCACAGATTAAATGAGAGATTGATAATGACTGGCCTGCTTAGGTTAAAAACACCAGCAAATAAAATCACTAGTGTAAAACACAAACAGGATTGCAAAAAAGGATATAAAACGCTGTTCGTATCACAAATGACAAATTCAAGGGTCTGATGCTTGATATTTACATGTAATTTTTGTATAGCACCAACTAGACTGCCTCATAATTAGAGAGAACTCCCACGAGGTAGAAAGTAATTGCTCATTTGTAGATGAGGTACTTCTGGATCAAGAAGTGATTAAAATATTTATATTGCACAGCTTGTTTGATTCACTCATATTATCAGATTAATTTACTTTAATTCTCCATGCATCAACATTTACATGGTTTTCCTCCAAAAATGGTACTTGAAATAGAATAACTTTTTATTACCTATTTTGCAGCTTAATAATATCAGTGTGGGGGGTGGATAGATGGCTACCATCTCATTAGCATTTTTTACTTACTGTATAAGCATTATGTTGTGTACTGGACATGAAAAATTTATAGGTACTTATGATGAAATATATTTCAGTCTGGAATCTCCAGAGAATATGGTTTAAATTAATAAAGATTTACTAGTAACAAGTATATATAATTTTCTGAGTCCTGAGAAAAAAAGGTACGTTTGGAGTTTTTTCCCCTTCATCAAATCAAAGTGTTTGTATCTGAAGGTTTCATAAACCTGATATTGTACTCTGACTTTTATTTATAAACTAAAATCTCTAGACTGCAGTGATTTGTGTTGATTTCTCTCCCAAAGGACTTAAGATAATAAATTAACTGGGTACAAATCTAAAAACCTACTGAGTGCCTGAAAGTCATCTCAACCTATACCCTTATATATATGTATAAGCACAAGCCCATGGAAATAGGGTGTAATGTATTTGTCAGTGTCAGGGCTAGTACATTGTTTGTGATACAAAGTCCCCAGATTCCCAAGGTGGGACTTTCATAAATGTCATTAAATAGTCTGACAAAAACTGCAGTGGACACATCTCTTCTGCAGATTGAACAGATATACCTGAAGCCTAACTGCTTGGAGTTCAGGGCAGGCTTTATAGCCTGCCCAAGAAGATGGGTAATGGCTCAGACTTTAAACGGTTTAAGCTAACTCAGACATGTTTATCCAGCTTGCTGTTACAGCAAGGTAGACATAACCCCTATAAATGTACTATCTAACAGTGGCAGTACTGAGAAACCCTGCCAGCTCTGGGGACTTTGCATTATTAACTACCTTTCCCATAGTACATTCCACATGGACATATATGGAAAAGCAGTGAAAAAGGCATTTTGGGCACACAGAAGGCACTTCGTATTCTGATGTAGCCTATCCTTGTTCCTGTGGGAGAAAGCACTGTCAATACATAAATCATGGAAGAGCAGAGTATTTAGGCTGTGGTTACAGGACAGACCAGCATATCAAAGTTTAGACTTCCTGCAGACTCAATAAGCTGATTTAAAAAAAAAAAAAAAAAAAAGGCTCTGGCTTTAAGACTGACAAGATAATATCCTAAAACCACTACCGACCATCAGATTATATTGAGCCTAAATGCCTCAATTTAGAACTTATTTTTTATAATCTCCAAGCAACTACTATGAAACCACTACAGGAAGTCAAAAATATACTTAATAAAGATAAAAAAGAGGTATTGATAGAATCAAAACAATAGCTTTCAATCAAAAATGTAGCCTTTTACCTTATTTACCATGTTTACCTTCCATGTGATCAATAGGGATGGGATGGCTGACAAAAGATACAACTCCAGAACAGATCAAAACATATTTTTTATGTTTTATTGTATCTATTTTACCTACCAATTTCTCAGGGATTTCCTGAACATATTTTTGGTTGAATTATATTAAAACTTCATTTATAATTCTTCCTAGCTACATAATCACTAATATTTCCACCGAAGTCACATCAGATTATTACAACGATTGTATTGTTACTGGAACTTAACTTCTCACATGGCTACTAGCATGTCTAAAAAGGAACTCAAATGGGCTAAGTTAATGCAAATGGTATGTCTCTTTTATAATTTTTTGATCAACACACAATAACTTTTCAGGGTATGATTATACTTAAAATTCAATACAGTTTTGTCAATATAAATTTTTGAGACAAATTTTTTGTGCTGTACACTTCTGCAAGATAAAGAAATCCTCAAGAAGGTGATCATACTAATAAACCGTTACTATTTCAACTTCTATTTTCAGAAATCTGTTTGCTGGTTTAGCAGTTTCACAAGCATGTTGCCAAAAGATCTGACTCACAAGTCAAGGATTGCAACCTGCACAAAACAGCGAGTATGTTGGTCTATGATTTGCATATAAAATGGTCCACGAACTGACTAACCCACTTTCAACCAAACCAAGACTAAGAAAGAGAGCAAATGTGCTGGGCATTAATTAGAATGTGGGTGAAAGAGAAGCACATCTTTTTTTTTCCTGTAGTCAATAGAAACTGTGACAGATAGGAATTTGGAACTCTTGGTTTTACAGACACCTTGCCTGCACTTCAGAAAAACAAACCTCAAAGCAAGAATAGTTCTGTAAAGTGATTTTTAAATAAATGTTACATGAAATCTCTGAGTTACAGTATTTATTTGCCTTCTATTTCAATGCAGATGGACAATGTTCAGTGGACAGTTTAGGGCAAGGGATCCGCAGTGAGCCTTGTTGCCCTCAGGAAAGGAAGAAAAGATGGAGAAGAGTTGTCAGAACTCTGTACGTTCAGTTCTGTCAGACACAGGCTGCCTACAGTGTCTACCAGCATAAAAGAAAATAAAACAGACACTTGTCCAGTATCAGACGCAATGACACCTCCTAAGAGACTTTGCTGTGGTTGGTTAAACAATAGAGAAAAAAAAAGAATTAGGTTACAGGAATGTACTTGCCAAAACAAAAGCCTACAATGTCTCTCTGACTAGCAACGGGCCTTTACAGTCACCGTTAGTGTTTTCACCTCTAGGCACAGTTCTCAGACTTCTGGCATAAAAATTCTGAAACAAAGCACATAAACAAATGTGATGAGACCTCAGTGAGGAGCAGTCTCTCTCTGGCAAGAATTGTAAAGGATTTTGAAACAACAAAACAGAAGAGATACTAAATAAAGACATTATTTTAGTACAAAGAAAGAAATAAAGTTTTTTTGTTGTTATGCTTTGCAACAATTAAGGCCAAAGTCAATTCTCTTAAGGTTTAGCCATACTAGCATTCTTTCCTTGGGATTTTTGCTTTGTTATAGTTAACTGTACCTTTGATCCTTAGTGTTGTTACCTCCTACTTCTGATCCTTAAGAAAAATAACAGCAGAAACTTGTCCACAACAGAGCAGCCACAAGCTGATTTCCTGTTTTTCATGTTTCAGAATGAAGAATAAACGAACAAAGAGATCTCCTCATAAATGTCTTCAGCAAATTGTGTAATGCTCTTTATAGGAGATACATTGTTTTCCTGCAAAGCTGAAAAAGGGTCTTTCAAGGTTTGATTCTCAATCCCTGTGCATCTTACTGGACAAAATCACACATAAACATGGCTTTCACATTTATTTATAGCATCTGTATCGTTCTGGTCAGTAAACATGTTTTTCATAAAGTTGAGGAATTACGGAAAATTCAGGCTGGAAGGGAGTTCAGGAGGTTTCCAATCCAACCTCCTGCTCACAGCAGGGCCAGCTCTGAGGTCAGACCTGGTGGCTCAGGCCTTTGTCCCATTGGGTGTTGAAAACCTCCAAAGATGAAAACTGCACAGCATCTCTGGGCAGCCTGTCCCACTGCTGGGCTGTCATCAAGGTGAAGAAATTTCTCCTTTTATCCAGCATGAACATCTCTTGTCTTAATTTACACTCATCGACCCTCTTCCTCCCACCACACACAGTTGTGAAGGGCCAGGCTCCATCTCCTTGGTAACCTCCTTGCAGGCATTTGGGAGGCTATTGTTAGGTGTGCCCAAAGCCAGCCCCGCTCTAGGCTGAACTAGCCCTGATCCCTCAGCCTCTCCCCACAGGGAAAGTGCTCCCACTACCTCCATCCTGAGGCCCCTCTGCTGAATACACTCCAATTTGTTGACGTCGTTCTTGTATCAGGGGTCTAAAACTGGACAAAGTATTGTGGATGTGGCCTAATGAGTGCTGAATAGAGGAGGATAAACACTCCATGCAAATGCTGGCCATGTTCCTGTTCATATAGACTAGGCAGCTGTTGGCCATCTTCACTGGCTCAGGGTCAGCTCGCTGCTTACCATGTCCCATGACCTTTCCCACATGGATGCTCCCATGGAGCTGCTCCCAGCGTGTCTGTCTGCAACCTGTTGCCATTGTAGGAGCTCTTCTGTCCCAGGAGCAGCACTTGGCACTTGTCCTTGCTCAGTTTCACAAGATTCCTATCTGCCCATTTCTCTAGCTTGTCCAGGTCTCTCTGGATAGGACCCTACCTCTAAGCATATCAGCTGGTCTCCCCCGAATTTGGTGAGCTTTTGAGCATTTGCTCCATTACCTCTGCCAACTCATTGATAAAGATGTTAACCAAGACAGGTCCCAGTAGAGCCCCCTGCAATTCTCCACCTGTTACTGACCTCCAGATAGAGTACGACCCATTGACCATGACCTTCTGGGTATGACTATCCAACCCCCTTTTTACCATCTAGATGTCTAGCCATCTAGATCATAATGTCCCAACCTGAATATAAGAATATTGTGGGAGACAGTGTCAAAAGCCTTGCTAAAGTTGAGGTAAATGGCATCCATCACTCTCCTTTCACCCCCAAATTGAGTTGTTTTATCATAGGAGGCAATAAGTTCAGTCACGCATGATTTAACGTCAGTAAATCATTCCCAACCCTTCCCAATCGCTTTCTTCTCCTGCATGTGCACATAAACTTGTTCCAAGAGGACTCAATCCCTGACTTTCCCAGGAACCAAAGTAGGGCTGACCAGTCTGTAGTTCCTTGAATCATCCTTTTGGCATTTTTTGAAGATGAGTGAAACCTTTGCTTTTCTCCAGTTGCTGAGTACCTCTCCTGATCTCAACCATTGTTATGACATCAGAAATCTCTCTCAGTACCCTCAGTACAGCTTTTAATTTATGTGGGTCAAAATCTTTCCAGTAATCCCTGACTTGGTCTCTATCCATTGCTGGTCATTCTTCTCCTTGAACCCTGTCTCTAATCACAGATGCGTGGGAGACCTTGCCAGCAAAAGTTCAGACAAAGCAGGCACTGCGTACCTCAGCCTTGTTTGTGGCCTCTGTCACTAAAACAACAGTCCTCTATAAAGAGGCCTTCATTTTCCTTGTTCAACCTTTTCCTTCTGGTGTAGCAGTTGAAGCTCTTCTTGTTGCCTTTGACATCCCTTGCGAATGTCAACTCTGAATGATTTTGATTACTTTTGTCACAAATGGAGAGACTCCTGTTGTTATGATGAGATACGGAATCAACTTAAGCCCTTAGAGTCCACATAACCTTCACGTTATAGTCACGGTTTCTCAAGTTATGAGCACAGAAACAGAAGTTTACGTATTTGCATGTTATTCTTGCTTGGCATAAGTACTAAATAGACTGTCCCTCCATTTTTGTGGTCAGCAACCTCTGTTTGTGTAGAGACCATTGTAAATGTATTAAGCGTCTGTGCATTTATGCATTTATTAATGGATAGGGATTACTTTGTGATGAGGTTTTGTCACACATTTTCCCCTGTGGCTGCATGTTTAGTGTATCCCATTTCCATGAAAATTGAATTCTTGTGTTAGAGACGTTCCCATCCCCTTCCTTCCAGTGAAGGGACAGAGCAAAGGAATTCTAAATTTTAGTGGAGATTTCAAATTTCAGTGATAAATGACTTATTTCTCTCACCTGCTTTAACAACGCCCTTTTTCCTGAATTGAACTGCCTGTTTGGTGGCTTCTTTGTCCACCCATGGAGTGCTTAGCACAGGTCCAGGTAAAATGTATGGATGTACTCCTTTTCTTGAAATTTCTTTTTCCCCAAGACTTCATTCCACACATATACATCTATGCATATGCATACCTCAACAGAAATCAACACAGATCTAGAGATTAATCTTGTTCCTCAACTCTCAGATCAACTCCAGTTCATCAATGAGCTAGAAATGGTACTTATATTTTTAATGTAGAGAAGACCAGTTTTTCTTAATTTATTAGTGAAGACTGAAAGCTTGGAGAGAAAACACTTCCCACACACACAAGTTGTTGATTCCAGAAGGAAAAATTATTTTTAAAACTGGAAAGACAAGGATTGTTCGTTTCTGTTGGAGGTACTGGTTCTGGGACTTTCTTTAGTGCTGTACTTAATGACAAACGTTTCAAACTTAACTTGGAATTCGAAAAGAAAAGCCATGCACACACATACAAACATACACAAGAGAAATAAAAACCTTAGAGTAAGTTAAAAATTATAAAGTTTCCCACTAGTAATGAGATGCTTCTGGAAACAGCTCTTCAGATTTCTCTAGGGGTTTCTAGTTGCCAAAGACAGACATAATATTTTCTCATTATTAGCTCTTCAGTAGAGAGGAGAGAAAGTATCGTGTTCTTTGCAGTCACATAGAAAAAGTGGTATTTTGAACAAGTAATTTAGAGCAGTAAAATGCAGGAAAGATGGCTGCAGAACTTACAGCGATGCACAATTATCGGAGCGAAAGAGATGGGCTGTGAACTCGTCTGTCAGGTTTCTTAAAAAAAAAAAAGAAAAAAAACACCTTCTTGTGAAATCTGATTTAAGAAGGGAAGGAGGAAAGAAGAATAAGAAAAACAGAGTGCTTCAGCATATGCGTTCCTGCACTACACCTGATAACGCTTAATCTGCATAGTTTCACATTCATCAAAACAAGACAAGCAGGTGCAAATCGTGGAGGCATCATTTGGGCATCTTGTTGATTCAGTCAAAACATCAGTTTTCCAAGCACTAAACAAACCATTTTCTGTTAAACACTGTCTTTGGCAAAGCCATGTATTTTACATCTGTGCTTCCAAATGTGGACAAGAGATGTCATCCCAGCTGTTCTTTCCCATACACAACAGCTTTCAAAAATAAGGACTTTTAGTGCCACAAACGCAGAAGGTCATTTTTCATCCCATTTTCTTAAAACACATTGCTGTCATCTTCAGTTATTATTAGGTGGGACTTTCAAAAGCCCCCAGACAAGTTAGAACAATAGCTCCACAGAGGTTTAATGAAACCAGTACTATTAGCTCATTATCTTCATATTTTTTAACCATCTCTATGGTTAACAGAGTTTATGGTTGAATCTATGGTTATGGCAAGAAGTCCCTTGAATCACATTGTTAAGCAGTGACTCACTCTTACACATAGAAGAAAGTAAGGCAACTAAATTCTGAGTCCTGGAAAATCATGTTTTGCTGTCTTGCAGACCTTTGCTGTCTTGCATCCTTTACTTTGATTTCTCTATCTGTACAAGGAAGATAATGCTACATAGCTGCTGTATGTATCTCACTGGCATGCCGAGGAGACTTAATTGCATTTAGATTAATTGATCATTGAAACTGGCAATGAAACTACCATTGGCATTAGTGACTGGACTATTTATAGAAACTGTATTTCATAGGGTTTGAGGATACCTTACAAAGCAATCCAGCCAGTCCTCTGTTCTAGTCTATACAAATCAGCTTTATCTGATGGTCATGTAGTCTGTCTTTTGAAACTTCCCAAGGTAATCTGTTCTATTGTTTAGCTATCCTTGCAAGAAGATTTTTTCCCCAATTTCTGAAATTAATCATTTCTACAGCAAATCAAGTTAATTATTTCTTGATGATAAGAAATATACTTTGTATCACAATGAGAGATTACTGTGTGAAGATTAATATCGTGCTTCCTCTCTCCTTTCCTATTTCTACCTCTTCTGTTTTGTCATCCTAGGAAGATTACCTTGTAAACACCTCTATTAAAGATGTTGACATGGTACTTTTAAGGCAGACAACTACTAAAAGAATGATTATTTCTCTTTTCCTAAATATGGCACTGGTTAGATCCCACATGATGTTTGCCATCTCTGCAACTATCTCATTTTGGCTCAAATACCACATGTGAACAGACAAAACTCCCAGATCAGTCATTCTTCCTTCCTAGCAGGATTTCTCTCCCCACTTTAAATTTGGTATTTGCTGGGGACAGGAGGCCAGGTTGACTTAAAAAATATAGTACTTACCCTCATTGAATTTTATCATGTTAATTTCAGACCATATCCCCACTTATAAAATTCACTTTTAATTCAAAGCTTATCCTTCCCAAGCACTTGGATCTTCCCCTATTATACAAGAAAATTCTTTATTGTATTAACACAGTCTTTAATACAAATTCTGTGTAGTTCCACATCCAGGAGAGATCTCCGATGGCCCACACAGTAAATCTTCTTAGTCTTAGAGAAGGTTTTCACTGAATCACAGAGAAGTTTTTTGCTGGATAGCAGAGACCTGTTAAAGCCAAGGAAACACCGAATGGACTTCTGATGCATAGCCCTAATAGGCCCTGTATATGCAATATTCATGGATCTGCAGCAGACTTGTGAGAGATTAGAATCCTGTGATTTCAGACAACAAAGCTGGAAAAACAACAGAAGGCTGGAATTTCAGGCTAAATCATCACCACTTACCACACCAGTTGCATGCAATCCATTGATAAAACAATTTCTAAAATACAACAAGCATCCAAACAGATCAGATAAGGAAGAAGAAAAAAGAGAAAGCTCCATTTCTCACTGATGTGAGAAAGAGAGGACTCCAACGGTTTGGAAGCATATGCCAGATGAAGTATGTTCCTTTGATAGAAACTATGCTCTTTGGCCTGATAGACGGCTACACAATAAAAATCAGACTGTGCAGATCACGGAAAGACAATATAACAGAATTTTGTGGCAGGCATCTAACAATTCTGTATCAGGAAACACAAGCAAAACATAAGACAGAAGGCAACATATGATGGTCACTATGGTCTACTCCAGTAAAATAACAAATAGCATTGAATTTCTTGAGTTGTGCTCCTAATGTCTAACGGCAACAGAAAAGTTGTGGTTGAGAATGTAAAAAAAAAAAAAAGAGTATGTTGTACACCAATTTGAAAAGGCAACAGTTTCAATTTTAAGTGAAAGAAAAAGAAATTGACATGATCCAATACATAAGCTTTTCTACCTGTAAATTCTTTTACGCATGGGTAACTTTATCATTTTTATTTTTCTTTCAAAATAATGGAATCACCTATGGTGAGTAGTAAATATTTTTAGGTTTAAGCTTTTTATGATGTGATACACAGAAAAACTCTTCTCTTTTGTAAAACAATAAAATCTAACTAATCATAAGCAATTATTTTTTTATCATTTTTTTATAATAACCTTCATTTTACTGCACCTGATAGAAGAAAAAAACGGGAGGTAGGGAGGGAAGGAAAATGTGTGTGAAGAACACTCAAACAGACAACCTTTAAGAATATATTGTCAGGAACATTATGTATTCTAGCATGAAGCATTGTCTCATTTTCTTACAACTCCTTTAGTTTCTCACCTGATTGATCAGAGGTATGTTTGGGAGGCCTCTGACAAACATAATATTTAATCTGTTTATGTCTCATGCCAAGTATCCTCAGTGAAACTGTAATTAGAAAACTAATTTAGGAGGCCAAGGTCCAAGTCTGCAAAGATATTTAGGCACATAAGTTCTTATTTAAATGCCTAATTCCCCTTGAGAAACACTCAGACATGATTGCCATGACAATGAGGCTTGCCTCTTTTATTTTCAATGGATATA
>WAAD01023842.1:194196-212743 GCA_013389945.1 Fregata magnificens | reverse complement strand
GGGCCCCCCGCCGCCCCGCTCCCGGTCACCCGGCGCTGAGGGCGTCTGAGCGAGGGGCCGGCAGCAGAAACGCGGCAGCGCCCGAGGTGTTCCGTGAAAGGAGGCAGGGCGGGGGCGGCGGGGAAACATAGACGCGATTTCTGTGGGTGCTCCCGTCCTGCAGAACGCTTCAGTTGCTACTTCCAGCTATTTTAGCAGGCAACCGAGACTCGGACCGCCGCGTACCCATCCTGCAGGAAACGGGGCTTCCTTGGCTCTCCTTGCTGCTGCTTCCCAGCACTCGGAGCACTTGGTGCTGGCTGGAGGGAAAAGCTGCAATTTGAAAAGAAACTATATACCTTCTGGTCGTAGAAATACTCTCTTTACGTGGTGGGAAATTCTCCCTCCGCTTTTAGGGTTTGTCTTTTCCTTGACTGTTTCAACATTTGAAATGTTAAGGCAGGTTTAATTTGATAACTTCTCTAAGTATTACTAAAAACAGTAGTTTCATGCTGATAATTACATTAACAAGGTAAATAAGAGTCCTGCTGTAAGTGTGTGCGTTTATATAAGCACAATTACACCTCCGCTGTACACGCGTACACTCGTACGTCTGTGTGTATGTCACAACAGGTAACCAAGTCACACACAAAATTCGTTGTTATGTTGGTTTGGATGAAGATTCATTCTCCCTATGGTGATTTAAGTGTAAGTAAGGTATAATAGACAGTGTGTATTGTATACATACATTACTGAAGATAGAAAATATCGTAATTTAAAGTAACCAGGTTAGAAAGTCAAGGATGCAGTTTGGAAAACACCCAAGTTAAGGGTGCCAGCTTAATCAAAATGCGTCTTCCATCTAGGTGGTGATCTTCTAATTAAACACTAACATGCTGTTTTTTCTACTGCACCTTCTTCCAATGCATAGGATATTTTTTGTTAAGCTCTTCAATAGTTTTTCTATCCTTCTTAAGTCTGTGACTTCCTGTATTGATAACTACATGCTACTCAAACCTCACACTGAATACAGAATATCCTCTTGAGATTTTTCTGTTATTCTTTCATCATAATATCTTATTGTTAGGTGCGTATTAATAAAATTATCTGTGCAGCATCCTTATGGACTGAGATTTCTGATTGATACTGAACCATCCCAAGACAGAAAGTGCAACTAATTCACTTCAGCACTCAAAACCTGACATCCTTCTCCCTCAGTGAGGTTCCTCATTCTCTTCAAAAAAAGATTCAGAATTTGCCCTCAGCACCTTTGTGCTGCAGAGGTGCGAGGTGTACATCACCGTAGCTCGTGGACTGGTATTAAATTACCAGCTCAGGTGTTGCTAGTAGTAATATCACAGCAGCACATTGCTCAGCACAGATTAACCACCCCAGGTAGCGCCTTGGCCAGCCTGAAGCAAGTTTTACAGCCCATGCTGAGCTGCTTGCTGCTGTGTGCCTCCTGCCAGGAGAACTCACACTACCTCACTTAAGGTAGCTCAGCCATCTACAAGAGCTGTGCTCGTGATGTAACCATACCTTTCACCATCGTCCTCAATTCCTTTCACACATTATTCCTCTTCTCTGTGGCCAATGCACTTGACCAACTTTCCTATTGCTTCGTCTTCACCTGTTCTGCAGCTATTTTTTCAAAACCACACATATACAAAAGGATAACAAAACCATATTTTCTCATTTTAACAGCAATGGGGTCATTTTAAATCTACGGAGAATGCTTGAACCAAAAAATACAAACACACCTATTACCTGTTTTGCATCATTACATTGAGATCCCTGACCTCTGTCATTAGTTTCCACATACACAGATAAATATACATACGGTAATACATACAGTAGTCGGGAAAAACAAAGCTGACAAAGCCTACTTTAAAAAAGTGGTATTAAAGGCGTTCAATGTACAGAACATTACTACAAGTCTTGAACTTGCTGTCACCACAGCACCATTAGTCTACATCCTTAATGTATGTCCCTTAACATACATCTGTACTCAATGTACCTTGTAATTACCTCATTATGGTTAACTACTGCTGACCCCTGTGTGGAACATGTTAACATACAGAGCAACTGTGAAATAGCTAGGGAAAAGCAAGGGGAGGTTTTTCAGAACTTACAACTCCATTTACACGGTCTGTGCCACAGAGTTACCATTTTCATAGACTTTTCTTCCATATTTAATTCGTTGCCATTCCATAAATATTTCTTTAATCAGCAAAACAAAGAAACAGCTATGACGTGACAGATGAAGCAAGTCAGAAGAACTTATCGTAATATAAGGACCAGGTGGCGGTCAGGCCTGGTATCTACAACTCAAAATTAAGTCCCTGGAATAATACATCAGAACTGTGTTTACTTGCTTAAACAGAGTTCTTCACTGTTATAAGAAATAATTAGCAAACTGTGCTTTACCACAGAGAAACCACTTGCTGCTTTTCTCCCACCCCCACTCGCCCCAAATCCCAGGGCAATGCTGCTGTGCACAGTCCCGCAACCTTGGGGAAGGATAACCTAGTTCTGCCTCAGTTTCTGTATCCTACAGCCACAGTTCCAACTCCTGACTTTACCCATAGGACTGACAGAGTGAGCTGGAAACTCAGGCACTGTTACGATGGACTACAATTATTCACGCTACATCCCCAGGAACTCCTCCAGCCCCTACTAAAAAACATAATGATGCGCTCTGGTCTTTATAAATATGGGTTAATTTTCATGCACAAAATTCCTTCATCCCTGCAGCCTCCAAAATTAATTATCCACCTCTGCTTCCTCCAAACACAATTTAGCCTCGCAGCATTCATTAGTTGAGTGGCTATCTTAGCTACTACTATTTCTTTAGCTCTTCTTATCATGTGCCTCCTATTATTGCGTCCCCTCTCCGGTGGAGTGGTGAGCAGGAGAAGAGGGCAGCTAGAAAGCAAAGCCCCGGGCACCCGGTCCTTCAAAGGGGTGCAGCTGGAGCACCTCTGGGTGACTCCTTCCCCAGGAGGCAGGTGGGAGAAAGTGAACGACAGGTCAGGGGAGCTCCTCCTACAGGCCCAGTTTATCCCTCCAAAACCTTAAGAGGGTCTGAAACCCTCCAGCCTATAAGGAAAACCATTAAAGCTGGCAACTCTGCTAATAGTTCTCAGTTGCTTGGCTTTCACTCTCTTGGCTCTTGTAATGTCATTGTTTCCCCTTGCTCCCCGGTTGCCAGGGAGATTTCCAAGCCAGACAACACCTGAATTTCTAATGCTAAAAGAAAAATATCATTTTGGGGTTTTTTTACGCATCATAAAGAAGCACTGAAGGCCACACGCCACTCAGACAAGCTGCGGTGTTGGCAGCTGGCGAGCCAAGGCGATTCTGGCTCTAATTAGCGGCAGCCTGCCCATGGGGAGGCTTCCCAGGCTGCTCGCTAGCTCCTGCCCCACTGCACCACCACTGCTCAGGGAAAGAGGGAAACCAAGGAACATTCCAACCCCTGCTCTTACAGAGACAGATCTCCTTCCTTCTCCTGCAAAAACCAGTTCTCTCTCTGGCTCCCTTTTTCTTCGCTTCCACAAAATGGTACCAGCCCAGTTTTGATCCCGGTAATGCCCTAGAAAACTGGGGACAAGAGGTCTCTACAGGTATAACACACGTTTGGCTGTTTGGAGAGACGTGGGAACTAAACCACTCCCAAATTGAGGAGCTCCCTTCCCAGCAGTTTCTGGGAGCAGGGGCCTGGACACAGCCTCCTGGTGAAGAGGGACACTGCAGGTTCAGCTGGAGGAAGGGGAAGGTGTGGTCTGGGCTGGACTGGCATCAGTCACCAGGAATTTCTACATTAAGGAAAAGCTGTGAGTTCTCAACAGTATCAGATAGCACGTGATTTCTGTGCTGCGTTCCTTTTTTACAAGAGCTTTTCCAGAGGACGTCACCATTACTTTGCTCACTATAAATTTGCGGAGGGTGGTAGGGCTGTAATTGTCGTGCATGCATCCTGCAAAAGGGGAGGAGGTGTTAGAAAGGTAGGCTCAAAGAAAAGGTTCTAAATGACCATATTTAAAAATCTTCCATCTCACAACTTTCTTGGAGTCCAACTCCTGATGTTTTCATTTGTTGGGAGGGGAGTTAGCTGCTCTGAGTGTAGTGTTTGAAATAAACAACTCGATATCTCCAACAGCAGTTCCCCAACTAAAAGTCATGACCAGAAGTGGGGTCACAGAAGTTACAAGTGGGGTCATGAGCTTGACAGAAATGAAATTGTTTATAGCAGCATCTGGGGTTGCAAGCCCATCAGAAGTGAAACTGTAATGTTTAGTATTTGCCCATCTCCAGTACTTGCGTATTTTTTCTGAAGCTCCAGCTCCCAGAGCCCAACGATCTTCTATTTATATGCAGAGATCAGGGAGCCCAAGATCCCTTTCTATGTTGTGGGAAAAAAGCATGAAAAGGTGAGAGAAATGTGTCCTAATGACTTAAAAGGAATCACCCAGGGTGGAAAGGTTGAGTTGGTTTTGGTTTTGTTTAATTTTTAATGCAGTGATGTTTCTTAAGACGTTCAGTACTGACAACCAGTGCTAAGTGGAAGGGTGTTTCCACTTAGACGAATGTGGGAAAGCTCCTCCCCGGGCAGATACCGCCTTACACTTTGTAACCTGCACAGCTTTGGCACCTCTAATACACTACTCTGTCCACTTTCAAGATTAAAGCTCAAATGTTCTAGGAAGGCAATACAGCTATTTTTGTTATGGTCAATCATTCACTGCAGAGACAAAAACCTTGAGTACAGCAGCCTCAAAGGTGATGTATTTATTGCAGTACATTTCTAAATCTCAATGAAAATCAAATGAATTTGTCTTTGTTTTTTCTGCTGCAAAGGCAAGGAGACACCTGAAGAAAGAGGTGATGTTTGGAAGAAAGACGTTAGAGAATTAGTGACGCTGGGACTCGTCTCATCTTATGCCATTACTTTCTTTATCAAGCTGAACCTCTTTGGCCTTTGGTTACCTTATGTGTCAAATGGGAATGATTTATGCTTTACCTGACAGCAACTCTGAAATAATTAACATTTGCAAACGCTTTCAAAATCCCATGTGGAAGGTGGAATATCAAAAGAGTGCAATATATTGATGGTCTCTGAAAGTATAGATGCACAAAGCAATCGTGTTACTCTACTACTAACCATTTTTTGTTAGAACTTTTACTAATAAAATACTATCTTTGCATCAAATTACTGGGTTTGGGTAGCAGGTTTTTTACAACTCTCTTCCCAATTTTCAAGGGACACTGTATGTCTGGTTTTGCCCCAGAATAAATGCTTATAAGTGAATGATGAAGTCCTTGAAAGCAGAACTTTTTAATGGAAACTATGAGACAATATGAGCTATCATAGCATCTCCATATACGTAACATTGTGATGTGTGTGCATGTGGGTATTTCCTTAGTGTCCAGAATGACTAGCTATTATGCCCAAAATAGCCTTTGTACTTTACTCATTTTTTTTCTCAACAGTGACACTGAGACTTTGCAATCAAAATTTCCTAGCCAGTCATGCAATCAAGAACAGATCAACTGTGTTCACACTGCCAAAGACAGCTTGTACCACAAAGGCTCTTCAGCTTAGCCACTTCTCACAGCTTCCTAAGAACAGCTTCATAAAGGAGGCTTTAGGTAGATATTTTGGCCATTTACTGAGCCCACACATTTCGGTAATCTGACCTGCCCTTCCCTGGAAAGCCGACCGGAGAGGCGTTACCTGATTGCTATTGAGGGCAAAGGGGGAAATCTCCAGAAGCTGAGATTTCTCATCACCCATCATTACTTTCCCAGGTGGGCTGCGCAGACCTCACTCTCCATCCCAAACAAGCAGCCTACCAAACACCAAAGCGACAACTCCTGCTTCTCCATGATGCTCTGGCCAAAAGTGACGCTTTGCTGCCCTTTTTTTTCAAGCTGGGGCTTGCTTGCCCCATCTGCAAGGCTGGGAAGGCTGCTAGCGAGGCTTCGGCAGAGACATGGGGCATGGCTCCAGCCTCTTGAAAGCTGTTGATTTCCTTC
The DNA here is from genome assembly GCA_013389945.1 of Fregata magnificens. Classification (NCBI taxonomy): domain Eukaryota; kingdom Metazoa; phylum Chordata; class Aves; order Suliformes; family Fregatidae; genus Fregata; species Fregata magnificens. The sequence goes on along the minus strand of WAAD01023842.1, from coordinate 206,725 downwards.
GGGGAGCCGGGGAGGAAGCCGGTGTGTGCCCTGTGAGCACCCGGGGGGGAGCCGGGAGCCTGGCCGGCAGCACCGTGCCCACCCGCATCGACGAGGCGCCTCCGGGCAGAGCAAAGGGGGACCAGAGTTGCTGACAAAACCAACTTTGTTTCTCTGTGCCTTTCTTTTGGTGATAGTAGATGCGTAGGAATTAGCCAGCTGGCCAGCAAAAGGCCAGCGCTGCTCGGCTTTACCAGAGGGATTTCGCACCCCAATCAATACAGCCCCCTGCACAAGAAAAGAGCGGTTTGCTCATTATTAGACTTTCCACAAACATTATTTATTTGCCTTGAAACAAAACACATTCTATTCAAAATCTCAAACGGCTCAGATTTTTTTGTAAAGCAAATAATCATAATAAAACCCAAAATGGGTATTATTCCTGTTTGGAAGTGAGTGGTTCTAGAAGTCACCTTTCAAACAAAGGAAGCACTGACTTGTTATACAGAATTAACTGGAAAAAGTTACTGATAGTCCAGGCGGCCGTTCAGGGGTGTGGGTGGGTGGGGGGGATGTTTAAATATAGCAATAGCCATAACTATCATGACTTCTAAAATTAAAAAGAAAAACGAGCACAAACAAAAATTTACAGTGTCAGTGAAATTAATTCACTGGAAAGTGAGGATAATCCACGCTCATAAAAAGCAGAAAATAACTTCACGCAGTTGACAGTTTTATTATAGGAACATAGGAAAATGGTGACAGAAAATGATATTTTGATGCCGATTGTTTTATTTGTGCCTCTTTCTGCATGTTTTCTTTTCACAGGTCTGAGCTTTTAATACACCCTGACTGTCAAGTAATAAGCAAATGGAATGGTGTGAATTAATTATCTCTTTCATTTAAATGTACATTTTAATTAAGTTTATTGGTGGGAGAATTGACATCTTGAAAAGTTCTTTACGTTTAAGAGATGTTAAAATAACAAAATCACTGAAGCTTAAAGAACATCAAGTAGGAATGGCATTTGTTTTCCTTAACTGACTGGGAGACGTAAAAGACTTATCCTGTTGACTTTTAAAAGATCTAAAAAATAGAAGGAATTAAAATAATTAGCGAATTCAACTAATTTAAAATATAATTTTGTTAAGCACTGAATCTGTAATTAAAAGCAAAAACCAAAGTGGTAGCTATAATTAAAAGTGTATTCTCCATGGAGAATTACAGTTTTCTATACCTAAAAGAAGAAAACTTTTAAAGAAGAGTTAATGGAAGGCATGGTTTATTATTTTTGAGGGTGGAAGGAGACTTGGTCACTGATTTTTATTTTATTTTTATTTAGTTTTAAATAGAACCCTGTAAATATTTTTCACACCTATAGCTAAACTGGTAACATGGAGGTATTTGCTGGCTTTACAAAAGATCAAACAGATTGACTTTTCCTCTGGCACAGCTTCATCATTAGTAAAAACAAAACAAGACCAAAAAAAAAAAAAAAAGGCTGTTATTTCACCAGCTTGGGTTTGGTAAGTGCCTGTTGTGTATCACAGCAGAGAGAGGGAAAAGGTCAAAGTTTAAATTGAGCTTTGCTGGGTCTCTGTTTGAATTCTGCACACAGGGCTTGATCCGTCCTTTCCTTGCGTGCCCCTCGCCCCTGCCGCCTTGCCCCCTGCTCCCACTTGCCTTAGCCCGGAGAGGAGAGGAGAGGGGAGCAGGCTTGGGCCCCGGGTAAGCAGCACTCCTTGCCACAGTGGGAATTTGCCAGAGGAGAAAATGTGGTGCTGGGGGATGGGGTGGTTGGAGGCAGTTCAGAAGGGAAACAAAAAGGGAGGGAAATGAGTTCTTGCAAATTAAAAGTTGAGTGTCTTAAGCTGTAATAAATAAAATATGCTTTTTCCAGTTATAGAGAAAAACCACACCAACGCAGTTGTTACCTCAAACATATATTTGCCTTGGATGAAACGTAAATAGTGTCAGAGTTATTACCAGTTAAGAAAGGATCACAATTAGGAGTAGAAACTGACACATGAGAATTTAGGTAACACAGTGGATAGCAGAGGAGCTATGGAAATAAGGATTAAACCTTTAAAAGGAGAGGAGGAAAAAGAAAGAGGGGAATATAACAAATCCTCCAAAGATTCCCTCTTTTCAAAAGGAGAGCAAAAGGCAGTGGCAAACACGAGCGCAGCATCTTTCCTCCATGTGCTTTGTATTCCCCTCCCAGGATCTGGGTTTCCTGAGTTTCTTTTTGAGTCATTGGGGGCCAAAGCGGGGGCATGGGGAAGGGGAGGCAGCAGGGCTGCTGCTGCAGGCTACCCAACCGGCGCCTGGTCTGGGCTGCGGTGACGTCCCTCCTGGTCCGGGCTGTGGCGACGTCCCTCCACGCTGACATCTGTGGAGGTGCGCGGGGTCCCAACCATGTGGCTAAAAGGTGAATTAAAGCAGCTGCTCCTCAGGAGGGTTCTGCCCGGCCGGCACACACCTGCCACGAGCCTGCTGGAGCCATTTACAGCCACAGCAGAGGAAGGGGAAGGTATAAATGTCTCATGGGCTTGAGACAGAAGGGCGCCATATTCAAGTCTCCATCTCCAGAAGCATTCACCTGTCTTTGATTGACTGGCGAGTGGATAACATATAGACAGAGCTGACCCCGGTTGGTAACCAGGACTCTGCCCACCCTGCAGTGAGGAAGCCAGAGTCTTCCCCTGGTGGCTCCTGATCTTGACGAGGCTGGAGGTTGGGTGGCAGGAGGTGGGCATAAGCCCCATCACAGTAAGGAAGGGACTGAACCTAACTCTCCCAGCCTGGGTAAATGATCTAACCTCCACTATGTTAACCATAACAGGGCAGCGTATTGGCACCACGGCTTAGTAACCAGCCTCCTGGAGAGAAGCTGAGGCCTCCAGGTGAAGGGAAGCCCTCCTTGTGTTTCTGGAGAAAGAGCGAGGGGAGAGAAGCCTCCCGGGGTTACGGAATGCTGTGCTGGCCTCGGGCAGCTCCCCGCTGGGCTGATGGGATGCACAGGGTCCCCGGGGCGGCACTGGGGAGCAGAGGTAGCAGCAGGCGCTGGAGTCGAGACCTGTGTTGCGTTGCACTCTGGAGCCAGGGGCTTAAAAATTAAAAGACTGCATCGTGCAACTTTCAGGTGCCTTTTTTTTTGCATCTGGACCCACGTATGCAATTTTTGAAAAGGCATTTGAAGTGGACTCACTCCTGTTTTAATCAACACATTTTTAGACAAACCTTTGTACTTTGTATCCATGGTGAAAAATGATTAAAATCATGCTAGTTAGTTGTGGTTATGCATAGGACTGACCACGATTACTGAAAGTGAACATGACCTAAGGCTGCTAGAATTTGCCCCTGCAACTAAAACTTTAGCTTCTCATTTGATCAGTTGCTGTTTATTTTGCTGATAATGATGTCTTGGTATCAGCAGAAAGAGTGCAACTCTTGTTTCTATTTTTGTAAGACAAATACCTGCTTCAGCTGAGCTACGGGGTAGCAAAGTAGCTGGTTTGTAACCCCCTTGACGGCACAGAAAATGTCTTCTGTGTCCAGCATTGTTTAAGCACAAAAACTAAACTGGTTGACTTAGTAAATTGGGTGTGTGGGAGGGTTTTAGTCATTTATATTTGTGGTAAGGTGCAGTTGGAGACACGGCGCCTTAGATGTAGGGTGGAGTCAAGCAGGGACTAAGGCACAGGTTCTTCCCTCCTCCTCCTGAGCTTTGCCGTGTCTTGAGCTGCTGTCTAACTAGGCTTGGGACCTCAGGCATGTTTTCTTGTCCCTGAAACCAATTCTGCCAGTGTAGACATCTTTAGATCACATTGCAAATGTTATTATATGATTATACATTAATTAGATTAGGTTTCCATTACTTGTCATGTAGCTGTTATGTACAGATAAGCAGCGGACTTGTACCTGTCACCTTTAACATTGCCATGTGTTAGGATTTGGATTTGTAATGGCTCAAATGGCTCCTCTTTTAGTAAAAGCAGTGGCAGCTGTAATGTTTTTTAGCTGGAGGGAGCTCCCAAATAAAATTTTGTTGCAGATTAGCTTGTGCGTATGCACATGCACAAATATAAAGCAATGGTGGGCAATGTCTAGTCACTCACATCAGGAGGACCTGCTCTTCACAGGGGAAACTGAAAGACCGCATTTGAATTGCAGTCATTCCCTTTGCTAGAGATGGAAAGGGAGAAGGAGATGCGGGCTTTTGTAGGGCTCCATTAGAAACCTGCAAAAATTGTGCATTGGACACCTATGAACTGGATTCTCGTACTTCTTGCTTTTATGATTTTTAAATCTAACTCGGTGAGCTTAATCTGGACCTGAAATTAAATCAAATGAATCCACAAATTTTCAGTACTGTGTCTAAGGAGTTAACACCTCTTACTTTTCCTTATTTTTCAAATGCTTTATATAGGACTGTGTCACGGTCCCCACCTTGGACAGGCAAGCAGCTGATGTGCAGGGGGAGGCCGCGTCGAACCTGAAGTCACTCTGCAAAGCAGTGGCAGCACCTGAGAGCAGGATCTCAGCCCTCCTGAAGCCTGGTCGGGAGCACATGAGTGTAGCTAATGAAACACCACCCCGTCCTCAGCTTCTTGGCACCCATGGCTGCGCTGAAGCATATTTACCCCTCAGGTTTGCCAGTACAACCGTACAACAGCCCCAAGTCGTTCTGTCTTTATTGAGACTATCTTTTATTTTTAACTCTTTTGCAGTCTTCTTGCATGACGTATGGCAAATTGTTTAACCTTTTCCTGCCTCATTTTCCTTATCTGCCAAGGGAGGACAAGACTCACCTCCGCGGACTGTAGGAGACTGAATTCATTAGCGATGGCAGGGTGCTCTGAGATGCGTGGGTGGCAAATTCTGTCTAAGTCCAAAGCATATTTAAAATTGAAGAAATGTTTGATTCCATGTCCAGCTGTTTGCTGTGGCTTCTCTGACTCATAAAAAATGTTGCCGTAGAGACTTTAAAAGCTGCTGCCTGTGGCCCTTGCTTTTTTCACTGCTCTCCTTTCTTCGTTGCATAGCTCAGTTATGCCTTTTCCTTAAGCAGCTTTCCTCTAGCAACATCCAGCTTTCTCTTCCACTTCTCTACACATGAAGAAAGAGTGCCTTTCATGTGCTTGCATATGAGTTTTCTGCATGTTGTTTTTACCTTTACTATAACAGTTTTAAATTTAATAGATGCCTTTTATTAAGCTGTTATTACATTTTTGTATTTTATCACAATGCTGAAGTGGTTACAAAAGACATTTCAAGTACAATAAAAATCCAGAAGGATTCAACAGTTTCATTCACCTTCCTAAAAAATGATGACATATGACATTCATGTCATTTTCCACAATGTTTGTCAGTAAAAAAAAAAAAAATTTAATTATTCTTTTAAGAAGATAAAGTAAAAAAATCACAAAGTTTATAGGCCATAAGCTTTCCTTTTGGTTTTGTAAACAGACTTTCCAGCAGAGCTCAATCTATTTGTAATTACTCAACACTACAGAATCTCTCCTTGGGCAGAAGATTAGATAATAAAGTGTCTACGACAAGCACCAATCTTTAAAAGAGCCAGAGAAACAGCACCTAAGATATCAGTAAGAGCAATAATTCTACTCGAAAGAATACACCGGTGTTTCTATTTACTAACTTATCAGCTTTGCTTAAATTAACTATGACTGAAGTATGCTCTACCCTTTTCCTCAATTAACTTTTCATTCATTCACAAATTCGTTGGGCCTCACCCTGGAATGAGACCCTTCATTCTTCAAAGAGCCTGGATGACCTGCTACAGTTTCCAACTAATCAGAGAAACAAAAAAAGGCTGAGATTAAACCCCAAGGAAGCCAGGCCAGGCTATCTTGGAATTCACTTGCAAGAATAAACAGTCACTTACAACACGCAGATCTGCAGATATTTAACAAACCCCAGGGTGCTCTATACAGTGAGGATTTCCACATTTGATTGCCATCTTCTCCACCAGAGGAGTTTTCTTAGGTCTTTATCTAATCAAGAAGTTAGCTGGTGTGTTAGACAAAGAAACTTTCAGCACACTTGTGAGGGTTTAGACAACCCCCTATGTCCCTATCATTGCAGTCAGCTCTGATACTGTGATTTATAAAAATCACATTAAAATCATAATCAAAACAAAAATACAGAATTGGGAATCATAATCTATGTGTGCAATGGGTCAACTTATGTATGATTTTTATTTTTTGTAAGAAAAAAAGAAACGCACTTAAAATTTATTGTGGTTAATGCTACCATTTCTGAACGAACCTTGTAATAACTTAGCATTAATTATCCTTTTACAGAAAATGTTGTTTCAAATGTCTTTTCACTAGCAAGAGCAGGGTTTGTGTGCTGACTGAATGCTGGGAGCTAAATTGATATCAGCTTTACAGATATCCTTAAAAAATAAAAATATGGCTCTGGAGTCAGAAAGTTGGTAAGATTTAAGAAAAACATTCCTTGATCTGCTGGGCTGCAGGGATGTTCCAGTGCTGTTGATTGCGGTTTTCATTTTATGCAGCAGAATATTCAGTTCAGTTTAGATGCTGCAGAGCTGTCTGGAAGGTGCCCATCAAAAACAGTCTGTCAGAGAAAGATCTCAAAAGAGTAAAATTATCAATAAACAATTTTGAGTAAAGTAAACTTTCTAATATACTGTTTCATGTTGTATGCCTTTGAAAGCTGTTCCTGACATGTTCTCCTTGGAGATGCAAGGTATGGATGGTAAATATCTTCTCATAACTGCTGTGTTCCTACAAGGAAGGAGATAAAGCAAGGGAGCAGGAAACCTGAAACAAAATGTGCTAACCATGCACGAAATATGTCGTGAAGAATGAAAACAGGACAAAAGGAGTGGTCAGATCAATGGGTTTCATCACACACACCTAAACTGTGTGCATCTCCAGAGATTACTTTGACCCCCTTTAATGGTAAGATATTTCTCCCTATTGCATTTGCTGTACTCTGGAGAAGCAATGGAAGATGAATTCTTCAGAAAATTGAAAGACAGAGATGGAGAAAATGGACAAGCTTCCTTAGACAGAAAGGTTTGTGTGCCTCAGCCTGTCCTGGGATGTTTAGATACAGATTAAGAGAAAAGTCCACAGTGTGAGGAAATGTGATTGCTTGTGTAGGTAGCTTGTGTGCGGTAGCTTTTGTTTTAAGACTGTGCCTTTACAGGACAAAAAATCTCTGTCTCTATCTCTCTCTTTTTGCCCGCCTACCCACATACCTACCTACCTGTGTATAATATTGTTGTAGCAGTGGATAAGTACGTAAGCAACGTTCTTGCAAGTTCTGTAGGNTTTTTTTTTTTTTTTTTTTTTTTTTTAAGTCCAACAAATATGGCTAAAAAAAAGAGATAAGCAGTGGGATACAAAGAGTCTCCTTCAAGTCAGATGGCTGCTGGAAGTGGATTGAGCCCTCCCAGCAGCCGTTGTCTGGAGCGGGTTGCCTAAACTCTCCCACAAATCCTTCCACTGGCAGAACTGGGGAGTGCTAAACAGATGGTGGGAAGTGTGAAGCAGCCAGAGATGGTGGATTCTTTGGTCAGCACAATTGGATGTGAAAGCAGATGTCTGCCTACCACCTTCGCTGCACTGAGAAAATGAAAAATACAGCAATGCTGGGACTGAGGCAGATTACTTACCTTCCATTTTAGCACAGCTTGGGTAGACACAATAACATTTTTAAAATGCGGTTTGACAGTGAGCTTTGTTCCTTAAAACACAACACAAACAGGCTATGAAGGCAAAGTAAAAGAGCTTTTTGCACCCTCTTGCTCCCCAGAACAACAGCGTAGGGCCGTATCTCATGTGCAGGTCTAACTCTGCTCCTGCTAATCTAGTGGTCTGTAGACTGTAGTCGTAGCAGTAAAAAGCCCCAGGGGAACAAATAAGGAAGGACTACTGTGCTGAGTAAGAGTTTGCACAGGCTGTGCACGTTTTACAGTATATGTCTACGTTTGGGATGAAGATTAGCAGGCTGGTTGCCTCAGTGCAAGCAGAAAACAGGTTTCAGACTGCACATTTTCATGGCTGACTTGCAAACTGGTTTCAAGAGTGCACTAGCACAGACACATTAAACCCACTATTGTTTGAGCCCTTTATCCTTTCTTGTTTAAAATTTTATGAAAGACTTAAAATTGCTTTCCTTTGATTTCAGTTAGCCTAGTTATTCTGTATTTCTCCATATAGGTTGCGGAAAACAGGATTTTATGAGCAATTCAAACTATGCATGAAGAGTCTCTTAACAAATACATAGTGCCAAATTCTTAGGTACACAGGACCACTGCAGTAAAAACAAAGGGATCGTATGGGTGGGAATAGGAATAGATTTTGCAAGGAATGTGGATTCCCAAAGGAAGTGGGAATGTTCATAAACTCTTGAAAACCCATTTTCCATACCCACCACTCTCACCACCTTCTTCTTATAAACTGGACGTTCAGTAAAACCTGCAGTTTTCTGGCCTGCTGTGCCATGGTATTATGGCTGAACAAGTGGGGTGAAAAACAGGCATGTGAAATTTTCACGGCGCGGCACACACCGACACAAAGTCTTGCCTCGGTTTCAAATTTCTTTACCAATCCAAAACCCAGACAAGCTTCATTGAAAGGTTTGTTAAGGTTCATGAACCGCAGGATGAGTTTGGGGGTGTGCCAAAAAAAAGAAACGTCTGGAAGAGCAAGCAGAAACTGGGAGCAAATCTACTTTGGGCTCTGCCATGGGCTGGCTGCGGGTCTTGGGCAGATCATCCTCCTTCTCTCCCATCTCTCAAGTGGCATGGCGTGACTAACGCTGCTGAACTTCCCGTGCCTCAGGAGCATTGCGAGGATGAATGGCTGAGAAGCCCTTTAAATAGGTGTTGTACTAGGACTAGAGGAGGCTACGGGGACCGGCCCCCAGTATGGGTAACTGTGCAAAGCCCTCACAAGAAACTGAGACACAGCGGGTCTACGCTGTAGGGGCTTTCCCAGTAGAGCCATAGCAGCAAAGCTCCAGCAGAGACCCAGCTGGACAGTCTGGTTTGCAGAAGTCATCCTGAGGACAATACATGATACTTTCCTGAAGAGAGTTTCTTTTAGTTCTAATGTACACCTTCTCATGGATTTTGCCAGGATGCCTGTGGCCACTATTCCACTTCCTCTAAGGCAAAGGAAATAATTGTAAAATGCAGTTTACCGAGTGGGGCATTGGAAGGACAGAGCCTTGGGCTCACCAGGAAGAAGTAGGCAGAGGGGGCAGCTCTGCTCCCACGGTCACGGGCAGTCTGGTGTGCATACGTGCATGGGGAGAGGTTCCTATCAGTCGTGCTACAGCTCCTTACAAATTACCATGAAGTCACAAACTGGAATTAGTCTATTCGGAAAGTTCTGAACCTGGGTTCAGTTTTATTAGGGTCATTTAACTTTTTAGTGATTGCTTACCAACGATGTAAGAAAAGATGCTGAGAAAGAAAGAAAAACAAGGGGAAACATGAAAACCACAGTTAATACTTTCAGGAAAAAAATGGTCCAAATACTGATGTTTTCTTTCAGGTAAAATTCTGCTGCTCTGGATCACAGCTCTACAATTTCATGAAAAACAGGGTGGCATAAAAAGAGACAGTCACCACTCCACTGACTTCAGAGAATGCTTTGTTTTAAAGCTGAGTAAACACACTAATCTGTTTGCTAATCTATGCTGTTGTTTGGAGAAATGCAGCTATTTAAAGTCATGAGATTCTGTGTTAAAAGTATTCAGCTGTGTTACAAGTAATTATATATAATAAGGTATCCCCCTATGACTCTATATTTAATCGAGCACCTTATTTTGCTGTTTAAATTCCATGATTGCTTTCAAGAGGAGCCATGTGGTTTTTGACCGTGTTATTAGAAGTGTTTAACATATCTTGTTGTTTTGTCTATAAGCTTCATTTGAATATTGCAAGTCTGCAAAGCCCTACCCACAAATGCTTCAATACCGGGGGTGGGGGGTGGGGGGGTGGGAAGAGAGCTTTTTCATGTCTGTAAAATAATTTTATTGTGTATTAAGATTACTTGCTCCGAGCACATTCATTGTGGGGTGATGAAATCGGAGGCTTTGTGACAATCCTGTAACATACACAGTGGAGTGTCAAGATATTGATTACACTGAGCAATTTTGGATAAATTTCATTTTGCAGCAGCCACACCAAGTGGTGTCCAATACATTCAGAAAGGGATTTTCTGCTGTGTATGTCTAGACATACGGTCTAGTGAGGGTAGAGAAATTCTGGATACAATATTTGCAGCCATGCAGTAGGAAACAGGGAGGTCTCTGCTGTCTTCACTTCATATGGGATGAAGTGAGTCTGTTGCAAGTTAAGGTTGTTGAATTACAGTAGATATTGTTCTGATATAGGCCTACATAACATAAAAAATTATATTTTAAAAAAAGGGTGCCAAAATCAGACTATCAGCTGCATATAGGGCCACAAAAATGATCAGAGGGATGGAATACCTCTCCTGTGAGGACAGCATGAGAGAGTTGAGGTTGTTCAGCCCGGAGAAGAGAAGGCTCTGGGGAGACCTTATTGCCGTCTTTCAATACTTAAAGGGGGCTTTAAGCATTGAGTATTAAGATGGGGACAAACTTTCTAGTGGGGCCTGTTGTGATAGGACAGTGGTTTTAAACTAGAAGAGGATGGATTTAGGCTAGATACAAGGAAGAAATTTTTTACCATGAGGGTGGTGAGACACTGGAACAGGTTGCCCAGAGAGGTGGTAGATGCCCCATCCCTGGAAATATTCAAGGTCAGGTTGGACGGGGCTCTGAGCAACCTGATCTATTTGAAGATGTCCCTGCTCATTGCAGGGGGGGTTGGACTAGATGATCTTTGAAGGTCCCTTTCAACCCAAACTATTCTATGATTCTATATTGTTCCAAATGAGGGGTACCTCCAGCTTTTTGATACATTCGTGTGATTCTCAGCATTTCTGCCGGGAAGAATACATTCCAAAATGCGTGAGCAGAAGCAGGAAGGTGTTCATGAAAGGACTCATTTTCATGGGAACTAGACACGGCCTAGGCCAATTAATTCCTTCTGCCTAAGATAAGAAAGATCAGAGACCATGTGACAATCATAGCGAAATGTAAAGCTCGTCTATTGAACTTGTCCTCCTCACTAGAAGCTTCAGACACCATCTCGATGTTACTGGCTCACATACATGTGCACATGTGCACACCTGCACACACACATTCACACACCCACCTCCCCCCCCATTTATCCTGCAGAAAAAAAAGAACATAAGACACCGTTATTGTAATTTTCAGGTCTAAATACCTGGACACAGATAATCTGGCTATCATGTATATGCAGGATAGTTTCCAAAAATGAAAGATTTGCTAAGAACAGATCGATTAGACACTTTATAGCTTCACCCTGCAACTTTATCATTTCTTTGTTCTTATCACTGCTACATGCCTTGTAAAGCCAATGAAATCTAAACATATTATTACTTCTAATATCTGTATGATACCAGTTAGGAATAAGTTGCTGTTTATGCCGCTTTACATTTCAGAATAGTTGATATATGCTGATTAAATGTGACAACCTATGCAAAACTTGTCAGCTCAAATTAGGCACATCAAGTGTATTGTTTTACAGAAGAGTTTTTAGAATACATTACTTCATACTTTTTTATCACTTTCTGAAAATACAAATTCATTTGCCAAATCCACACATTTTGTCTCACAATAAGTCTGTTAGGAAGATGAGTATTGCAGATTTATCCCCTATGTATCGATAAGGAAACTGAGACACAGGCCTAGATCTTCGCTGTGGTAATTCTTCTCTTGCAGTCTAACCAAGTCCGATGCGTAGAACAATAAATACCATACATTTATTTGCTGCACTGTTTTATACTACATATTTAATGAATTAGCTGTCCTATTATTATGTCAAATAGTCACTGCATATTATTGGAAGGATGAGGCATCAGATTCCTCTCTTGTATCCAATATCCTAAACATTGTAGTCACATCTACGAATGTACTGGTCCTGGAGGGTGCTTGAAGTGTCTCCTAAAGTTCGCATGAAAAAGACATACATGGAAGAACCTTAGTGGTAGAAACTTAATTCTTGACTGACTGAGTGTGGTTTCTTAAGAGCTGTAGAAACCTTCTAGGACTGTGACATAGCCGTGATCCCTTGAAGCCATAAAACCCCATCCTCTGTCTTGTGTCACGGGCTCTCCAGGTGCGATAATCACATGTTAAATACACACTTAACCTCCTAACAGCATCCAAAGCCACCAGCACGTGCGTGTCTCCCTAACACAACTCCTGAGGAAGAGACCGGCAGAAAGGCAGGATTACAGACTGCCACTGCTAATGATTGCTTTCCAAGTAAGTCTGTGGTCATTGACTGGGCAAGGCTGGAAAACTTCCAGCACAGTTGTTTAGACTGCTTGACTGGGTGATATATAGGGACTTCTTTTTACAGTGCTGTTAGTGTCTTCATACTAACAGGGAACAGGATTCAATAAAAATACTTTTCGGGGGGGGG
>WAAD01023842.1:183212-193820 GCA_013389945.1 Fregata magnificens | reverse complement strand
GGTGCCGGGCGCCCGGGGGGCTCCGCGGGGCACAGGCTGGGGCGTCCGCAAGGCGGGAGGATGGGGCTGGCGTGTGAAACCGCGGCCCCGCTCGGTAAAAGCCCCTTTGGAGCTGAGCAGCAGAAAGGCGCTTGGTTGCTCCGCCGCCTCCCTGAAATGAGCGGGTGTTTCGGCCCGGTGCTCGGTGGAGGCAAACCAATACCGTGGAAATGGCAGGACATGTTAGCGGAAAGTGAAGAACCTCATTTAAAAATCACGTTTCAAACTCGCCCTCCGTCGCAGGTTTGAACCTGCGGGTCCCACCCGCTTAGGCTCAGGTTTTGTTTGAGAAGGGCTGCAATGAGGCAGAAATTACTTGAGAGAAAACGCCTGTTTCGGAGTGTGGGAGTACATGCGTACCGGGAAAAGGAGACGTTACATTTGATCCTACATATGTTTATATCTGCACAAATAAAGCATGCTGGTGACATATGGATTTCCTATATTTTCCCTATATAAACAGAAACATAACATAAATGCACACAAACACACACAAATACACAAAAAAGAGTGTATGGAGAGAACCCGCTATGCTGGGCAGCTGAGGTTCTTGTCATGTAACTACAACACAAATATTAAAAAGGAGCCATAACCTCCTCTTTGCTTTAATAAACACAACAGATTTAAACAAATACATGAACTGAGAAGCCTATAAAATACAAGATAAAATTTTGGGGGAAAAACACTTGTGAAAGTTGTCAATGGCTTAACAAATTCCCCACACATACTGAAAGTTTTGCAAGGCCTTGAATGTTATAAAGTTGCCCCATTTCCTAATTTGCTTGTTTTTACCTCTGTCACAAGAATACTGCCTTAAAGCTGTCCTACAAAAACTGTTATAACTTGTGACAACAGGTTTTTTTTTACTTGTAGACACCAAAAATTATTTCTGGAGAACCCACCATGCTTTGCAAACAAGCAAATGTAGTAGCGGCAAACTCATATATATATATATATCTATCTCCATCTTCCAATAGAAAGAATGCTTCCCTCTCCATCAAATCTTTGGTGGAGGAGTTGAGTTCACTGTATCAAGAGGTTTGTAGAATTTGTAGAATTCTGGATTAATCTTATCTGGAGAGTATACCCGGTCTCCCCCTTCTTTCTTTGTACTCACAACTGTTCTCTCAACTTCTTCGCTCAACCTCACAGCTGCAGCGCTAATAATTTATTGGCCCAGTCACCTCCCTCACGCTGGTTGAGCTGAGTCTTCTTCAAAGCCGAAGGAGTGAGCTGTTGGACAGCATGCGGTACAGGCAGCGCACTAACAAGGGGGATGCGAGTGAGCTTCAACTTCTCTTTGGTCATGAGTTCATGAGCCTTGTAAAGCTGCTGGGCAGGGTAACCAGATAAAGCGGAGATTAAAAAAAATAACCTTTGAGATGAGGCCAGATCATCTTTGATCTAAGGCAAATTTGCGCTGCTCTGTTGCTCTAAGCTTGCACTAAAACAGACCTAGCTGGCGGCAGGAGGATGGGTGGAGGAGTTGCCTGAGCGGTGTTGGGAGGCAGAGGTATGTTGCTTGCTGCCATCTCGGTGCAAGTGTCATGATAAAAGGGATGAGTCTGAAGGCATTTTGGCATCTCCATGATCCAGGTGCGGTAGCAGCCCCTTGGAAATACCAAGCTTTGGCACAAATGACAGCAGCCTCTAAGATGCCCCAACGTGTCCCAGAAGACGGTTCAGCAGCGCATGGGTCGGCAGTTGGGGCAACAGAAAGGTGGTTGGGTTGTACTCTGGGCTTGTAAGTGAAAGCAAAGATCGGGGCCAAACTGTTTTATCAGACAAATATACAAACTGGATTCGCTCACATCTGGAAGTAGCAGCCAGCCAAATATATTCAGTATCAAACATTTGGAATGGGATAGTTTCCTCTGAGTCTCCATGACCCAGGCTACTAGTGATAAAAGGAAATTCACTGTATGTGAGCTAAAAGTGATTTCAGTGCCAAATTCCTCCCCCCACTGTTCCCCTTCCCCTTCTGCTCTCCTGCATGCCTTCATGCGAAGGGCATTCAGTGCTGAGCCAAGCTTCCTTGTTCCTATTTGTTTCGCTGTTCACCTTAATGTTTTCCTTTCCGTTCTCTTTGCGTCTTTCTCAAAGGTTGAACAATGTTGTGTATGCAAACACAGTCAACCTCCCAGCCACTGGTGAGAAGACCTCAACACCTTTCCATGTTGCTCTCTAGCCAGGCAAGACTCCAAGAGAGCAAACTCACCATAAGGGAACAAGTGGCTGTGGGCATAAACATGATGTCCGGTGCCCTCTTAGACCCACCATGGTATCCACACATCAGCACAGGGCTTGCAGCTATGGCAGAGGACTTAAACTAGACCGGTGTCTTTCCAGAATCACAGCTAGAGACTAGGGGAGACACCTTAGGGATCTAAAGCAGCGCCAGATGCCATAGGTAGGCAAGCTCCCAGCTTGTCTATTTACCCCTGTGCTGGTGTAAATTGGAGTAACCGCACTGCCTTCACAGAAGATTTGGGCCCCTGTTAGTTTTGTTCTTCTTTTTAAATTATTTTCCCAAATTAAACAAGACCCAAGCTCAGTGCCAAATCAGTTGAGCCCATCTTACATTTTCAACTGAAGCTGGCCGATTACGTAAAGGTTTCATTACAACCACAGTTTTCAATTAGACAAGGGCCATTCTTGACCACATTTTCGCATTTTTCAATAGAAATTTAGAAATATCATCAATATCAAAAAACGTGGCCATCTCGAACCTTCTCTTTGCTTCTCTTTGAATTGAAATTTTAAAACATGGGGTTTCACTTTGATCTGAAGAGTTGCCTCTTCTCTTTTGCTATTTCCAAATCAAAACATTGGTTGAAATTTGCCCTGTGTGTAAAAATGTCCCATATTATGATGTTTTGTTTGCTTTCTATGGGGAAAAAAATCTGTTCTGTAGCAGTGTAACCACTCAAACCCAGTGGCTTACCAGGGACCTCCTCACATCACGGTTCCCTGGTGATGTGCAAGCTGCTTTGAAGCAAGGTCTGCAAACAGCTTCCAGCAGCGTAGGTGGAGATAATTTCCCAAGTTCTGGCATGAGGGTATTCATAGTCTGGTTGTTATGCATCCAACAGTGGATCAGCAATACCTTATTGCCTTAGTGGCTGCTGTAAAAGCCCCGCCAGTGCCAGCACCTGCATCTCCTGGTAGGACATAAAAGCAGGGTAAGGCAATAAGAGAAGAGAGTGCAAGGTGGGAGGCAATGGAAAGATGCAGACTGACATGTCTGACTGGGTGAACAGTGAGGGTACAAGGTGGAGGATGTGAGGGCCTGGGTACATTTTCAGTCATGGTTTGATGAGGCGGGGAAGAACAGTGTTGGATCCCAGACTGAATCTAGTGATGGAGTAGAGAAGAAGCCATGCCTCCTCAAGCCCATATGGATGAGCTGCCACAGGACCAAGAGCTGCTACTGCCAGGGATGTCCCGTGGCTGCTGGTTTGTAGGTAAACTACATTTGGAAACATGGGTTTGACAATCCCTAAGTCTTTTTAACTCATCCTCTTAATAGAAGAGGAACAAAGTACACTGCATTTCTCAAGGAGCAAGGAGATTATTTGTTCATCTGCTTGTACCTACCAAATAGCATGTGTTGGTGAAGACTACATATTTATGCCATGATTATCGTTTCCTAAATAAACAATTTCTGCCAGAGGACCCAAATAGCTTTATAAACCTTGTCCCTGTATTAATGTGGGCAAACTGAGGTGCAGAACTGTTGAGACATGAGGTTCTTCAAGAGAGGGAAAGAAGTCAGGCACCCAGCTTTGCCTGGTTTTCCCTGGGAGCTGTGCATCTCAGGCCCCTTGGAAATTCCAGCCTAAGCAATTTGCCCCAGGGTCAGGCAGTGAGTCAGTATGTGAAGTGGGAACAGATCCAGGCTACCCTGACTCTCTGTTTCCTATCCTAACCACTGGACTACTCACAGGATATTTGGTCATGCAAATCTCATTGCACAATATCTTGCCAGCAATGTTTTGCCATGAAAAAATTGTCATCCCTAACAGCACATGGGATGCCTTGAAGATAGAAATAGTAAACCCAAGCCGTTCTATATATTCAATACTACAGATGACACATCCCACGGTCAGATCTTATTACAATCAAATATTTGTGGTGAAAGGACCAAGATGAAATGATGCAGTCCTGATAAAATGACCATTAAAGACCAGATGTATGCACCTGGAAAACGAGACACACTGCATTAACTATCAGGCCACAAGTATTCCATTTCCTATTTGGGGTCAGATCTAAAGTCAAATGAGATCACTTCTCATGCTGGGAAGACTTTTCCCAGTCTTAAAAATTCACGTAAAAAATGAAGTAACGCAAGTCAGGTATTCATATAGGTTCACCTAACCCAAAGAAAAATATGCTACATTTGTATATATAAACTCAGTTAGCCAGTGAAATAAATATAAATATATTAGTGCAGCCAGAAGGAGAGTTTGGCACTATAGATGAAACTGTCCCTAGTATACTGAAATTAGTGAGTTATAGTCAACTATCTGTTCAGTTATATATATACATTTAAAAAGTATTCTTTCAGCACTTGCCCACTCAAATATTGCACTGAAATGAGGAACTGTTATGGGTACCCTCAAACTGCAGGTTCAGCTTAATAAATTATTTTAAATTTAAAATAAACAATATAAATAAAATGTGTCATTTTCATTCCGTGAGAAAATAAGAATCCAGAGAATTAGTTGATAATACAATACAGTTCTCTTCTTGATCCAGCAGTAAATAAATACAACTGGAATTTAGAAAACATTTCCCTTGGTATTCTATACAAAGACTGAACTTGCTGGAAGCTTTGCAGTGGGATGTCCATTGAGTATATAATCTATCACCTTTCCATTACAGTGTCTTTAGCTGGAACACAAGACCAAGAAAAACACCGTTTTGTCTTAAAAATAGCCACAGTCTCCCTCAGAAGCAGATTACACTGAGCTACAACACACTCTGGATGGGGAAAATGTTCCTCATTTCCGCGTGCCCATAGCCTGTTAGCGTTATTTAGACCATGGGACTTCCTAGATACTCGGAGGAGTGGAGCTCATTCTGCTAAATGCTGTGGAAACATGCCATGAAAAAACAGTACCTGCCTGCAGATATAAGCTTTACGCTTACACTGCGCTCCTCTGTACTGTTTTGACAGTGCAAATGTGTTCCAGCTGCCATTTTCCAATGCATATGCAATGCCATAGTTAGTTCCTGGGCACATGAAAAACTATAATGTGCCTTCTAATTATCATGTACCACCAAAGATTGGAAAGTGGAGCAGGCAGCCAGCCTTGTCTTTGCATCCAAGTGGGTAGAGGGCAGTGCTAGAACATACCCTTTGCATGCACTTGTGCCTACCGGCGTGTTTTAACAGCTTTGTTACCAGGTGAGTCGAACCCATCTCAAGATCTATCTTTCCATTCAGCAAATTCTGTTCACAATGAAAGGTAACCCCCCCTAGTGTAGCGGAAGTCCCATGATAGAGAAGGGCAAGAAGCCACTGAACATGCTGGGAACATGAGCAGCCAGCTCTGAGGAAAAAGGTTTAAGGCAAGCACTGATGTCTCAGTGTTGATTTCTTTGTTACTAGAATTAAAACTCAGGAAACGAGCGTATTTGGACACTAACGCGGATGAAAAATGCTTCTAGGCAATTCACCATTTCTCGGTGAGCTTGCCTCTTTACCAGGCTGCCAGGTCCATTTTGAACATGCACTGCTCCTCATCTCCTGCCTTTTTGCCTCCCTGGGAGTTAAATTCCAGCCAGCAGTGGCACAAACCTAAGTAAAAGCAGGCCGTATGAAGGAAACAGTCAAGCATTCAGGTGCAAATATCCCTGAGCAGTAGAGCTGAGCATGGCCATTCCCGCTTTCTGTGGCCACAGTGAGCTTTACATCCAGCTGTCACCCCCCAGAACTTCCTTCTCATTCCCCTTGCATTTGGATTTGAATTGTCAGGACCATTTGAAAACCTCTCTACCAAGGCAATAACCTAATGCTTACTGAGGAGAGGAGAGTTGCCAGGGAGGCAGGCCAAGCTGGCAATGAGATCGCATGTTAGACATCTGTGGTCACCGGTCAGGACAGACCAGAGAGTCTGCTGAGGGTTATGCAGTGGCAAGAACTGACCATCAACCATCTCCAGAGTTGAGGGTGAAGCCTGATGGGCTGGAAGGATCCCCCAGTTTCCCACTGGAAAAGTGAGTTCAGGAGCAAGACAGTATATTCAGGGAGTTCACTGTTTTCTCCTGAGATATATCTTGTACAAAAAGACAAGAGATTCAGCATCCAGCCTACCTGTGTCAGAGTCCTTTTCCTTGTTACTAAGCATCTCCTGGAAAGGCTGATCTGCAAAGAAAAGATTCACACTTTCAGCTGGATCCTGGGAGATGGGTAGAGTTAGAAAGCAACATCTGTTTGGCAATGTCCTTTAGGAGAAAAACCCCACTGATGCGACGGCTTTAACTGCTTTTCCTTCCCACAAGCACCCGCAGCAGGAGGAACACAGACCTGCACTCTGATCACACCTCCCTGTCTTCTGGCTTTGAGAGAAGAACTGAAGGTCCGAGGTCCTCACAGATCTGCTGGCTGCTATCCAGAGTAACTGCTGGCCCAGGCCTACTGCAGGGGAACCTCACTTGGGAGACCTCCATTCCTCTTAAAAGGGAGCTGACAAAAACTCATGAGCAAGACCAAGATCTTAAGCTGGGTGAGACTATGGGTACTTGGATGTTTGTGTCCATCCTGTCCATGCTGGGCTATTGTAGTTACTATCTGAGTCTGGACCAGAAGCAAATAAACCTGTTCTCCTCAGTGGAGCCGGTTAGCATGAACCCCCATTTTTCTGCTCTCCACCCCTGCATTGGTTTGTTGTGCACTTTGTTCTCTGCTTCCAGCTTTTACTTCTGATTTTCAAAAGACTCTAAGGTTGACTTAGAACCCACTTGAGTCATATCACCACCATGATATCACCACCCTGACTCACCCAGTTCAGCTGTATTCTACGAAGATAACACAGCTCACAAAGCCTCAGATGAATCAAGTAAACAGAAAACATTTTATGAAAGAGGATTCTAATGATATTTTAAAGATAGATTTAATGCTGTATGACTAGTGCTTGGGCATGTGACAACATCTTCCTCTTCACAAGGCTTTTTTTCTCAGAAATAGCATGATGATGATATAGGTGATTAAAATCTTTCCCACTGCCTTGACCAGAGACAGAAAATCTCTCCTGGCAGTCCCCATGAAATATATAGATGTCATTGACCTCAGTAGCATTTCAACATCCTAGAAAGAAATTCTATAAAACCCCTAAGAAAGCCTTTGCCTACAGTAGGAAATGGAGTAATTTCATTTAAACTCAGCTGGTGCTGGCTCTGGGTTTGCTGAAGGTGTGGACAAAAATAAATACACCAAACACATAGGATACACGTGGCTAAAACCCAGTTGAAGGCAAGTGGGTAAAAAAAAAGTTGGCTTGCTTTCTTCTGACACGTTGGGGCAACTCTCACCTGTGTATGCACATTTGGTTTGTAATCCAGTCCTTAGTTTGGCTCCTTCATTGAGAATGACCTGGTTTGTCTTAATTTTATCCCTCCCTGAAACCAGCGGTTTGTGTAACAGCTACACAGAACAGCTGGTTGGACTATGCATAGGCTAGTTTACATTAGCCTGGTTTTTCTTGAGAAAGTCATAGTTTAAACAAATGGTTATGTCTATTTTAATCATTTTTGTCTTCTTTTGAAGTGTTTTTTCAAACATTAGCTTTTTTTCCTTCAAAATCAAGTTTAGCTTTACAAATTAGTCTGCTCTGTCATGTCCCCTTTAAACACAGCTGTTACTACAATGTAAACATAGGTTTAAAAATGTAGATAAACAGTTACAAGAAAGAGGGCTTCAAGTGTTTTTAACACATGGTCAGCTCTTGCTTACTTGATTTTCCTTGGTTTAAAATTAGAATTCAAAATACACGCTGTATTTCACAGATGTCAGCCCTTCAATAATAACACTTACATAGTGCTTTACATTTGCAAAGTGATGAACAGAGAGACACCAACTAATAATCCTCCAAATGTCCCCGTGAAAGAAGCAAGCATTATTTTATAGGTGGTGAAATGGAGTTACGTTGGTTAGAGTAGGAAACATTTGCAACATTTTCCTACCCTTGCAAACAGCTCCAGTCCTGTCAGCGATAAGAGCTGTTGGAGTCCCGCTAGCGCTGCAATTACTGTATAGTAGTACTTTATGTAGCAGCAGCCTGTTGGAGCACAAGGCAGGGACCAGGGCTTACTCAGTGGAACTAAAGAGTTGGTCCCTGTTCCAAAAAACGCAGAAAATCAAAATTAGTGGCAAAAATTCCCAATGCCATTATATTGATAGATCCCATGCTGCCACAAAAGAGCAGTCAAAAATAACCAACACCATTTTAGAAATGAAATGACAGGGCCAAGGTCATCACCAAGGGACGCAGTGGCTGGAGTTCAGAGTGGGATTTAAAAGCTTCTCCGCTGAGACCGTAGGCACTCATCCTTTCTTGGCAACATCACCTCTCTTTAACAGAGCTATTCTCTTGCCTTTTCTGAAAATTTTGCCATTATGTTCAGCAGCTGGCCCCGCCAGAACATTACCACCCTGTTAAAAGAACGTCAGTCATGTAACGACAGAGTGCGCATGATTTTAATGTGAATACTTCTGTGAATGAGAGAAGGGGCATGGGGATCATAAATCTGAAGCAAATGTTTTCCTTTTAATGAATTGAGAATGACTTCAAACTTAGGAAGTACTAAAATAAAGTGAAATTATGAATGAGCTCTCCCTTCATGATTATCTCTAACAACTGAAAGTAAAGTGTATGGTATTTGTGCTGCATTTATATCAGACAAGTGGGAATGCCTACAGAGCCATGAAAAGTCTAGCATAAAGTATTACACCGTTCATTTTTTCTACAAGACTGCATACTGGTTCCCCCAGATGAAGTTACACATGTGCTTTCATCCCGAAAGCTCATTTTCAGATACTTAGAACTATGTTAAAACATCACCTTTTTGGAATGTGTGTTTCCAGTGTTGGACTGAACTGCTTCAAGCAAAATTGGATAGGCCTTTTGAGAAAATGGAGAGTGAAATAGTGTGTTTGGGGCACTATAAAAACTACTTGTTTTGCTTTTTAAAAATTGAGAACAGTTGCTTCTTAGGAAACAGAACTTCTAATTTGCCCTGAGTGGTAGGACTCAGTGTCAGATGTCATCCTCTGTGGGAGTTAGGTACCCAGATCCCTTTTGAGGCTGTGGTCCTCAAGTTGTAGCTTAGGTCCTCTGAGAAGATCAGTTTTGAGTGGGCAGAGTTCAGTCCAGTACGTTTGCGGGTACACAGTATATGTTGTCACATAATGGACTATTGATGTAGGAAGAAGGATTTTTTTTTTGTGGTTTAGGCACTGAAACTGGGAAAGACTCAGAGGATTAAGACTCATTTCACTTTAGCCATCAAAAAACATTAGGTACCCAAGTTCAGACCGTCTGTGGTCAATGGCAAGAGACAGGGCACCACTAAAGGAAGGTCTATCCCAAAACAGTGTTTCTAAGGTAGACGAGATGAATCACTCCTTAGAGGTACCCTTGATGAAACAGGGAGCTGAAATAGTTAGCTTTTAGTCAGCTAAAACTGCTGAGATAAAAACTGCTTTCATACCAAATGCTTATCAGCAAAATAAAAATAAACCTAATTTCTTCACACACCCTGCAGTCACTGCAGCACGTCCTTTGTTATGAGTATCTACAGTATGTAATATGGAAGGAGGGAAAAGGAGGTCACTCTTTTACATAATACAGAGCATAAGTAATATCAGTTTTCTGATATTCCATGCCAGCATGTGAACCGAAGGGAAATTTCAATCCAGTAGTTGCTCTGCTGTTAGTTTATTTATAGTCAAATGCCAGAGTAAGCAGAAGAAAATGAACTTTCATTTGTAATTAGTGGATGCTTTTAAAATAACCCTGTACCTCCCCACCTTCTGTATGATGTGCAAAGAACACGGCTCCATGAAAGGCTGTGTCAAAGGAGAGGGTGCCAAAAGGAGACCTTCTGCTCACTGGTACATTGTTTCCAGTCATTTTTTAGAGGAGCCTTGCCTTACTGAGCATGAAAATTGTGCAGACTGGAGCACCGAACTGCTATCTAGCACATAAAGGAATCCCTCGCTTGATTTATTTTCTTACGTACATCTAAGAAAATCCATACCATCCACTCTCAGAAAAAAAGAGGGAAAGGAAGGGATAAAGGAAGAGGAAAGGGAAGAGAAGTGGAAAGGACAAAGGGGGGGGGCAGGGAAGGATGGAAGGAGGGAAGGAGGAAATAAAGAAAAAGAAAGAAAGAAAGAAAGAAGAAAGAAAGAAAGGAGAAAGAAAGAAAAGAAAGAAAGAGAAAGAGAGAGAAGAGGAGGAGGGGGAGGGGAGGAGAGGAAGAGAGGGGAAGGAAAGGAAAGGAAAGGAAAGGAAAGGAAAGGAAAGGAAAGGAAAGGAAAGGAAAGGAAAGGAAAAGAAAGGA
>WAAD01023842.1:11495-181347 GCA_013389945.1 Fregata magnificens | reverse complement strand
AAAGGAAAGGAAAGGAAAGGAAAGGAAAGGAAAGGAAAGGAAAGGAAAGGAAAGGAAAGGAAAGGAAAGGAAAGGAAAGGAAAGGAAAGGAAAAAGAAGAGAAAAAAGAAAAGAAAAGAAGAGAAAAGAGAAGAAAAGAGAAGAAAAGAGAAAAGAAGAAAAGAGAAAAGAAAAAAGAAAAGAAAAGAAGAAAAAAAAGAGAAGAAAAAAAAAGAATGGATGTTGAGCCACCTGCCTATTAAGAAATATCAAAAGCAAGCTGCCCATCCATCCATATCTTTACCCTACCACAACAAGGCTTTTATTGCAAGGCTATGTATTTTCCAGCCCTTGCCCACAACACACTTGCCTTTTCTTTCCGTATGATGGATGGTTCATGGTTGGGGATGAACAAGATTGAGATTTTTATGGTGTTTTCCCTTTTTTCTAGGGAACTGAATATGAGATGGACAGAGGGAAGAACTTTGTGAAGAAAGGATGATGAGTAAAAAACCAGTTAGTTCCTCATTACCCTGGTTTCGAGGATAAATTTCGTTAGCTCTTTCAGAGAAGGGTCCTGTTTAAAGGAGAGAGACTAGGGATGCTTGGCACCTTCATTGGTGGGTCTGCAGAGCCAACCCTGAAGTGACCCTTGCCACTTTGGACTAATGGACACACGTCATACAAATGTTTCCCTGGTTCCCAGCCCTACCATGGCCGTGACCTGCCCCAGGGTCATTCTTTCCATTTGTAGTAGAAACACACGTCACACATCTTCTGCACTGTCGTGAAAGCGGCTCCTCTGTGCACCAGGCTACACAGGCTCTGTGGTAAAGAATAAGGCAAGAAATTTCATGTGTTAAGTTATACACCAGAGGGAGTTCCATGAATGTAGTACAAACATCCTGATATTACCAAAGAAAAGTCAATTGAAAAATGACAGGACTTGAATACTGTGGTCCATAGTTCACACTGTAGCTCCTCGTGTCTGCAAAAATTCACGGCCATCCAGCTTCATTTGCCCTTTCCATAAGCAGCCAAACTCAGGGGCTGTTGAAAGTGAAATTGCTCCTTACATTTTTTTTTCCAGGATGGATCCGCATCTATTTCTCATCAAAAAAAACCACGTTAAACTGATTTCATGTAGGTAATATTAGATAGTAGGATCCATCTAGGTTTGCATGAAACAAACACAGTTCTTACATTTGGAACTGCTTTAAGACAATATCCGAGATTTTGCAGCCACTTGGCCCTATATGATGTGTATGATGATGGAGAGCCCTCCTCCTCTCCCTGTTCACCCCCTACATGAACATGCAGTTTTAACATCAGCCTGTTTGCTGAAAGTATTCCAATTAATAATTCGTCTCCTGTTTTTATCCATTATAATTTCTTCCCCCCTGCCCCTCTGGAAATGTTACAAATTTCATTACAGAAGACCTGCCAGTCCCCACCTTTTCACCTGTACTCGAGTCAGCAATGTTCAGCTTCTCCCTACAGAAACGACATCCAGAAACCTGCCATATACTTGGTTAATGACATCAGGAGTTTGCTTCAAATCTACGCTTTGAAACATGGAGGAGATGCAACAGGTCAAATGCAGTTCCTGATGTTTTGGCAGGTCTTCTCTCCTACTTTTTTAGTGTTTTGGTTTTTTTTTTTTTAAAGCAACTAAACGGACTTTGTTTTGTCTTCTGCATTTCATCAGGCTATTTATAGACTAGGTCCCACCATGCAGCTGAATTTTTTTTCTTCCAGTAACATAATGCAAAAAAAAGGTAGTGCCCTCATTGAAGGCAACTCTGTTAATTAGAGGAAAGGCTTGTATTGTGTGAACATTTGATAACTCTGACTGTGGGCTGAGTCGCTGCTGCTCTTTGTCTGAGAAATTCAGAATCCATTAGGCTGATAGCCACTGTTCTTCTGAGGAAACTACAGCCCTTGTGGCCCTTCCTGTTTCCTTTCAACATTCTTAATGTGATAGTGGAAGAGGATATCCTAAGGTCAGACATTAAAATGTAAAGTTGTGAGGTGATGATTAAATGGGAACACAGTGAAAACTTCACTCTTCATTATTTTAATATAGTCCAGCCTGTGCTGATATAATCATTTCCAGCAGATATTTAAGGTAGTTATAGAAATGATGAAAAGAAAGGCTTTTCATTTATTATCTTAATTATATTTTGTGTGTTGCTTTGGTTTTTTTTTTTTCTTTTCCCAGGGACCAACATTAAATATTCGGATTTGAGTCTTACAAGCCCATTTTAAAAGACAGTAATATATTTTCAGCTCTGTATTGCTCTTTGATCTGTCAAAGTATAATGCCTCACAAAATGTTATAGCAGTGGCCACTTCAGTCGAGATTCATAAACATTTTCCATCTAACTCCATTGTTCCACGGTCTTGTAACCTTCTGAAAAATCCCTTTTGGGCTGAAACTGTCCATTCTCAGTCACTGCAATTAGTTTTAAAATTTGGGAATGATCTGTTCAGCTTTTCTTACTTATGGGAACAATAGAGAAGAAGCAGCACCACTTTTCCCGCAGTAAGTGGTTTTCTGAACACTGCTACAGCAAAACCAGCTGAAATATTAATCTTGAACTTCTTTCCGTGGGCTGACTGCAATTAGTTTCTTTACAGAGCATTATGCTTCTATATCAAACCATACAGGCAGAACAAGTGACAGCCTCCAGGGGCGTGGTGCTGGTAGATGTGATCTCCCAGCTTGCAGGAAAGTTATGATTCAACAGTGGGAGAGTCCAGCAGGACTGCTCGTGGGCTTGAAGAGAGACACACACTTACATACCTTCGGAAAATGGGTTGTAGTTAAAGGGCAAACGCAAAGCAACCAAGGCAACCTCCCACATAAAAACAACAGAGTGAAATAAAGCATCGTGCCCTACATGGTGAACAGGGCGCTAGGGCTGTGGCAGTCTTTGCTTCTCAGCTGCGAGGGAGGGGAAGGCAGAAGAGGTGTGCAGGCAGCATTGGCAAAAGTCATATGCACCCTGCACTGTCTTTACGCTTTCAAGGAGAATATTAACTCAGCTACACAGGGACAGCTTTCAGTTCCTGATTTCATTATTTAAATGCCCAAAGAATTATTTACATTTTTTTTAAACAGAGACTCCAAAATTCAGAGGATGAGCAGCTAAATTACAGTTTGCTGTTAGAACCTTACTTTTGCGTTTCCCGACATTTTCTGATTTTAACCGTTCATCTGTAGCAAAGCATCAGCCCAGGCTTTTTCCCTCCATTTAATTTTAGACTGAGTACAGAGTGAATACAATAACCTTGGTAAATTAAAATGTCACATGATTTCCTTTCTGCAAGCCAAGCGGATGTGTCTGCAGAGCTCTAATGAAGGAGGGTTAGCACAAGAATGGAGAGCTTGCACTCCAAGTACATCAAAGCCCTTCAGTGTTTGTAGAGTCGATGTGCAAAAAATGCAAATGCTGTGTGAAATTCCAATTTGAATGATGTATTTGGATGAGTTGCGGTCCTCTCCTATCTGCTATTAGGTCTTCATCTAGAAAGCAAGTACGATGGAAGTGGATGGAAAAAGCTTGGACAGTAAAGATGTGCTAAGATTAGGCACATCAGTAAAAGCTCGGAGACTGGTCTCTAAGTTGTTACACCTGGCTGGGATTACAGTCCTTTGCCCATTCATGTCCAGCACTTACTTGGAGCATGAACTAACTGTGGGCTTGTGCAAGAGGTCATGAATCCGTTCAGTTTTAACTTCTAGTCTGGTATTTTCGCTTTTCCTTTTCCTTTAGAATCATTAGGGCTGTCACTACATCACCTCGAGGAAAGGGAACAGACTCATGGCATTTTGAAGAGACGTAAGGGACAGTTGTTGGCCAGGGCTGACCTCTTTCAAGTCCCATTACATAGAGTCAAAAGCTTGCAGCACTTCCCAGGAAGCATTCAGCAATTTGCAGGAATGGGTTCTCAGGATCTAGGTCACCTAATGAATTTTAACAGAGCGGAATCACATTATGAATGGAAAGCACCAAATAGCAGATACTTTTCTTTATTTAAACTGGCTGCCTGTAATTTCTGAAGTACAATTGACTTCTTTCAGTCCCAGCCCTGTTGCAGAATTGTATGGGGATGACAGAAGGATTTGGATAGTCAAATGTGCAATTCTACTCCAAAAACTGGCTTCAAAATGGCATTATGTATTAATGATTCCCAGAACAAATTTGCTCAGTTCACAAGTGAAAAACTGAGGGGTTTTATATCTGCCAGCTCTGCAAATTCCCCCTGGGACATGAAGGTCAAGCTTGCGCTATTTCCTTCTCACACATCATCATCACCGTCATCATCAGTAATAATTATGAAGACCAAACTGTGCCTCAGTTACGCCTATGTAAGCTCCGATGTGTTTCACGGGGTTACACAGATGTAAGGAATTGTCCTCCCGTGGTTGCAGAGCCGTGCTGCATGGCCAGCATCGCCCAGGGACCTGCGCGTGGGACAAGGTCCAGGCCCCTCTCCTGTGCCCCGCAGCACGGGGGTGGGGGGGCCTGCCTGCATGTGACAGGTCTGACCCTGCAGCATTACCTCCCGGTCACCCGAGCTGCTGCCCCAGGTGAGCCCTGCAGGGATTTGTGGATGGAGTTAGGCACCATGCAGGCAACCTTGCTCGTACAGAAGGTGAAGGTCTGCTTGTAAATGCCATGGCCGGATCCAGCCCAGCAGCCAGGCCCTGGTACGGGTGCTCAGGACTCAGACATCAGCTATGGAAAGGCTTTAGACCTCATGTTTGCTGTCCCGATACCGGGGGATGCCTTCTGGACCACAAGGGTCAGACCATGGGCTGTCTTTGAGCCTGGACTCATGCCTGTGTTGCAGAGCAGCTCCTATAGCTTCAGTCAGCTGAATATGTAAAGGAACTAAATGACTTCCCACAACTTTCTGGAAAGAAAGGCAATATTGCAATGAGATTTAACCTAATTCATAAAATAGTGCCTAATAGGGAGCAGAGTTCCTGGGGAAAGAAGTGTTATTTTTCCTGAGAAGTGTAATTTTTGCCACTCCTCAGAAGAGGGCTGCACTTCAAACCCGTCTCAGTGTGACGGGAGTGACTGAAACTAAAAGCTGGCCTGAGACACATCATCCCTTTTCTGTTGGAAGAACCAGGGCGTGCTCCAATGTTTTGTAAGAGGCTCCCAGATGACACTTCTCTGTGGAGAGGCAGCATTGGACGGGGCTGAGCAGCTAAGCTTCCTGTATAGGATTTCAGGATCAGACTCTACACGAGTTCAGTCCTTCCATAACACGAGTGCAATGATGCAAGTGAGAAAGCAGGTGGCTTTGTGTGCTTGGAGAGTAAGTTCAGGGGCATTTTCAACTATGTAATGGCTTTGTCTTTTTTTTTGCTTTGTATTTGCTGTCTACCTGATGCAGACTGTGCTTGGGAGTAACTCCAAGAGCCTCACTGCAGCCACACAGGAAGCGGTAAGAGAGGAGAACTAGACCACGTATTTGTTAAACCCTAGGCTTTTGGGGGATATTTTAAATTTATTGCTTCCCTAGATTATTTTTTGAATATTGCAGGTGCTTGGATAGTAAGACCCATCTTCTGAGCAGCACAATGCACAGCTGACAAAAGCTTTTTTGACACACTGTGTCTGTACCCTTTCACTGCTGGGCTGCTCTGGGGACAGCAGAGTGAAGCTGGGATAATTTACATGGCACCAGGTGTGTTCCTAAAGAGCGGCAGCAGCTTTCCCAATGGATGCAAGGGTCTGAGAGGCTGCTGAAATCCTTGCAGCTGTGGCCCGCTTCTCTTTACACTCTTCCGTCACCTCTTCTGTCTCTAATGTGCCCTTGGCATTGATGCTCCCACGGGGTTGTCTCCGTGTTTCCTGACCCAGAACGACTCTTTCCAAACCAGTCAGATCCCCTTTGGTCTAAGTGCAACCCTTTTGTACGAAGAGATTGGAGGGGAGGTGAGAATTCCATTTTTGTACTAAGAAGTAATCTCATCCTGAACTTTTCTTTCATGCATCAAGCTTCTACCTATGTGAACTATGCAGATGTTTGTGAACAGGCACCCTGCTGAGCTACTCTGGGTCAAATTACTCTGTTTGTATCACGAAATGCCAACAAGATCTCCACGAATTGTACAATACAGTGGGAGCACAGAGCCTCTGCTGGGAAAAGCTTGTGTTTTACAGACAAGTACAGACAAGGCTGTGGGAGAAAACAGGCACAAAAAGTTGAGGGGACATACTGTGCAGCTTACCCAAGGCTGCAGAGTAAATTACTGTGAAAGCCAAGAGCAGAGTCTGGTTTTGCGTCTGTACTGGTATCCCACTCCCTGAAGATAAGAATCAGGAACTTCTTTACAGATTACAGCATTTTTCTGTATAGATCTCCTTTTTGCTTAGCAGTGAATTCAAAATGGAAACATACGCTAAAGTTTAGGGTTGATCATGACCATCTCATATGCTGCTGGGTCTCAAAGAAGTGTGCTAGATTTACATATACCATATATACATTGTTGTCATTATTTGTGTGTATATGCACAGCACATGTGTGAGCTACCGCTCATGGAAGCCCGTGTCTTCCTCATAACTTGCACACTGCAGACAACAAGCCCATGGAAGGGTAATAAATGTTGTTTTGTAGATTTTAGCCACCAAAAGCACTTTGGGTTCCCTGCAGTCTGCAACTGGGGACAGAGGGGATGTTGTCCAACTTGTTCAAGCACATTTTTTAATTTTGTACATCCTTGGTAGCTATGAAATAACCAACCAGGCTTCCCAGCTAGCCAGGGCCAGGGGCAGTGTGACTTAGTTACACGTGGCTGATAGGAGTTACCATGCTAGCGAGGAAGGAAAGCATGCAGGAGCATAAGGTGGTGTCATTTACATGCCACAGGGACCAAAGAACAGATTTTCAGGAGGCAAGTCAAGCAGCAGAGTGAAGAATGTAAAGGTACCTGCCATGTACTCCTCACAACCTCTTGTTAGTACTTTCCCCTGCAACAAACTTGCCCCTTGCTCTCAACAGATACCCACTTACAGCAGTTTACAGCCAGGTAACGTATAGCACCATGTTTCAATCTGATGTCTAGTCTTGCACAAGGTGATATGATAAGCAGGCACTTTATAACATCATAGAAATCCCCTACAGAGTAAACTAAGTGACCTTAGTCCAGCCACTTGCTCCTGATGTGACAACAGCCTTTTCTTTAACAATATTTAAAAAAAAAAAAAAAAGGCAAAGAAATCCTTTACTAAGAGCCTGTGTTAGTCTCATTTCCTTGTTTAAATCTCTCTGGAAGCCTCTATTTTTACTTGTAGCCTTTAGTGTTATGCCCAGGTAAGACATCTGTTATTATTTACTTATACAGTAGTTTCACTCTTACATTGTCTGATCAAAGCATCTAGTAATTGTTAACATCAAGCATCTAATAACTGTTATGAAGCAATTCTAGGTTAAGATTTGTTTTACTCTAGAAAGTGCTCTAGCAGATAAGATTTATGATTACTGCCATTATTGGAAGTGAAAATGAAATCACAGAAGTCCTGGGTTCCCTAGTGTGCTTTAGGAAATCGCCTACCTTTGCACTGTTTCTGAGGTGCTGGTACCATGGGTACCTATGGTGTACCATTAATGTACCGAGACAAATATTTATACTCTCTTGTTGTCTCCACTTCCTTTGAGCAATGCTGGATGATGGTAACAAGGTTTGTGTCCTCTTCACGCCCTTGCACCTGTCTACAGCAGTCCCTCCCAGCAGCATTCTGCTGGATCTAACTCGTGTCATGTTGGGTGCTTTACTGAAAATTCAGAGAATTATAGGGCTTGCATGGAACTCAAAGGATCCTGTACCCCAGAGGTGGCCAACTGGGCACCCACAGGCCAGATCCAGCCCACCAGAACAGCCAGATCATATCACTACTCACTCCCACCCATAATCCATCCTCCTTCAGCAGGGCCTCCAAGAGGTAAGGAAGGGCTGGGGGGCTGTATGAGCTGTCACACCAACCCACACTCACTGCCTCTGGGATTCCTCGTTATGTGACCAGACACACATCCCTCAGCTCACCTTTCGAAAAAAGGTCCATGTGTCATCTTGTATCCTCCACAGATTTTTGCCTAGACAGTGACTGACTGGACTACCTCTTGAATGACTGCTTCTTTTCTGCATCTCCTTCACTCCCTTACCAGTAAAAGGGAACACAAATTTCTCTGGGTTTTCTGTCAATTGTTTCATAGACCATGTACTGCAGCCTTCTGCAACCCTTGTGGTCTACGAGCAAGCTGGTCTCTAGCAATGAAGTGCATGGAGGCAAGGTCTTATTCAGTTATTGTGTTCATCAAAGACTGTAACTGGAATCCTTTTCTGTGTAGAATAAAGTCTCTAATTCAAACAGAAGACAGAACCATCTTTTACTCAGTCTGTTTTGTGGATTTCACATTTCTATCGTTACAGTTCCTAACAAGCCAAGGGTTTACTCAGCTTTTTCTGTTTGTTGATTTTCAGAAGGAGACTGGAATTAACCAACATACACACATGCACACATTTATTTATATGTATATGTCCGTATATGTAGCTATATATAACAATGTGTATATTTTTTACACGCAGTATTACAGCAGGAACAGTTCCCTGATAGTTCACTGTTTGCCCTCTTCAGCATTAGATTAACATCCCCTTCCAATGGTTCTGGCTGTCTGGTCATTACCTAGTTTTTGTTAGACAAGGTTGCATTCAGCATGTCTTCGCATGATGAGTACTGACTCCTTTATTTCCTGGGAAAGAAATGCCTCTGCAAGCAGGAACTCCCTTAGCGTGAAAGCAAACTCTGTGCCGGCTTGAGGCTCAGCTTCTGCCGCTCCTCCAGCAGCCCAGCTGGCTGCTTCCCACCACCTCTCCCAAAAGCTACCAGCCACCTTTCTCACCTGCTGCTCGAGGAGTCCTTATCCCTTCTCTCTGTGGGTATGGGTATGGTGCCTGTGGAGAGACACTCTGGCCTCCAGTGGGGAGGGAGGGAGGACAGAGATGGACAAGCAAAGGACTGTCCTGGTCTCATCAGCTCCAGGTCTGCAGACCTCCGCCTCCTCCTGGGCACATTGCGTGGCTGATGTTGGGCAGACTGGAGGGCCCTGGCTCCTCCCTAGCATGGGCCCAGCGTTGCTGGGCGAGGGCAGGCTGCCATTTGGAGGACCATTGGAGGCCATGTGTTGTGGACAAGTTCCTGCATGTGGCAGAGGAGCAACCTGGTCTCACTGGGTACCTGGGATGGGTGCAGATCCCAGCTGCCCATGCATTGGGATGGCCTCCAGAGCTTCCTCCGTGGTTTTGCTCCTCTCCCTGTCCTGTGGGTTTTCCACGAGTTCCTTGCACAAAAGGCAGGGAGAGGCCGGACATCATGGAGTCTCTGACCCCAGCGCAATTAGGCCTGGGGGTCAAGGGGCCGCCAACTGGCATCTTATTTGTCTCGTTGTCCTTGTCAGGATCCCTGGCTGAGGCAGGAAAGCAGGGGTTATATAAGCGAAGCATAAAAGCCATTGTTTTCTGGGCAATGAGCAGATCAGGTGAAGGCTGTTTCCTTTCTCCCATCTGCCGCATTGTAGGCCCTTTTAGACAGAACAAGGGGCTACACAAAAGCCAGGGGCCAGCTACATGTTTCCTTATTGTGTGGGTCTAATTCTTTAATCCCATGCCGTTCTTACTAAGCGATCAGTGACTGACTGAAATGAAAAATCCTGAAGTATAGGTTTTACAAGTACAAAAATGGAATCACTTGAACCATGGCTGATTAAAAAGGAGGAGACTAGACCTTCAACAACAAGTGGATCAAATTTAGCTGGTTGTAGGATTGACATGTCTCCGGTGTCCTCTGCAACAAGAACCAAATGTTAATTGCCTGACACTATTAAACACCTCATCAACTGTGACGTAGGGCTCTCCCTGTGCATGACTTTGGAAAAACAAGCCTGCCTTTATGCTTATCCCAGTTTCATGATTTTCAAGTGGACCTATTTTTCCAATGCTAATGGGGGTAATGTACTTTGTTGCTACTGCTTTGCAAACTACTTCTGATGAAGCGCACAGAGGAAGCTTTCACACAGTCTGGATTCACTAATTGGAAAAAGGCTTGAGACAAATCTGAACAGCACCATGTTTCCCCATGTCATCGCGGAGCCGTTGATACTCTTCAAAAGACCACAAGGAATGGTGGTGACATACTTCGTTTCAGAACTCTTAGAAGAAGGGAGAAAACAGGAAGATTCTAATAAAAATGCTAAGTACAATATATTATCTTGCCAACAAGAACTTGTCCTACGAAGCCATTATTCAGAACAAGACGAAAATATGAAGAATTTGACCGCAGCTTTTTTCAACGGCTTTTTCTGAAGTCAGAATATGATCCCAGGACTTTTAAATGGTTGAGAAAGAGTCAAATCCACAGGTTCTGTTGAGGTGCTTAAGTAGTAAAGGGCATTTCTAGGAAGTTTCTAGGAAAGCAGCATGCTGCTGTCGTAAATAAAAATCTGACTTATCCAATGAAGGGCAATTATATCTGCAGTATGTAGGTGATACAAATGATTCTGAAGGGTTTGCTGCAAGACAGCCTGTAGACTGGCAGAGATAATTATGTCTGCAATTAGAGTCATCTCCAAATCTGAATGTTGACTACTATTGTGGATCATGCTATGCTGTTTTTGTTTGGCAATCTGAAGTCAGTAAGAAGAACCACAGCTCATGAATACTTGTTATCATGGGCAAGCTATGACCTTGCCAACTGTAAAGTATGCAATGCGATGTTGTGAAACTAGAGCTCAACGAGGGTTGATATGGCAACTCAGATGGGAAAATGCAAAGGAACTGATACTGATGGAATTTAGAAGGTCTTAAATATTGAGTAAAAAATGCATGTACCATATATTACAGTCACGGAAGTTCTATAGCCTGGAAAATACCTTTTTACTTCAGTCCATGCACCAGATCAGACACAAATTATTCTAGGAACAAATCCGTGAGAAAGCTCGGGGTGAGATGACTGGTTGAATTTTAAAGGTGAATAGAGTTTCCAGGAAGATATCAAGAGTCAAAAGGAACCTAAACACCCACATTGAGAAAAGAAATGTTACGGACTCATCAACTTGGAAATAATGATTTGTAAACAATATTAAACCATGATGTGGCCATAAAATTTATGTCATTATTTAAAATGTTGAGGTTCTCAAAATAACTCAAACTGTAAAAGAAATAAGTGTTCAACAAGATATGTTTCTTATTTCGATCAAAATTAATTGGGTTTTTTGCTTCCCCTCTTGCAAAATGACTAGAAACTTCCCAAAAGATAAATGGAGATATTACCGATACAGTTCAGAGTTTGTGCCCTTGAGACACCAAGTTCCAGGAAGGCTGACACTGGATGAAATAAAGATAAGAAGTTAAAACTTAATTCATAGATTACATTAAATCCCTGCATCAACATCATTATTTAGAAGAGACTCTACCTTTAATCAATGCAATTTTAATATTTTTCCATACTGATGTTAACTTTGGTTTATATAGATATGTTCTACGTTTAGCCAAAATGCATACCATCTGTTTTATGAATTGGTGCAGTTGATAAAAATTATTTTGGTGGGACAATTCTAGTGCTCAGCATGAAAGGAAAAGGTGGTTTCAGTTTGGAGTAGGACAGTCATGGCTCAACTACTGCATGATTTTATAAGTCTACCAGGACAAAAATAGTGACCTACAGCTTACAGCTGCTTGTAGGAGAATTGTTTTCAAGAAATGACACAATCAATCATGTGCTAGAACTTTTTTTATATTTATAACATGTTTTTTATTAATACTGAAAAGAGTAGTGTTTCAAATGGTAGTTTTTTAACATGAGTAAATGGTCCGTTTTTGACAAAGTGAGTTCTGTCCCATACTGTAGCTCTCCTTTATGAATAGAATCCCTAAATATCGAGGAAGACACTAAATCTGTTATCCCAGTCCCAGTATCCTGTGTCCTACAGTTGTGTGTGGAAATGCAACATGAAACTGAGGAAAAGAAAAAGGTTTCCTCATCTGTATGGCTCTCATTCAGATCTTCTTAGTCAAGATTATTCGGAGATGCTGTTGAATGTGCATTTCATGAGAAATGATGTTTTAAACTTTTAAAATCAACTGTTTCTTGGTTTTACAGGTGAATTTAAAAAAAAAAATTTGGAAACAAATGGGTATGGCCTTGTAAGCCCCAAGCACTAGGATCTTTCACAAGGCTATTTGTAAAAAGCGAGGCTGATTTTGATTTTCACTGTGCAGAATAAAATAAGAAATGTGGGGGGAAAAAAAAAAAAGACAAAAAGAAAGTCACAGCAGATAATGGCATGTGCACTGGATTTGTAAAGCGCTTTTTTACCAGGATGTTATCTGCCACGTGAGTAAAGAGTTGTGAGTACAAACTTTACTTTCATGTGCAATAAGTCAATTGATTTGTACCATTTCTTCAGCTTGCACAATTGTTCTACATCAGAGAAAATACAGCCCTCTCCAGTTGGGCAGTAACTGCGGCCAGCACCTCTCTCATTCCAATCACATACCTTTTTTTAGGCAATATATTACATACAAAGAAACCATTGTACTTTCATTCCTGCCAAATGTGATACAGCTTACAGGAGACAAAAGAGCAGAATGGTTCCTTTTAATAGATCTTGAACCTCCAAGTAAATATATAGAGGTTGCTCAAGCGCTAACCTCTGAAAACTGAACCCTGCAGCTTTGATTGTAGTAGCTCAAACAAACAAAACTCTGCAGGGCTTGCCCAGCAGTAATTGCAATAAACAACATACAAGAGCTCCCAAATATTGCTCAACCGAGCACGGTGTTGGCCACCCGCCAGACGTCTGACGGCCACTTCTGCATGCAACTGCATGCTGCGCAACTGCCCCGCGGTCAGTGGGGAGGGATGGTGGCAGCCCAAGGGACCGGGGTGACTTTCCTCAGCCAGCTCCACAGGTTGTCAGCGGAGCAGAGGGGAGCCACTGGGGGAACTGTGGACATCTGTGGATCACATTGGCCTTTGCACCTCCCCTGGTGCTTACACATAATGAGTCAAGGAATAATACATACACAAGTCGTGAAGAGTAGTAATACAACGGAGCACAACCGATGTAGCCAAAATAAACAAGACTAACAGCACTTTCCATGCACAGTGGTGCTACTTGTAGCAACAGGGAGCCTTTTATTATATTTAGAGCAAAATAGTGTCAGGACAATATGGCACTTGGAGAAGAAAACCATTTGTGTAGAGAAAGGCCTGCTCCTTTTCTCACTGAAGTCACCAGCAAAACTACCACTGCTCCTTCCTGGGAGGCTGGTTTGGCCCAACATCATTGGTGACTTTTGCAGGTAGTAAGCTTGTATGTTATCACGGCAGAGCCCGAGTGAAACACTGGTGGTGAAGGGGGTAATTCTCAGCAGAGGGGTTGATGTGCAACTTCCCAAGTACCTGGGAGCAATTCCCCTGCTGCCTCTGCTCTGTGCTATGCCCCACTGCCTTCCCCATAAAATGTGTTTGAGCACATAAAGCTGACCTCCGCATGCGGAGAAGGGTTCTGAGGAAAAACAAAAGCCGAGTTTTCTTTCAGGATTGCCAGTATGGGCAATATCACTTATTTGTAGTTATTACTCTGGTTGACAGGAGGCTAGGGGGAAATAATACTGGCAGAAATACCGTATCCAATGAGGGAACCCCGGCTAGAAGGCAGTAACGAAGAGACAAGGCAGTGATGGTATATAAATGAATCATGAGTGCCTGACATGATGCTTTGTGCAAAAAAGCTAATTGCTATTTTTGGACACGTTCCGAGGGAACCTGAGTAAATCAGTGACATAAAGCATTCCCCTTTTCACAGCTCAGGACTCAGGCATGAGACCCTGGCTCATGTTGGTGAGCACTTAGTCACACCAGCAGTCCCACTGACTCCAAGAGCATAACTCATGTAGTCTGTTTTGTTCTGGGCCCCTTGGTTCAGAAGAGCTAGTGATAAACCAGGGCAGCCTAAAATCCAGCAACACAATTGATAAAAAGGTCAGGGACCATGACCTACAGGGAAAAAGCAGGTAGACTTTGCTCAGGCTGGAGAAGAGGTGACAATGGGCATATGTCTTTTGTCAGGAGATGACGCAGGTGTTAGTGAATGATTTAAAAAAAAAAACCACTCTAGAAAAAAAGTTCCATGAAAGGGAGAAAAGAAGGTGCAATAATATCATTATAGTAAAAATCACGAGTGCAACTGTATGAAAAGGTCTTTAAAGATGTGTTCAGTCAGGCAAGAATAAGTATACCCTGAGAAATCACCAAGGTATATGGAGCCCCTCCCCCAAATAGGTGCAAGACAAAGCCAGACTTAATACTTAGGAGTGAATGTTGAACAAATACAGCATTGAAGTAACAGTATTAAAAAGTGCTGCAAACTTATCCCCTCCAAAACCCAGGAGGGCACTCAGTAACGGTTCCCACACCAATTTTGTCGTAATTAAAGGACACTCCAATCTCAAAAAAATGCCAAAGCAGATGTATAAATAAAAACAATAGAAATAAATTATTAAATAGCAACAGTGGTCATAACAATTTCATCACTGAGAAAGAAAAAAACCCCACATTTTAAGCCTTTCTGGATGTGAGGGGGAGAAAAAACAAGCTAGATTTCAGAAGGAGGAAATCACATGCTATTAGGCTCTTGGAAGGTTACTGATATGCCAAGGGGCTTGTGACTGCAAAACCTACTAAAGGGTGGACAAATTGATTCACAAGCCTGAATATAACCAGGCTATTTCTAGGCTGGAGATTTACACAGCATTAAGGC
This sequence comes from Fregata magnificens, assembly GCA_013389945.1. Classification (NCBI taxonomy): domain Eukaryota; kingdom Metazoa; phylum Chordata; class Aves; order Suliformes; family Fregatidae; genus Fregata; species Fregata magnificens. The sequence goes on along the minus strand of WAAD01023842.1, from coordinate 166,524 downwards.
TCACATAAGTTTCATTGTGTCTTAAAAGGTACCCAATACAAAAAAGACGCTATTAGACTGAATATTGTTACAGAACAGGAAGACCATGAGTACTGTGAATAAGTTATAAGCCAGCTTCTGGGGTCATGCTTCTCCAGGCTGTCATGAGATAAATGGGGGAATTACTTATGCAAAGCACATAGCTGGAAATCACATTTTAACTCTATAGCCAACTCAAGGCTTTCCAAGTGCAAGGAGATATTAAAAATGATGCCAGTATTATTAACCTGATTCACAGTCTCCAGATAAGTCCCTTCTAGCCAAGAAGACAGTATATCCAGCAACAATATTTCTGTCTTTCCAAAGCTGAGGACAAGACACCCCTAACGCAGCCAAAAAGCAATAACATTCAGACATTCCTCCATAGCTTAGACTGAACTTGCACTGTCCACATGAAATACAAGACGAGTATTGTCAATGTACTCTACCTTATATTTTATAATGATCTCCCCAGCTGGCTATACTTTAAAGAACACAGACAGCAAAGCTGACCCATATTTCAGAGTCCTCAGTGACGAGTCCAAGCAGCCATCACCAGGAGTGTATTCCAGTACTCTGAAAGGACAGGAACCACTGGAGAGCAGCTTCAATTAAAACAGCAATATCCCTGGCTGCTGACGCAACCGTCCATGATCAGATATATCACTAGCTGCCAAGAGGTCCAACACAAGCAAAGTAGCTTGGAGATTTTGATCTTACATAAGCAGGAAACAATTTACAGCTTCTCATGCATGATATTGACTCCAAAGAAAGACCAAATGACAGAACAGCATCTGAACCAACATCCCTTGAGGTGGAAGAATCACTACCTTTCTCCAAAAAAGGAGCTTTAAGATGGGCTGCACCTGGCAAGTACTCCACAAGAAGAGGTGATTTCTTGAGGACTGGGTGAAATGTCCATGTGTTTTAAAATAGCCAGTGTTTTACCTTCAGTAAATAATGTGTTAATAATGACTGTACCTTTGCACTTGCCTCAAGTAACTGTGATGGAGAGGAGAGAATTACAAATCATTGTTCTCAGGGCATGAGAATGTCAGAGCTGGCCCCACCAGAAGCTGACCTGAGCCCAACCACAAAGCAATAGCCCATGGAAACCCCAAGCTTCTAGTCAAAAGAAAAGAGAAAACTTGCTAAAAGCCAATTGACCTTTTCCAAAATGAACATTAACAAAGTATTCATGGCACTTTATAGAAAGTAGCTATAGAAAGTGATACACCACATAATGCTACAGCCACTTTTATGTCCCAGTTTCAGTCATGTCCCCTGCTGATCAAATGTCCCCTGATCAAATTCCAAGATGCTCTTCAGCCTTTTCCTCTCCAAGCTGTAATCCAAATGCTTCACATCCCCGTTAAACACCAATGGCTTCCCAGAAAATGAGAGGCAACAGGGTATGGTATAGAGTTCACGAGTCAAAAGTTTCCCTTATGAATGGATCACAGTTATTGATGAGCCACTTTCCTGGCTAGATGAATAAGTTACATCCATTTGACAGTAGAGTCAAGCACTGGAAGAAGTTGTCCAGAGAAGCTGCGAAATCTCTGTAGTTGGAGGTTTTCCAGACCTAACGGCACAAAGCCCTGAGCAACTAGGTCTGAATTCAGTGTTGACCCAGGTTTGAGCAGGAGGTTGGACTAGGTGACATGCTGAGGTCCCTTCCAGTCTGAATTATTCAGTTCTGTGACTTACACTAGTATGAAAGTTACTAAAGTAAGATGGATCTGTTATGCTATAGGGCCATACTGAAAGACCTTGACCGCAGCATTAAGAGCAAGGAAGAATATTTGCCTTGTCATGAATGAAGTGGCATTTCTGGGAAGATCTCAGAATCAATGGCCTCCATACCATGGGTCAAAGCCTGATGGACAGCCCCACAAATGCTCTCAAATAACATGGGTACAAAGCTTGCATTAAATCCACAGGACACCAGTTGCCACATAGAGAATCTAAGTTATGCTGAAATCCCCTAAGGACTACACTCCAACGCCATTGCCACTAGCTCCCTGGGATCATCTGAAGGTTTGTCCAGTGGATCTCGCAATCGTTTCAAAGGTAAAACTGTCAGTTTTGGTCTATTCCCCATCACAAAAAAAAAGGCCAAGCGCAGCTTGCCTTGAAGGCCAGCAACCTGTAATGCTGTGAGTCCACTTGCCTCTCCCATCCTCTGTGAGACTGCTAAATCACCAATGGAAACAATGGGGACTTCTATGATGTTGTGAAGTGAGAGGTGAGTCGTGCAAATCCAAAAATATGTGGGTAAACTGCAATGCTATTTGTATAATACCATTAAAACTTTTTTTGATTTCACCAAGCTTACAGACTTGATAAGAGAATTTGAAAAGTCAATTGAAACAAAAAGAAAATAATTTAATATTTTCGTTGATTTCAAGATTCCTTGCCAAAAGTTTGAGAAAGAATCCTGAACATTGCTCAGTTTCTTAAACAGATTTTTCTTTAATTTTTTGGCTTATAGACATAATTCTAATTTCAAAATGTTTTACCATAAGGATGAAAAGCAGAAACATTTTTAAACAAATGCATTTGCCATTAAAAATAATATGAAACAGGTGAAAACTCTGGGAAAAAAAAAAGACTTAATTTTGACAAAAAACGTTTTTTCATACCAACATATCAACACTTCCTTGGTGAGAATTCTTTGTGTCTGGAAGTTACTTCTGATATACATGGTGCAGGAGAGGGAAGAATGAAGCTCTGATGTGTATAGCACTGTCAGACATATTGGCATAACCTCAAAGGTCTATGAATGAAAATCCCAGTCAGACTGTCTCTACAGGAAACAGTCCATTCAAGGTCTGGATTCCTTTCAGAGAATTTGCTAGCCATATATATTAGCATTTATCAGTAAGCATTAAACAAGTCTTACAGGTATGTTACTGGCTGTTTGTTAATGACCAGTACGAGACTTTTTCCAGGGTCACTGGCTCGCCGTTTGACTTTCATGAGAGCAGAGACAGTCAATCTCTGGGGCATGATAATGCTTCATCTCTTGCAAAAGGTACAGATTTATTACTCAGCTCTCCAAGGGAGTTGCAGCACACTTGGATTGCGACGGTTACTTTCTGACATCTAGAATTTAATGTGTGATAAGTTACTGTTTGCATATATGATCAGAGGTGACTGGTTTTGGTTTGTTACCTAAGTTAATCTTTGATTTGTCACCTGAAGGCTGCTTCATTTTTCCAAGTCCATTTGTAAATATGTGGAGTCCAAAAATATTAAAGAATTCCTAGGTCTTGGTTCATTCCACTAGGAATGAGCAATTCTAAAGGAAAGAAAGCAAGCAGGAGACTGGAAAGTCATCCTGTCCTGCATGCAGGACTAGGGGCCAGGAATCCCTCAGCTCTGGCTCTCGTACCCAGGTACCTTTGTGGTCTCAGACAAGCCACATCAGGTACAAATGAGTGTTGCTCACATACGCACACAGGAGAGGAAGTGGGTAGAGACCGTTTTGACTCCTGATTACCATGGGCAGCAATCTGTTTGCTTTTCTTGCTCTTCAGGGTGAGCAGGCTGTATCTTTACACGGACCCATTCTCATCTTCCCTTCAGCCTCCTGAAAGAAACACATTTCAGATTTTGTTTGCTGTAATGCTGGTATAAGTTTCTTCAGTATACCCTTCCCTCAGTGTCCTCAGCTGCAGCCGAGAGCTATGATTAATCAGAGAAAATACTTGGCAATGTCCAAAAGTCCACACTATTTACTAGACCCTATTTTGGTATATATGCGGAAGAACAGTTAGGGTTTTCCATGATTTGAAATTAATTCTTTATTGAATTGTGAAGATTTCAGTGTCTGACTGGTATCAGTTGCTACACTGCTGCTACAATCTAAAGAAAAGTCAGAATATTCAGCCATAACAATTCTTCCACCCCTGCCCTGCATTTGTTGCTTAAGAGTAGGAGGACTGCTGCAGTGTATCCCATTGCTGAACGTCTTACCTGGCAATGGCCAGCAAAGGGTACTTCATGGCATCATAAGACATGAAAGCTCTGCAGTTCCAGGCAGTGGCTGAGGGACGTCTTTATCTGTAGGTTTCATAGAATCATAGAATCATAGAATGGTTTGGGTTGGAAGGGATCTTTAAATGTCATCTAGTCCAGTCCCCCTGCAATAAGCAGGAACATCTTCAACTAGATCAGGTTGCTCAGGGCCCCGTCCAACCTGACCTTGAATGTCCATCTGGACAGTCATTGTGGAGTAGCCATCAATAGACTTCCATGGATTTATTCTAATCCTGGTTTTAACCTATGTATACGTTCAGTTGCCACAACATCCTTGCGGCAGCAAACTGCACAATTGTGCAAAGAGATTTATTTGGTTTAAATCTTGTTCTGTCCAGTCAGTTCTTCGAAGGCCTCCTGGTTTTTGTTTGTGGGGAGAAGCAAATAATCATTTCCCATCCCCCTGGGGGTTTTTTTGGCCTGTTGTATCTCCCTTCAGCTGCATCTTTTTCTAGTTGAAGACTCTCAGTCTGTTTAGTCTTTCTTGGTATGTTTGCTGTTCCGTGGCTGCTTATGTTGCATTTCTTTGTAATGTTTCTGTTTCTCATATACTGCTGTTGAGATGGGCGCGCTCTCCTGCAAGTGCATTGAGCATGGATTTATCCAGCGGCACAGCTCTCTAGCACTTCCTCTCAAGCAATTCTCACCAGTCTGCTTGTTTTCCTGAGGCTGATTCCTTGTTTCCTTTGCAGATCAAGAAAAACTTAACATTTAGTAGCCTAGAGGTGCATCTGATTTCAGCCCAGAATACAACTGCCTCTCCTCCACTCACTAAAACCGCCCAACGGGAAACTTTGTGTCTGTCAGAAAGGAAGACAAGCACGCGGAGCACACTTCATTAAACGTATCAGAGTTGATTTGCAGGCTCTTACTTTACAGTTCCTACAACATTCACAAAATCAGCCGATGGAGCAGAATCAAACAGCCTGTGCAGGATGAATCATCTGGCAGCAAGTGGCATTTGATTGTATTTACCACAGTGTGAGCAAAGCACACTTGCTGTGAAGCTTCAGAGAAGGCTGAGTTGCATGTGGTCACCTCTGGGCCAAACCTGGCCTCTGCGGCACTTGCTACTGTATCTCATTCATCTCTTGTCTTTGGAAATTCTATTAATCCTTGAAGCACCACAGAAAGTACAAAAGGTTTTCATTACATATTGGTGAGTGTATTTCCTTAAGAAGGTTCTTGGCATCCCGTGGAAGTAAATGAATCACTGGCTCCTCTGGCTGCTGCATAACTACTTATTGTTTTATTGAACAAGAGAGTAAAAAGTCACATAAAACCTTGCATACTATAAATGGCCAGGGTATAATTCAGACCTGCCCATGTGCACATTAATTTACGCATTGGTCTTTTTGGAAAAAATGTCAACTGAATAAATATAGCTTAGGCTGAGCACTTGAACCACGAATGACTTTTATTATTTTTTTTTGTTAAATTCCACTCACCTTTTTTCCCCCCTTTTTTGGCTTGTGAGTTTTTCAAGTGTAGAATCAAACCATTTGCTAACAAGGGGAAAGAGAGCTAGGACTACAGAAAAAGCGCTTACCTTTTCCAAAGTCGTTAAGAGCAACTTTTGGCACTTTCCATATATGGGACATAAAGCTTTATGAACCTAATCCTTAATCTCTAGGTTCTCTAACTGATTTATATGTTTACTTATGGTATTGTGTGTTTTCTCCTTCTGAAGAGCACAGTCAGGTCTCTTAAAATTCGTACGCAGGAGACCTCTTTTACGTCAACAGAATGGTGTGAATTTCAAGAAAGTACTACAAGCTCCTTAATACTTCAGCATCCCTGGAGCCTCAGTTGCACATGTATTTTTTGGAAAAGCCCAATCTTAGTTTCTTTCACAGAAGTACATTTGTCCTACAGCTTGTCATGGACTTTCCCAGAGCCGCTCCCAGGGCCTGATCCCCTACGCACGAGCTGTGAGGTGCTAAATGCCCGCAGCACCCATGGATGTCCATGAGTCACCGCTGAAAGGTGTTGAGTACCTGCAGCTCCCTCTGAAGTTAATGGAAATAGCAGGTGCTCAGCATTTCTCCAGAGGGTGGCCAAGAGAGATGGGGAGTACCCTGACACTGGAAAAAAACTGCAAGTGGAGGCCCTGAAGGAAAGAAAATTTGCTGAGGTCCCCCCATGTCCCATTTCCTCACAAGTCCTCCTCCTGTCGAAGAAACAGGGAGCCTTTGTGCTATGGGAGGCTGCACTCCTGAAAAACCTCCTGCGCTCCTGAAAACCACGCTACCCTCAGGACTGGTATTTAAAGGAAGAGAGATTAAAAAGGCCTTTGGCTTGTTTTTTTTTTTTGGGGGGGGGGGGTTTTTTGGGGGGTTTTTTTGGTTTTTTGCCTTTAAGGTACCCGCTGGGAGTCACCTCGGCAGGCAGGAGCACTGCCTGCACTGCACCCCTGCACAGCGTGCATCTGCAGCTGTCTCAGGGCTCCCTGATGAACAGCTTCCTGAGAAATATTTGGAGAGGCGTTGGAGATATTTCAAGTTAGAGGTATATCTACCCACCTCTAGTTGGCCAGAAAGCAAAGGATAAGCTGACTGTGTTCTTTAAATGGCTAATTCCCTTAAGCCAGCACAGCTGTGGAGGTTCAGGCAGCTGAGAGCCCTTTGGAAGCACAAGCTCTCTCAGGGCAATCTGCACAGACCTCTTTCATGAAGAAGATATCTGTCATTCCTTGGGTGGTGACCCACTGGTACTCTGTGCAAAGGATAGAGACGCATTGTCTCTGTACAAAAGTGCTGACTCCTAAGAAATAACAAAGGGAAAGAGGTGTGAGAAACATAGCACATATTAAGTGTACTTACCAGCTGGTTGGAAAAGAGGGAGACATGGCAGCAGCCAAAAACAAAATGGTCACTTTAGGACCACAGCTGCACATCTGTGTCAAGTTTTAAGGGCCAGCTTTGTGACAGCATAAGCAAAGCATAGTAGGAAAAGGTCTTTATAGAAAGGCTTCCTATAAACATGCAGTAAGAATCAGGCAGTAACTGTGTGCCAGGCTGTTGCTGGGTGGTGAGGTGATGGTATACTCCATACATATATAGCATAGGCAATATGTAATGGCATGAGCAGCCTATATAGCTTACTTGCTGCTTGTGTCCCATTAAAGGTAAAAAAGCATTGCCATCTGTGCGTTATGCTGTTCCACATGTATGCCATAGGCAGTTCTGCAATAGTGTTAAATTGGAGATGTGAATATACGGAGAATGGATGCAAGGGCTAGACATAAAAGGAACCATACATCCAGAAATTTACATAGGAACTGAACTGTAAATAGAGTCTCTTTCCTCTGTATGTAGTGTTAGCCTCACTGATATCCCAGAATGTCCATGCCTAGTTGGGAAACCCTTCTTTTTGCTTTCAGGTCCTTTGAGTCCACCAGATAAGTAAACCCCATGTATGTGCAGTAGAGCACATTGCCTATGAAAATCTGAGCTTTAGGTAATCCACTAGGTGTGTGAGCTGTATTTACTGGTCTTTGCAAAGGCACACATTGCTACTATTCTGTTTTGCATTTCTGGGATCAGGGTATTCAGGCTGATTACACGTTGATCTATATGAAGTGAAGGAGAGCTGCTTCAGGACTCTCTCCCTCGAAACCAAAATATTGCAGGGGCACTGCCTTTCAGAGGATATTGTCAGGTTCTGCTTTTCAGAAAAACTACAGAAGAGGTTCTTGGTCCTGGAGATGAAATTTATACAGGGAGACTGGTTTGCTAGTTGATCACTGTTTTCTATGAAGAGGCTATTGAGATATTTTATAACGTGTTAGAGACAAGTAGGATGAAACTCATGTCACCTAATTGTAAATGTCTGCTTTGCTGACTGCTCGACTAACTAGTAAATACTTGAGGGTGCAGCTACATCAGTGCTTCAAGCTGGATCTGGATAGTACTTCTGAAGTGAATCTCCTCATTGCCACCATTTTTCACACTTTGTTTGCATTGTGGAGTCCTCTCAGAGTGTGCACACTGGATTCCTTTTGGATGAAAGCTAAGCCAGGAAATGATTTCCAGAGGAGCATCGAATGTGCTCCAACTGCTAATGGGCATTCAGTCCACAGGAGCAGGCTAGAGCTAGTCCAAAATAAAAGCCCGAAATGTGGATGTCAGGTCCTTTGCACCAGCTGCTTTGCACTACAGAGCTGCTCCTACTGCTCCCGTGATACCTGATGTAGACATAGCTTCAGATCCACTTTACAGTCAGTGGAAAGAAATGGATAGGATATGAGTTATTTGACCTGTATTACATATGTGCTTTAGGGTGAGATAAATTATACTGTGGAAGTGTCTCTTTCACTTCGTTGACCATAAAGGGAATCCAGTTGACAAGCTCAGTTGTGGATGGGTAACGTATAAAAGTCAACATTTGTTCAACGTAATACTAGGCCTAGAGTGGGGAGGTGTCTTTTGCCACGTTTATATTTTGAAGATTTAAATAATAAATAAATACATTACATTACAGCCTCTGAAATTTAGCAGTGCTGCTTTGTAATTTTGGAAGATGCATGCAGGTTCTTTTGAAAAAAAGCACAGCAGCTTTTTATAGCTGTAAAATCATGTTTACTGGCACTACGGTCATTTCTGTAGCTGAGTTGTCTCAGATATAGAATGCATTTATAATGACCATTTCGTCTGCCTTTCATCTTACCTCCAATTCATCTTCCCTTTCCTGTATGTGAATGTACTGGAAAGGGAATAACAAAGCAGGAATGATCGAGGCTATGCTGACATGAAGTTAATGCTCGGCTTATGTCACGAGCATAAAGACGTGCTCTCAGCCATATAACATATCTTTACAAATAATATTTCTTGCATTTCACTGCAACTGGTTTCCAATAAGCAGGAGAAAACTGCTTTCCAGTAACTAACCAGGAGGACAATTTGATTCACGTGGTGCCCACCTGAGCTAAAGAAATCATCTTCCCAGAACAATCTTGCCCTGAGGATGGAGGAAAGCCTCCCTGCCATTTGATAGTTATCAGGCACGATGAATAAAGTGCCCCATCGGTGTCTCCTCCTTTCAGTTGTTGGCTCTAGAAGGGATCTCCATGAAGCTGGTAAAAGAGGTACCAATGTCATGTGCATAGGTTTCCCCCCTTTCCATTGCAGACCTCAAGCTAATTAAGATGCTGATTTACAGTGTATTTCCTTCAGGGCTCTTTGACAAATATGTAACTCGGTGTGTGAAAACTAAGTGCATGGCATCAACTACAATCTACATAAAAGAAGACAGTTGTGATAATATATGTACTGAAGTGTGATACAGATCATCTTCCACAGATCCAGCAGAGACAGAAAGTTATTTCTCCACCATCCCTGTTTTCCATGCATTACCTGAACCACACTGGCAGCACGTCTCCTGTACTTGCAGCCATTTTCAGACGTTGCAGGTAATGGTATGATTATTTGATTCTACCGAAATAAATTCTTCAATGGAAGGTTTGCCTTTCCTCATAAAGGTTTGCATCAGCTTTTTGTTTTGCAGTTTTCTGTATTCTCTATGTCTCTGTCTTTACTTCTGAGGTATTGAATCTCTTGAGATATTTTAAGTCTTTTATGTCTTTTAAGTCAGGGAAGGTACTTTTAGCTCCATCGAGTGACAACAGCAATATTCCCCGTGCCCTGCTCCTGATGCACGCACAAAGCATTGGAGAGTCGGGCTCCCCACGTTGTCAACACAAAAACTAAGATTATACACCAAAGCCCTTTCTGCCTTTGATCCAGATCTGATCCAGGAAACCCTTCCACCTATTAAGAAATACATATTCTATTTTTCTAGTGCTACACCTGTAATGCTACCACTTCCATGGTGATACTGCAGCATCGTGAGCAATGGCAGTATTTGTGAAGAGGACAGCATTCCCTACGGGCATTTGAATTTCTGTCTCTAGGTTTATTTCAGTAAACAGAGTTTTTCCTCTGTGTATCTCTGAAGCAACAAATGAGTCAGGTTTTTCCCATGTTTATTTATACAAATGTTGGCTCCATTTGATCTAACCTTCTCCTTGCCTCCCCCAATAGCTGTAATGCTTTTCACCAGTTTTGAGTGTCAGCTGGAGTCCTGAACAACTCAGTGCTCTTCTGGCTGTCATGGGTGCTCTGGTCACTCAGTGCTGAAGCTGACAGCTCAGCTTGGCTTTAGACAGTTACGAGCACAAAGGGAGAAGAAAGGAAAGATCATGTTTATTCCATACAACATTTGGCTAAATCAGCCACATGGAGGGGATGGAACTGGGATTGCTGCTGGAGAGATTCCTCATTTTTGTTAACGAATGGAAACATGTACAGGTTAAGCCAAGAGAGATGCATCTGAGGGTAGGGCATGACTGGAAGGAGTGACTATAGTTTTTATTGATAATATAAATGTTTTTGTTTCCCTTTGTGTAGATGAGAAAGAATGCCTCACCTTCATCAGGAATAATCCACTCCCCTCACTGAGAAAACTGACTCAGACCTCTTCCTCATGGTTTATTCCCTTGCAAACCCAGTTATTGCCTTGTAAAACAGAGTATCTCCTCCCATTATCCCCTTAGTGACAGAATAACAATCACTACAAGTACAGAAAACTCATCTTAGTCCAGCTGAGTTCAGTTGGAGAACAACTGGCTCTATTAAGAGAGGAATGCCTTTATTTGTATTACATGTGATGATTAGTTCCGATTATCTCTACAGAGCTTTAAATAAACAGAGACTTTAGTGTCTGATTAAAGAAATAATGAGCTCTGAGTTATTTGTTTCATGTGAGTGGAATTTAGGGAAATTCCAGATATGAACCAAACCCCAAGAAGACATGGTCCTCGCCCTTTCGAAGGCATGTATGCAGTTTCTCCAGAACCTACCTGGTCTTTCTCAGGTGGTGTAAACCAACAGAGCTTTGGTGGCACCAGTAGAGCAATGCCAGTTTCTGCCAAATGAGGCTCTGGCTCTGTACGTCCTGCTTGCCCGTAAGAGTTCTGTTTGCAAATGGGCTGTTGCAAAGAGGTCATGACTGTGCTTCCCAAAAAGGACACAGCAATGCACCCACACGCATTTTGCTGCCACCCTGTGAAGTATTTTGCCTTCCTGAGGAAAAGGCTCTATGATGAAGCTTCACTGTTCTGTGATAGAATCATAGAATCATAGAATCATTAAGGTTGAAAAAGACCTCTAAGATCATCAAGTCCAACCATCAACTAACACCACCATGACTCCTAAACTAGGCCCTGGAGTGCCACGTCTATACCTTTTTTGAATGCCTTCAGGGTTGACGACTCCACCACCTCTCTGGGCAGCCTGTTCCAATGCCTAACCACTCTTTCGGTAAAGAAATTCTTCCTGATGTCCAGTCTAAACCTCCCCTGATGCAACTTGAGGCCATTTCCTCTCGTCCTATCGCTAGTTTCTTGGGAGAAGAGTCCAACACCCACTTCACTACAACCTCCTTTCAGGTAGTTGTAGAGAGCGATAAGGTCTCCCCTCAGCCTCCTCTTCTCCAAACTAAACAGCCCCAGTTCTCTCAGCTGCTCCTCATAAGACTTGTTTTCTAGACCCTTCAGATACTGAAGAGTTGTTTCCATACCCTTCATATTTTTTACTGTCAGCTGGTTTTCCCTGCAGTAAAGAGGAGACATGCATACGCAGGCATTCAAGGCCAAGCTTCAAGCCCATAACGAATCAACAGCAGCCTTTTCATGGACTTCCAAGAGCTTTGGATGAGCAGAAGCAGTTAGAGATTTCCTCTATTGCTGCTGCCTACAGAAGAAAGGAGATCTTTGGGGAAGATGTGAAAGACGCTGGGACAGCAAAGGAGTAGCAGCACTATGCTTGCAATCTAGATGGACTCAACAGCAAGACTAAGGTTTTGGTATTGACTGCCAGAGAGACCAAACCAACTTAACAGCACAAGGAACCGAAAAAGCATGATAGGTATTTCCCCAAAGATTAGCTACCTACATTTGCCATTGTAAGGGAGGGAAGGAAGCTTTAGGCTCTCTGACAAAGCCAGAAATAGATCATTAGAAGCAAGCAAACCTCAGAATCCTTGACCTGCCTGAGACACCAAGAATTTCCATGTGGAAGAGAGGAATGCGTTAAGGGAATTCACCAATATTACCTCAAATTTTCTCAGAAATTCCTCAGGAAAAGGGAGTCTCAGTGCAAAACTAAAAAGAGATAGTAAATCTCACATAAAATATGCACTGGGGAGAAAGGTAGAAGGAAGCTAGTACGTTAGCACATGGCCAAGAGCTAGAGGGAGAGAGTCAAACCCCTGCCCCTCAGGTCTGTGCAGAGGTGGTCCATGCCAACATACTATTCTCTAGTTGAAAGAGGAGCTTTGCCCCATTCTGGAGGTTCCCCAGAATCATAAAGGAGCTGAGAAAGGGAAAGGAGAACCTCTCCAGAGTCTTCTCTCCTGAGCTATATCCTACAGCTGCTCTGCGGGAGGTTGCAACCTGCCCAGCAGAGACAGCAGATGAAACACACGAGCGCTGCTCTGGTTACTGCGGAGAGGGTCTGGCTCAACATGCCGTCATTGAGGTATGACGTATATGAGGTATGCATAAGAACAGCTGAACCCTAAGTCTTAGTCTCAAGGATGTTCAAAGCTCTGAGTCCAGTTTCACTGGAAATCAGAGGAACTCGGCTCCTAACTCACTCTGGAAAACTGGAGTTCAACTTTTACCTCATGTAGACACTTTCCAAATGTTTACCCACAATTTGTGTGTACAAATCCTACCTTTTTGCTATGCCTTTTGGATACAAGGAAAATTATGGTAACAGTTGGGGAATCCAATGTATATTTTTGTCTTTTGGTGGAGTGTGCGTTTGTGTGAGTGGAGCTAAAGAGATGTAGCTGGTAAAATTTTTCTATTCAAATATTATTGGGACATTTTAGTTAGTATATAATTTAAAATTTTAAATTGATCTTTCTTTCCCAAGGATCCCAGAGTTGACAGACCGCAGGAAGAAACTTCTCAGGAGTGCAAATACAATTACGCTTTGACATCCTGAGGAGCACGTCTGACCAGGGCAGGTCCTGTTCTACTGTGGCAAGTGGAGGAGAAGGTGGGCGCACATGTGGGATGGTGAAGAGCCCTGGAGGGACAGGATTATTGCTGCTATGGTAGATGAGAAAGTTTTGGCAAGCTTGGGGGATTTTTTCACTGAGTAAAGTCAGGCATTGGCAGGTCACGGCCATTTTTAGCTCCTCTCCACTTTATTGCTACAAGCAGCTTCCCCATTTGTGCTGGGTCCGGACAGAGAAGCAGCACTCAAACCAGGGCACAGTAGGTTCGGACAGAACATGATCAAAGACAATGTTCTTCTTGTTTACAGTGTGAAGAAGAGGAAGCATGGTTATCAAAGATGAGATGCACAGGACAACCCTTGCAACATTCACTTTGCTTCCTGATTTCCTTAACTTAGGAGCAATGGGCCAGCAGGGCGAGTGAGATCAGTGAAAGCTCTTCTTGCAGGACCTGAAGTGAAAAACGGTGTCACATCAGCTCCCATGGAAAATCACCCTATGCCGTGCAGTGAATGGTCCCTGTGTGCTCCTGACTTTAGTGTAAAAAGAACCCCATGACTTTCCCCTGCATTTAATCTGCAAATTTAAAATTCACACACCCTTTAAGGGAGATGCAAATCATTCCACCCTTCATGCAGTGGCCCCTTTTCATGAATCACACTCAGTATAAGTAATTTGCTCTCCCACTAGTGCTGTAGTGCTTTCAAAGATTATAGAGCTGCATCTCAACACCACCTTTACCCACTGTTGATGAAAGCCAACAGCAATCTCTTAGTTCTGCCTATTATATGATGGGATGAATGAATGCACTTACCGTTTGTACAGCAGCATAACTGCCTCTTCTGAAATACACTGTGGTTACACACTGATAACACGTACTGCTCACGTGAGCTGGAGCCTAGAAATCTAAACACATCTAACAGGTCTTCTGGGTGGGGGCACAGGTCCTTTCTTCTAATTTTTCTGTGGATCACAATGGTTTGGCATTTAGAATGTGGACTTTGAAAGACAAATGAAAAGCCACAATTTAGCATTAGCTTTCTCTTAACTTCCCAGGAGTAAAGATATTTGTCTCAGAGTTGGCACCACTGTCCTGGGTTGTGATAGGGGAGGACAGCATCGGGATGCTGCTCCTTCCCTCCACCCCCTACCTTGTAGCCAAGGTTTGGCAGTCCTACTGCTCACAGGTTTGGAGAAAACCTGCGGTATATGGCTAGAAGGACTGGCACAGTTGTGGTATGGTGGAGGCTGACAGAAGAACAGCTCGGTGCAGGAGCCAGGGCATCTTTTTCCTCATGCCTCCCTCCTTCCCTGAGAAGGAAGTATGAGGCCAGAGTAGGGGCGAGAGGCTGAAGCGAGGACAGGCAGCCAGGGAGGGGGAGAGAAAGGGAAAGGGGGCCTGGCAGAAGGAGTGGGGTGAAGACCAGACAGAAACCAGAGAAAGCGAGGATTTCCATGTCTCCCTCTGACACACCAGTGCAGTTCATGAGAAAGGCAAGCTTTTGATAAGGAAAATATTTTATTTTCATTGTTAACTTAAACATTTGCAGACCCTTGAGATCAGAGAAACGCTTTGGGATGCAATCACACATGCAGGCAGCCATCACATTAAAGGCAGGAATAAGCACAGCAATATTACCCCAGTATTATTTTAGCCATGAGTGAACAGAGCAGTTGCCGTACTGAGGGCTGAGGGATTACAGATGGGATCAAGAGGACAATCTTGTCCTTAAGAGCGGTTTCGCACCCTGCAAGAGCTTGAGCACATCTGCAGGAGAGTAGCCCCCGCAGACCTCGCTGCTGTACCTCCACCAGATGTGAGGGCCCACGGGCAGCATCTGGCGCTGCACAGCTCCAAGACTGAGCACACCAACGTTATATGAAAATCCACATCACACGCTGCACACAGTAAGTGAAAGCAGAGTGCCGCAGGGGAGGTGCAATATCAAAAAAAGCGCTGCCAAAAAGTGTAATCTTCCTTCAGGAAATTTATTGCCTGGAGGCCTCTGTGCTATTCCCACATGAAGATATTTGCTGCTGGTGGAACTGTGGGCTTGTCCTGGCCACTCCCGGGTGCAGCAGGCAGGGGCAAGGCAGAGGCATCTGCTTCTTCTGCCCCAGGGAGCACAAGCTGCTGCATGCCTGCGCATGGGGACACCCCGCTGACACTGTGCCACCACCCCCACCACCCTGGTAGTCCTTCTCTTGCTTTGGCTTCTCTTTAAGGATTCTATGGGTACGTCTCCATGGTGGGCCATCCCTGCAAAGTGGACATGAGCTTCTGCTTCATGCCCACGGAGAGAAGAGAGGTGCAGCTGAGGGGCTGACAGGACAAGCCCTCTGCTCTCCGTCCCTGATCTGGTCCCACCAAACAAAGGGTGCTTGTCCAAAGAAAAGGAAAGGCAGCCCCCCCGCCCGGCTGGGGACCAGCTCCAGGTGGCTCAGAAATGCTAACAGCATATACCCTCGCTTCTGTCTTTCTCATTTCTGTTTTTACTAACCTCACACACACACACACAAATGCTATTTTTAACCTCCAAAAATAAGTTAGTAGGGAATTTTTTCCTATTGGCTAAAAGCTGTGGTGAAATGACTTCATATATTGACTAGAGTTTGGCTCCAAACATGTTGAAATATTTGTGTGAGGTTTGTGTATTGGGACCCAGCAGAGTGCCGTACAGGTTGATGCAAGTGATACACTGGTTGCCACGATACTGCAAATGTTGGGATCTGTCGACTGGCCCAAGCACGCCTCAATGCACAAAGCACTTCTTATACCCGGCCCCGAGCAGCCCAACCTCATGCTAACGAAGGCTGAGAGTTCATTTAGCTCATTGCGATCTGCGGATCCCCAAACATTTTCCAGCGGATGTGTGAACCCCTTTAGAAATGTCACATGCGTAGATGGCTGCGCAGCGCATATGAACTTGCTTTGCTTCATCACTTTTTACACACTTCTTAGAAACCCTTGGCTCCCAGGCTGAAAAAACACAGATGCATGTAGTATTTCAGCTTTTAAATGGCTCCTCTTTGCTTCACTGACCATGCTCGTCCTGAGGAAATGTGGCTTGTACTTAAACTCAGACAGAGGAGAGTTTCTTTGCTTCTCATTCCAATTTCAGGTGACAGAGGACATGCCCACTGTGCCACAGGGCCTCCTGTGGGGTTTTTAAGCTGGGATTACCCCCGGACGGTTGCATGGGCATGAGACATGGCTGGCAGGTGCAGCCAAGACCATCCAATCTGCAGGGCTCGGGGCTACCCCGTATGGCTGGACCATCTGTCCCCAGCAGCCGTGGGGTGACATGGGCCACCCTGTGCCAGCCTGGCTGTTTGAAGGCTGGGACATGTACATGGTGCCATGAGGCAGGGGAAGGTCGGGAGGCGGCGTTGGGAAGGTGGCTGTCTCCAGAGCCACCCCCTTTGTGTGGTGATGGAGGGGATTGGTGCTGGATGGGTAGACCTTGGCACCAAGTGTGTGTCCATCCTCTTGGCCAAACCACCTAGGCTGCTGGCCTCAGGGCGGTCTGCGGGACTGTGCTCACAGTCACACGGAGGCTGCTGGCCGCACTGGTCCTTGTACCACCGGGAGTGTAGGACCAGGGCTGGGAGTAACCATGAATGATCCTTTTGTCCCCTTTTCCCCCTCCCATCTCCATCTCCTCCCCTACCTCACTCCAGCACATATATATCCTCAGGTGGCCAAGGCCCAGTGTATAAATTTGCTTCTCCTCAGTCAAAACTTGCACTAATTTGATCATGGTTTTGCCAAGGAAGGAGTAAATATGGAGCAGGGACTTCAGGGATTTGAGCTATAAAAGGGAGAGCTGGAGAAGCAGAGACTGAAGCAAATTTTTGAGGCAAGCGGTCAGATCCAGGCATCCTGGCTCCCTTCTATATGTACTTCTGGCTGATCCTCCACCCCCCGCCTTGACACCCCCCCCTCACAGAGCACAAATTGTCAAGTGCTGGTGGGGGGACCACGGGGCCAGGATGCTCACAACATCCTGAGTTTCATGAGGGCCAAGTCAGCTCTAGGTCAGGCCAAGCCGCAAGGGTTGAGAGCCAACTTTCTCCCTATGACCCCGTACACCGTGCTGTGCACAGCTCTTGGTCCCAAATCTCTGCAATACACTTACAGAGCATACTCTCATTGAGGCAAGCTGGAAATTTCACACTTCTGAATGCAAAATAGGTCACTCCGTACAATTCCCCCATTTGTGCAGGCGTATTTAGTGTTGGTGCCAGCATACACATATTTCCAGGTACAACTTATATCCCTATCTTGTGAAAATTCAGACGCTTCTTGTCTACCGCCTGAAAACTTGAGATTTGTCTTTTCCATATAAGGTTTAATGTCCAGTCTAGGAGCAGTTTAAATACCCAAAGGAGCGGGGTTAAAACCAGCTGAATGATCCCCAATGCAGTCTTAAAAATGAATTTCCTGTTCCCTCAGGTGGGGGGAGTCCTTTCCCTGCAGCTGGGCCAATGAATCGGGCACCTTATTTCTCTCTCTCTCCTCGTTTCCCCATTAGCCGGCGTGTAATAAGGCACCGCAGGCATCAAGCATGATTTAAATCACCACTTCTACCCCTGCTCGATGTGCGTGTCTGTGTAAGGTATAGGGGTTTTTTTCCCTTGCTCTTTTCTGTTTCAATTTATCTCCCTCACTCAGGAGTTCGCTGGTGAATACAATGGCTTCAGACTGGAGAGAACTGAAGGTAATTTTCTTATTCCGTTTGAATAAATGGCTGTTGGCTTTTACAGCAGTAGGTTAGCCTTCTCATGTGGTTGTAATCTCCTTAAGTCCCAGCCACAGAGCTCCTAATGCCTGTTGTATAAATAATCTGCCTTTCATACACGGCTGTGTTTGTCCTTGTTTAATTCTTTTTCTGTATATCTCTCTCTAAAAATGCTGACCGTGGGAGGGTCCCATTGTAAATGTCTTTTTCTGAGCATTCTAGTTCTCTTTGTTCAGGTAGCTTTTACTGCTTGCCCTCTGTCCTACCACCAAAGAGGAAAGGAAGCTTCCAACGCCATGGGAAAAGAATAAATCTCTTGCTGTAGGAAGCAGGGTCTCTGTGGCCATGAGTGCACCTCGCCACAGGCCCTGCACTGGCCAAGGGAGTGACTGGAGAATGAGATTCCACTTTGAGGCTAGCCTCCTCTGCGGCTCAGGAGATGTCATCTCCTCCCGCTGTCCTTAGGATCCTTAGGATAACAATGAGTGTTGCTGAAACCTTCCCGGCATTCCCAAGGACAGAGGGCTACCAGGGAAGCTAAACAAAATTTATAGCCTGTCACGGTGTCTTCCCATCCTAGTAAGATAAGCACCATGGTTATTCACAACAAACCTGGTGGCACCCAAAACATTTTTGGTTTTGGTCATGGTTAGTCTCTATTGAGGCCCAGGAATGAATCAAGTCTGTTACTCCATTTCATACATTGCCATAATGTGGGGTGGCTGATTTCTCTGTCTGGATACAGTTTCTGGAAAGTGAAATGTTGAGTCCTGAGGATGGAAGTTCACAGTCCTCTTAAATCAGCGTGAGGCCACGCTGCTGTCAGAGGGTGAGGTGCACCCCGGGTCCCCGATCCCAGGACCACCCCTCTGCCAGCACCTGCCGTCGCTGGCTGGGCAGCTCAGCAGCTTAGGCTGGTGCAAAATGACCGTGAAACCACATGCTGGGGTTTAAGCACTGCTGTGACGGTCTTTCCGTAGGCAATCCCAACAGTCTGTCAGGGTTTCTTGTACAAGAAGTAGATGATTTGTTTATAGCCAAATACTGCCTGTGGATGTGAGCCAGCCAGTGGGATTTGCATTCACGTTCAATAAGGCATTTTCAGATGAGGCATCAGCATTTCTCAGTGTAAATCCATGTACATGCTACACAGCTAGAGCCGTCTAAGGGTCTTCCCAAATGCCTAATACAATTGCCTCTGTAGAAAAGCCTGGCTCTGTTTGGAGAAGCACAGATGGCAGCCTGAAGTATAAAATGAAGCCGCTCCTATATTTATTTCTTACCAGTCACGATACGGATATTAAGAAAACACGATGTGCAAATATTCTGCCTCTGAAACGTCATAGGCGATTGCTGCCTCTCAGCTATGTCCCCTTTTGATTCATGGAGTTACAGTCACCTAAGTTCACCAAGTCATCTGCGTGGTGCTAGTATTGCCAAGGTGATAGAGCCTCCAGCTTGTGTAGCCTGGGGCTGGACCTGTGGGGTGAGCTCTGCAAGGATGCGTCGTTGTGGCCGGGATACAGCCTCCCATGTCTTGGGGAAAATGGTTACAGGGAGACATCCCCTACTTTGGTTACACGCGTCAGAGGCATCCACTGAGAACAGCAGGAGGGACGCGAAGGACAGAGTTTCAGTGGTCACAGACCCTGCCATCTTTAGGTTTAGGTGAGAGCTGAGAAATAAGCTTTGGGAATGATGGTTTGAGTTTTAAATGCCTAGCAGAGTTAGGCTAAAAATTTCATATTCAAGTGCTTTTGTGGATCCAACACCTAGAGCTTTGAAGGTGTAAATACAGCACACTTGATAACTATACTTGGCAATTAGTTATAGTGTTGAGAACCAGCTATGTACAATAAAATATCTATCATATTCTATGGATGATAGGGATTTTATGTATCGTTTACGTATCTTAGGGATAAGGTTTTAGCATCTGGGATCAAAAACCACAAGCATGAGGAAAACCAATGGCTGTCCACCA
Organism: Fregata magnificens; assembly: GCA_013389945.1. Classification (NCBI taxonomy): domain Eukaryota; kingdom Metazoa; phylum Chordata; class Aves; order Suliformes; family Fregatidae; genus Fregata; species Fregata magnificens. The sequence continues at coordinate 146,712 of WAAD01023842.1, read as the reverse complement.
CGTCCTTTTCACTACACCATTCTGTCAAGCATAAATTGGCAAGACATTTCAATTTACTTACTGTCATTTCTCAATTGTAAACATTCTGAATGGCTTCAAACACTCAAACCTTGCCATGGCATTGCAAATCTAAGCCACAATAATGAAAAGTGCAAGTATTTTGCAAGCTGAACAGCGTTTGGGTTGTTCAACAGGTAAAAGATACATAGCAGAAATTAAAACTTTGTAAACTTTCAAGGACAACATACTCCTCCTTTTAATATTTATTGTTAACTCAAAGGCTTCAGGTTAATTTAATTTCCTTCCAGCATACAAATCAACAGTTTGACTTTGCTAGATACAGAGTTCTGTTCCTCTGAATCCTAAAAGCATATTGTTTATACGACATAATCAGCAAATGAAAATGATCTTGTTCACGGAGGGTCCGGTTCCCACAAAATATCCACACCCTTCCTTGCTCATGAATTATGGATGTCTGGGGTCTGCGCTCTACCAGAAACTTGGCTGGGCTATGTAAAACCATTTTCTGGAGAGTGTGTTTTATTTTGAATGAAGCAAGCAGGCAAGAGGCCAGTAGGATTAAAATGGATCCTTTATTTAAAACAACTCACAAAACACAGCAGCTCCTACCATTTTGTTGGTCTCCCTTATTTCTTTCCAGATCCCTTTTCCAGGCTTCAGCTGGTGCTCTTGAGTACGCTCTGCATCTCTCAGGGTGCATCAGAGGGTGGCTGCTACCCAGGGCCGGTCGCCACCCGAGAGCCGGTGGACAGGAGAACAAGGAGACTCTTGTGGCAGCCCCAGCCGCTGAGTCACTGGACCCATTATCCCAACCCTTGCATGAGGAAGGGACATCCATCTTTCTGCTCCCTCAGCTTATGGGAAATAATTCCTCCAGGTATAATTTGGAAATACTGTGAAGCTTTAATTCTCTGAAATCATAACAAAGAGCTCTCAGATTCCCCAATGAAAAAGGGAATGCTCTATATCTGTCTAATATTATGTTGCATCCAAAGCTCCCTGAATTTATTTGGACAGTATTAACAGAAGTTTATTGAAGACAAGCGAAATAGTGAATGGGCCACATCCACAAGAGCTGAGATACCACGAGGTGCTCTGGCAGTGCCGAGAACTGTCCTGCTTGACCCAGCACAATGCAATCTCCTTCTCCATTCCCAGCAAAATCCACATGCATGATCTCCTTTACGTCACTGCAACATTTTTCTCCTGGTTGACTTTCTCTGATGCAAAATAGAGAAAATATTGAAACTTGAAACAAGAAGTATGGACCTTCTTTGCCGAAGAAGAGGTAACCTGACAGCAACAAACAAACAAACCTCAAGTGTCATGAAAGATATTTAACTGACTAATGTACAAAATGCTTCTCGGTGCTATGAAATTAAAAGCTGCCAAATCATTTAGCAATGGCCTCTGACAGGAGAAACTAAGTCTGCGGCTCAGAGTCCCACCACAATTAGTGTTTAAATGTCAGCTGTCCATCTGCTGCCAGACCTGGTGAGCGCTGGATCCTGCCCTATGCGCGTGTCAACAGGGCTGAAGCGTTGCTGAGATCAACCAACAGCCATCCCTAAATGTCCGTGAAGGTGCCTGCTCTTACCCGCTGCCCATCGGTCCTCACCATACAGGACCCCTTCCAAGGCTGCTGCCCTGAAAGAAGAGACCATCCTTTTGCTATCTGCCCTCCAGAGAGGCAAGGAATAACCTCTCCCAGACCGAAACCTCTTCCCTTCCTCGTGACGCCCTCATTACAAAAGCAGCCTTTCCACCTCTTTAATCAGTGCGCCTTCTTTCTTATTTTGTCTTGCCATGTTCGCTGCTTATCAGTTTGCTCAGCTCAAGGACTTTGAGTTTTACAGGTTGTCAACACCCTCGGCACTAACCCTCGCAGAGCGCCCTGAGTCGTGGGAACCGTGTTTGCTGCCACCCCGTGCCAGCCCCTGTCCCAAAACCGCCTCTTCCCCGTGCTGTATCCTGCAGCTGGGGCTAGGATGGGCAGAGGCAGGCCCTTCTGGGCTAGGACAACTGGTACTTAAAATGAGGGGGAAAAAAAGGAAAAAAAAAGAGCAAGAGCCCTGTTAGCTGCAATTGGCAGCCACTGTGTAGTTAGGAGGACCTAGAGGGCTCCAGAAAGAAAGCATTTCTCTGTGTGCTTTCCAAGATTTGTTTTGAAAAGATGCCAGGCAGAGCTCTGCAGAGCTAAGTGGAAGTAGCAAGCATGATGGTGACATCTTTAAACCTGGCCAGCTACCAATGGGCCTCTAAAAAGAGGGCCAGAGTGATAAGGCTGGTAGAAGATTATTTTCTTTGTGTTGTGAAATCACACAGTCCTTGTTCTTGATAGCTGTGTACGTATTTATCCAGGAATAAATGTTAAAGAAATACCTATGTCACTGAAACAAGAGCAACCACCATAATTTATACAAGAAGGCTGACATTCCAGCATTAAGTAAAAAAAAAATCATGACATTTGCCATTTTTAAATCACCTCTGGGCAGGATATTCAGTCAGACATTACCACAGCCCAATTAACCTGATAAGAGGAGGGACAACAGTTAATGTTCAAAAATACACAACCCTCTCCCCTTCCCTTGCCTGAAAAGAAAAAATAATGAGAGTGGGATTATAAATTTGTTATCATGTCTATTAATCATCAGCCCAAGGGCATGGAGAAGAGACCTTTTGACAAAGCAGAAATTAATAAGGAATAGTTTAGGGAGATCTGCTTAGAGTAGATTAGAATTGTCTTTGAAAAGGTTTCGCCCCTCCCCATAAGATGCTTGGAGTTGCAGTATCATTTGAGGGGAAAATACTGCAAAGGCTGCCAAAAAAGCTTCGGAAGAAAATTAATATACAGAGGAAAGGCTGAGACAAGATGGTGATCCAAAGGTTACAGGCTTAATGTTCAGAATTTCTCTAGTCCAGACTTTGTCCTAGCAGCAAAAGGTGCTGAGTTAAAATAAAATACATATCTTCTATTTCTACTTGCAGATATTACTGAATTGTGTGTAGTAATTTATTTCCTACATTATGTACTCTTTTGGCTTATAAGGGAACTAACATTGAGAGATCCACTGTATTGCAAACAAAGCTGTATTTTGGTGTCCAAAAGGGTCACGTCTCCTACTTCTGCTATTTCTGCTCTGAGTGAGGAAGAAAACTGTTTTGGTGTGCAGGACAGAAGGGCCAGCTTGAAGCTTGTGGAAGTTAATGATGCTTCAAATCAGAGGGAAGAAGGGAAGGAATTTTTCTGAAAATGAGTAAATGCAAAAAATAGAAATGTACTAGAAGTCACCACCAGCCACTAGAGTGAGAACTGGGAGTCAAGGCTGTTCAGTGCTTCAAACAAGTGAGAAATGGAGCCGGGGAGGGAGGGGAAGAGCAGGAAAATACTTCTTTTGGTGGCAAATTCCATTCTAGAGGTATATAAATATCCCCAGACAGACACAGTCAAGAAAAGGCAGCAGACAAGAGGAAGAAGAAGACCTACCCAAGAAGACAAGCAGTAAGACATGCTGATGAAATTACGGATTTTCCTGGTGTAATGCCACAGCTGCATATCCTGTTTCCTTCTGGTCAGTTAAGTATGTAAAAACCAAACAAAACAAAGCAAAATTCACTAGTGCCTTTTGTGCTTCAAAGTGGAAAGAGAGGAAACAGAGGAAGACTCGCTGGTTCCAAGGGCACACACTAAATCAACTTGTGTAGAAAAATGGAGGCTTATAAGGCTCCATTACTGAAATAAATTCTCCGTGCGTGACAAAGCTTCCTAGCTTAACGCTGTCACTGATAGAAGAAGGTACCTTCTCCCATGTACATTAAAGCCCATCAGAAGCAGTCTTGTAATCACATCACTTAAGTTACTGCTTCCTTTCCAAGAACAGTGTAATCAGGAGAGTGAAATGCTCCTGCCCATAATGTCCTAGCAGCAACGGTGGCGTTACCTGAAAGAATGGCTTTCAAATGGTCTGTGGAAAACATGTTCAAGGGACCATACCTGACAGCTAAACACAAGTATCAGATTGCTTTTTCTTTGGGCAGAGCATCAGATGGGGTGAGCCACCCGGGAAAGGTGGGACTAGAGAGTTCAAGGAACCTGGCAGGCATCCCCTGGTGAACTTCACAGTGGCTTAAGACATAGGAGTCCTTGTGCTGCTGCCTTCCCTCTCCTCTGGAGAAGACCATACCCGCAGCAGAGACTGTGTGCCCACTTTAAACTGCCGGTGAAGGAGGCTTCTCTGCAAGCCTTAGTGCCTGTGGTTCACCGTGCACAGAGCTAAGGGCAGGGCTGCTAGCTGTGGGTCAGGGCTGAAGTGCACCAAGCAGGGCTACCCCTTTCTGGTAGTCTCTTGCAGCAGTGTCAAGGCTGCAGGACTCTCCCTGAGTCATTGTTGGCTACAAGGGCAAATGGGGTGTGTAAGCAGCCTGAGCCTGACCAGCGTGGATGCCTGCAGCTGGTGGATGCTGATGGCTCATGGAGCTACATCAATACAGCAGGCTGAAGCCTGATCCCTGGTCCAGTACTTCAAGGTCAGTATAGATATGTGCTCTAATTCAGGAATGACAGCAACTTTTTATGATTTAGCTTACACCGTGTGGGACAGAGTTATCACGTCTACTGGTTAAAATGTGTTTCAACACATGCTTCAGTGTACACGATTATAGACAAGCCCTTAGTGTGAAGCAGCAGCAGTTTGGTTTTTTTTTTTCCCAAAGCAAAGACTCAAAGCAGAACTATTTTTCTTATGCTATTTTATGAGATAATACTAACCTGAAGTGAAATCGTTGCCTTACAAGAAGACCCTAAGTAATAACATTTGTGTGCAATTGCATGTGATAAGATCATTCTTAAAAAAAGAAGGCTTAAGAGCATGGGAGTAATCATTAACATGAAGAAGGGAAAGGTGGGCCACCTTTAGTTTCTGCAGTGTGAAATTCTGTGTCTTTTCCTGTGTCTGTGAAATTTAACACATATTATCACTCAAACTGTGACAGATATGTTTTAAGCAGAGCAGTCAAGAAAGTCTTCCCCTTTCTATCTGCTCTCCAAGATACCGTGGTAACACAAACCATTCCTTTCTCCATCTGTCTGCACGGCTCCTCATTATTAATTGTATTTCCCAAGGTTCAGGAGTATCTTCAGTAACCTTGGGAAATCTTGTGTTCAAACTCAAAATGTGGTTTCTTCCCTGATCCTTCTTACATCCCCCTCTTTAAAATGAAAGGCTCCCATTCATAGTTACGCTTTCTTTCCTCCTCTTTTGCCAGTTTTCAGTCCAATATGCTCATTGTCCTTCTATTCCATGACTTCAGACCTTAGACATTTTAACCAACAGTGGAGAATGTTGTCAAATGCTTTCTGAAAAACGGAGTCTATAATATCCTTTCCCCTTCCTTACCAGGGCAGTAATTTCCTCAAAGAATTCCAACAAATTAGTTAGGCATGATCTCCTTTCCCTGAATTGATGTTAGCTGTCTTTAATCAAGCTCTGCTTTTCCAAGTGTTCCCTATTTCATTCCTTAAAGGAGTTTTGGAGTCTTTCCCCTTCAGTGAAGTCAAACTGACAAGTCTGATTTTTCCCAGTGTCTGGGGAAGCCGTCGTCTTTTTTCCCTTAAGAAAAAATGATGAGAAATAAATTTCAGATAATTTCAGCAGCCTCTCACCTAGAAACTCTTATTCCTCTGGATTTTTAAGCACAGCTTTTGCTGTCAAGAGAGGGGACGCGTACTAAGAAAACGAGGGTGAGAATGGAGAGACATAACATTACAGATGACAAGTTTGTGTAATTGGACTGTATATTTTGAAAGCTGGGAACCAAATATTAGCAAGCATTTCTGATGAAGTCTGAGATTCGCAAGGATTAAACTCATGTTCAATTCCTCCTGCAGGCAAGCAACACCAGGACCCGTACCAGCCTACAGCGCTTCCCCACGGACCTTGCTGGGGAACTTCTGTTGGGATGTGACATGCTTTGTGTTAAAGTCTTTGGTGTGTTTTTGTACTTACGAGGCTTTGCAGGTTGCCCCCAAGCTAGGCTTTCACTTCAGGTGTGAGTAAACTGGGAAGGGGGGATGTGGGAGATTAGCCCCTGTGCTGGCATCAGCATTGCCAGCCTGCGTGTGCCTCTGCACACATGTGTGATGTGGTATATGACATGGCTTCACGATGGCACAAGCCTCTCCCCACACACCTTTGAGAGCAACTGCATCTGTGCCAACGTCATTTATTCGCCACACAGTGCCATAGCCCGTCTCTTGCTCTCGGTGGACATTTGCTGGCCATAGCCAGTAACCTCCGACTGCACTCGGGACCAGCCACGTGGGGCAGTCAGGCTGCAGCGAGGCAGGAGGCAGCACCCCCCGCATCGGGATCTCCTCTGCCCCAGCCTCACCTGCAGTGTCCCAGGGCAGGGCAGCCCAGGGAGCCTGGCACAGGTCACTTACCATACCCTGCCGCTCTCCGGTCTGGGTGTGGCCTTTTTTATGGGTGGGTTTCACCATAATCTCTCCATAAATCGCCCCTTTCTTCAGAGGCAAGCTTCATTCCCACTGCCCTCCAGCGACAGAGATGGCCGCAATGCAGTGGAAGAGCTGCCCCAGGGAAGGGGACAAAGGCATGACCGTGCAGGATGGCCTTGCACCTGGCCATTGCGCCTGGTCTCGTGAAGCAGCGAAATGCCCAACACATGTAATTGTATCTGAGAAAAAAAAAGGGCTTTCACCACTGTCATTAGTAGGAAAAGGGAAATAAAAGAACATCAAAGAAAAGGAGGTTTTGCCTCCTGTGAAGTATGAGATCCACTCAAAGTCACAGCAATAAACACATCCCATGATACTTTACATTTTGAAACAAATTTGGCTTATATGCTCTATGCATTCCTTGGATTACTGTCTCTGCAAGTGATACTGTACTGATCTAGGATTAGCATTAAGAAATCCCAGTATAGGTAGGTTTCTGTCCAGAGTAAAGATGACTGCTGGATCCCCCTCATTTCTAAACCAAATTGTTAACACAGGCTGTTCCGGGAACACATCATTGACTGCCCAAAACAAAAAGAGATTCTGGTGGCCACACCTTTCACAGGTAAAGAAATACACATTTGAAAAGAGAACAGATATCAGTCTTTAACAGTTTTAGTCATTGTGTTTTAAACACAAGATAGCCCTCATTAGGCCCAAGTGTTGTTTCTTTATGTTCGATAGAACAATATCCACTATCTACTTCTGACTCTTTCTGCTCTTATTTCCTTCTTGCCATTAAGCACCATTCATAAAGCACCAGATTCCTGAAAAGGGACTCCTGGGTCACTAGTCTAGTCTCTCAGGATCATAGGCAATCACACTAAGTAATCCCTTTCATAAACTCCCTCTTAAACCCCCCTCCCTCTTAAAAAAAACCCCTCCCTCTTAAAAAAAAAAAGATAGGTTGTTTTCTCCTGCTATTCCTACAAAAGACTACTCAGAACCTCTTCTCTCTGCTCTTTCTGATTTTCCTTCTTCCTATTCTAGACTGCATTTTTCATGACCCATTAATGTCCATTTGTCCTTGTGCCAAAGTTTTCCTTTGACTTAAATATATCTTCTTTCCTGAAAGGTCTCCTTTCCTTCTTATAGCATCTTTCATCTTTTACCGTTCTCCTTCCGTTCTTATTTCTGCTCTCTCCTTCACAAAGCCTTATCTCACTCATGACAGATTGTCTAGAAAAAATGTTGACAGATCAGGCACCAAATCTGTTCCACTGGGCTGAAAGACTCTATAATGAAGCGTTGTGATATGTCAGGGGGATGTGACTCAGATACATCAGCTGAACCTCAGGTAACTGACCTTAGCTTGTGGCACACGTCAGGTAAATCATACCACTTCAAAACTCAGCAGAAGGGATTAAGACTAATATTTGAGACTTGTTGGGAGCATAAGCATGGTCATGCAGTTGTGTTGCATAGACCAGTTCCGGAACAAAATGCAGCAGATATCCCAGCTTCTGTAAACCTTACTCCATTTTCTGGGTCTCTTCATTGCAGAACTGATCAAAATTAATGAACTGAAAAAGGCAGCAGGCACTCCTACTTTATAACGCAGCTCCTGAGACCAGTACAGGGCCTGGCACAATGAAAAGGGTGAGGGTGTCAGCCCAATACTGAACACTTGCTCTCACAGTCAGAGGAGAGGGAAAGCAGGGGAGTGGGAACTGCATCTGGCAGCCCGTGCGTCACAGCATCACCCCTTCCCAGCCCTGGCCGGAGAGCTGAGCGCACAAGGATGAGCAGGAGGGAGGGAGCAGTGGAAAGTGAGTTTTGTAGCATTACTTGGGAGGCCAAATCATATTAATCTTATTATTAATTCCTGCAGTGCTAAGGAAGGACAGCCCTGCAAGACTGGTGATGGGACAGAACAGGAGCACTTTTTTATATTTATAAACTAGTTGGAAAGCATGTTGTGCATGGTCCTGGTTTCATGCAGCAGTCAGATAACCTTCTCCTTTTATAACCAGCAGCTTTTCACCGCAGTGGCTGCACTGTGCTCCAAGGATGCCCAGTGCAGCGTCGGGAACCCAAGAGAGGAGCAGACCCACTTCATCTCTGACATTTTAGCCCCGCGACAGCCCAAGCATGCAGCATTAACTCCATTGTTAAATCTCAGCCCAACTCGGAGAGGCCTTCCAGATCTTCTCCAGAAACAAAAACCCATTGCTTTTAAAAAGCCAGGAATGCTGGTGTTTTGATGGGCCATTAAAAGACACATTCTACTGCTACAATTTTATCATTTGCCTGTGTTACCAAGACCTACAGCAGCTTCTTCCTTTTATCAGGTTTGACATTTTTGATAGATTTCCAATTGACCTCACATTACTGCACCTGGAAAATGTATCCTTGCTACATATCTGGTGTCTTATTAAGATCCACATTCGCTCTCTGTTAAATACTGCAATTCAGCTGATTTAAAACAGTTTGGGTTTGCCTTGAAAACAGGCCTTCAGCTAAAGATGCCCCTCCTTTTCCAATTCTTTTTCACAGCCTGCTTTTTTTGGCTAGCTTTCCGATGCTGACTGCTAGGCTGGCCCTCGGTAGGCCACCCCACGCCACCCACCCTTAGCCCTTACCAGGGCTCCACATGAGTGTGGATGTGAGGACAGGGACCTGGTTATGTCTTTTTGATTCCTGCTGTGCCACTTATCCTGACTCAGCATGCTGATGAGAGCAACGTGACGACTGCTATCGCTGTCACTGACCCAGCTGGCGAGGATCCCCCTGCGGTTATTTCCCTTTGGTAGCTTCAAAGAGCACCAACACCACCTCCCTGGGGTCTACCAGATGCAGGTTAGCAGTTGCCTGCCTTGTACTACGTGCCCATTGCAAAAGGACTTTCAGAGGAAAACCACAGAGAAATGAACTGTAAGTGCATCTCGTCATGCTCCTATGGTGGGCTCAGAAGTCACAGCGTTTTGAGCCTGAGTCAAAGAAAAGTGATTTCTTAGCTGACAGTTGGGCATGTGGAAGGCTAGTAAGTGCTCGCGCTGCTTTTCAGCCAGCTAATAGAAATCAGTTGCAGTTTATATCTAGCCTTTACCTCCATATGCACTGAGGAAAAAGTCACTGGTACTGTCCACTGAAGTCATCTGCATTTTTTCCATGTCCAGTCAACTCTCAATGTTATTCTCAATTGACTAATACAGGACATACGTAAATTGGACTGTAAAAACATATTTAGTATTTTTAACTTTGAAAAATGAAGTTATGATGAAGAACAAACATCAAGGAGGGGAAAAAAAAAGGATGGCTGGGAATATTTTTATCAGGGTACAGCTAATTCACAACATGGATGCGCTGCTCCCAGGTGATCAAGAGCTGGCTGGGTTTCAATCACAAATGTGGCTCCTTTCATTTCTCCTTTAAACCAAAGTGAGCTTGAATTCTCTGGGCCAATCTGCATCTTCTTCTCATTGCAGAACTTGGCAGTATTCAGTACAAATAGCACGCCTTGCTCGAGGAATTGCAAGAGTAATGAAGGCCGGGGTTTTTTGAATCATGCCTGAGATGCATTAGCAAAGCCGTGGGGCACTTCCCGCAGCACCTGCTCGGGCTGTTCCTGGCAGCGCTGGGAGCTGTTGGGTTTTCCCGTTCTCGATCCCCAGATGAAAACAAGTTTTAAAGAGGCAGTTCCCATTGCATGCTTGATTTTGGCAAGTAATGGCTGATGCTTAGGTGGGAAGAGAAATCATCCTTCCCTTTTCATCATGACCTCTTCACCTTAGCTTCGCTCCACATCTGGTCCTCTTACCCCGTGCCTCTGCCTCTGATACACCTTTTCTTCTCTTCGTTTTTCTCTCTTTATAACTTATCCCCCTCTTATGTTACCACCTTTCAAAATCATAATAGCCTAACATGATGTTTCCTGCTATCATTCCCTCCTCACCTCCTCACCTGTGGTCCTGGTTGCAGCCATAAGCTCTCTGGGAAACGGACTTCCCACCGCCTCCTCTTTGCATCTGCTGGAGGGGGGCCCCAGTCCCGGTTGCTTGATAGGCTAATAAACGTGACTGGAAGTAGTGATAACAAGTAGCAACTTTGCTCCTCAGCTAATTAGTTCCTACATATGTCAACTATTTTCCTTCTTTAGAAATTGCATATCCAATAGCAGAAAATGGGAATTAATCTATAATTTTATGTGTCGTCAATTTAGGGGACAGAAGTCACCTCACCTGAGTTGTGCTGCTGACCTAAGGCAAAATGAATTTTGAATTTAAATAATGGGAATGAATTTTTCATGAACCATTTGAAGATGGAATGACTGAAGAAATTTGCGAAAAGTTTTGCATAACAATCAATAACAAGGAAGTCCTGAACCGCTCCTGAAGAGTTCACGAGTCAAAAACGTGCTGAACTTCATCCAATAAATTATTCATTGTGAATTGTTCGCACAGCTGTGCTCTACTTACAAGGGAAGTTCAGGGGGTCTAATAATCCCTCTTCATGCAGAATATTTTGTTACATGGGGAAAACAGTAATTCAGAGGATGCTCAATTTTTATGCTCTCGTAATAAATTAAGAAACTGTTTGATTCTGGCATTAGTGAGGAAAATACTTTTTTTTCTTCACTGCCACGAACTATCTCAGAATAGTTTTTTAAATGGAAATTATTAGCATGGTTGCCATTAAAAAATCAGTGTTGGTCCAGCAATTACCACACAATCCCAAATGATGTAGTACAGGAAAATATATTTATCCCAGAGACAGTGTGTGGTAACTTATGGTAAAAGTTGCTTCTTTAGGAGCAGCCACGACAACTCCATCTGTTTTAGCTAAAATAACTGTCCAAGTGACCCCAATTTCAACTTTATGAGGCTCATATTAATAGGGAATCTGAAGAAAATGAGCCAGAGTTTAGCTTCATGTCACTACTCACATTTTCAAGCTCTTTATCAAGTATCTCTTAAAAGTGTCCTGTATGCTAGAGCTCCGAATGCCTGTCTGTAAGTGATGGACTCGTCTTTAAAGAAACAGATCCACTTAATGTGTCCAGCTACAAACATGAGCCTATTGGTGCATATGAACTAACATGTCACCCCGTGATTGATGTTTCCCTATTACTCTGCCAAAGTACATTAAGTTAAGCTCCTTTTCATCTCCACAAATAGTAGGGACTACAGATGGCCCTCATTTGTAATCCTCAGGAACTAGCACAACCAAGCAATGGGAGAGGGTGCCAGTACCCATCGCCCACCTGAAACGGATTAGGGAGATTTCTGTATGGAGCAGCGTTACATGAATAAAGTAACATAGCAAGTAATAATGGAAGGGAAAGGGTGCTGACAGTGGCTGTGAGCATTGAGGAACTGTGCAGACGACAAGAGTCTCTGAGCAGACACTTGTATTTGGTGGTGAGTATTTTAGCAGCATGCACGACTCAAATCTGCATATTCTTTGCTGCTCATCTCCTGTATGCCATGAGCAACTTGCACCATGCAAAGCCACATCCACTGCTTTGGTGGCAACCTGGTCCCGCTGAAGCCCATGGCTAACCTACTGACTTCAGTCGCGGTCAGGATTTCATCATGGCCTGGAGCTTGTCAAGGTCCCGGGTGAGAGGCAGCAAAAGGAGTCTAAGGATTGTTGGGCACCTCTCAAGGTGTTTTTTCTCTCTGCAGTGCTTGTATAGGGAGCTTGGGCGAATTAGAGCTGACCAGGCACCTACTTTTTAAAGTTACACAAAACAAATCCCCTGAGGCTTTGCGCTCAGTCTGTTTGCTGGAGGCTCCCGGCGTAGGTGACGTGGCTGCAGTCGGCCAAGGGAGCTGCGCTCCTGCAGCCCTGGGAAGAGAAGCTCTGGCCGCCCGCATCCCGCCCGGAGCTGGGACAGCCTTGCAGCCTGCCTCAGCAATGTGAAAAGGCTGGGAAACCACGTATGTGGGAAACGCAAAATGTTGAGAAGGGCAACGAGGCTGGTGAAGGGACTAGAAAACAAGTCTTATGAGGAGCGGCTGAGAGAACTGGGGTTGTTTAGTCTGGAGAAGAGGAGGCTGAGGGGAGACCTTATCGCTCTCTACAACTACCTGAAGGGAGGTTGTAGGGAAGCGGGTGCTGGACTCTTCTCCCACGAAACTAGCGATAGGACGAGAGGAAATGGCTTCAAGTTGCGTCAGGGGAGGTTTAGATTGGACATTAGGAAGAATTTCTTTACTGAAAGAGTGGTTAGGCATTGGAACAGGCTGCCCAGAGAGGTGGTGGAGTCGTCTACCCTGGAGGCGTTCAAAAAAGGTGTAGACGTGGCACTCCAGGGTCTAGTTTAGGAGTCATGGTGGTGTTAGTTGATGGTTGGACTTGATGATCTTAGAGGTCTTTTCCAACCCAATGATTCTATGATTCTATGATTCTATGAAACTGAGTGCTGAAAATACTTTCCTCGGGTGGAGTTAATATCAGCCCTTGCAAGACACCTCCAAGGCATACCTGCTCAAAAGGCTATACGGTGTCAGCAAAGAGAGAGGAGAAAGGCCCTGTACCACCTTCACTGGGAGGGAGGACCAGAGGCAGGCAGGGCCCAGGCTGCCGCACTCTTCGCTCAGGGTTGTACGCACCACAGCAACCGAAGCCATTTTTGGACACGACATATGTGTGCCTGCTCGCCAACAAACATGTCCTCTCGCTGTCCTCAGAGCACAAGTATGCAGGGTCCGTGTGGGCCAGCCCTTGGCTCCAGAGCCTGCCAGTGCTTTTGTGGGAAGAGCAGGGGGCTGGGAGGGGGACGCGGATCTCCCTCTCCCATGGGTATCGTTTTAACTCATGTCAAAGCTATTTCCATCTCTCACGTAAAGCGAGCGCGTTGTAACGCAGATGGTCTTCGCTTGACGCATATTACGAGAGTGAATTTATGTCACTTCGCTTTTTAAAGAAGAGAAAAGAAGAGAAAAAAGTGAAGAAAGCGAACGTGACCATAGTTTTGAGTGAGAGATTTGCGAGGTGGGAGATGAGCTCCCGACTCGCCGGTGGCAGCCGTGGCTGTGAGCAGACAGTGCCGAGCGCGGTTCGGAGGCCAGACAGGAAGGGAGCCCTGGCCTCCAGACGGCATGAGAGATAACGACAGTCTTTCCAGACACCATTATCTGTTCCAGCGAAGCGCTGGGACCGGCCGACGGACCTTCTCCAGGGAAAGCTGCACGAAACTCCTCGGAGGTCCGTGCTTAACTGGGGGAACAAGGCTGGCGTGGATCTGGGCTCAGAAACTGCAGAGACAGGGATATCTGCCTCTTCCGCAGGGCTGCCGTCTTGCTGGCCTGCCGCTTGCAGCCACACAGAAGTCTGGCTGGGCTGGATCCTGGCTGTGTGATAGATGAACAGATACCATTCTTCCACATTTTCACATGGTGTAGTTAGTCCTGGCTGACTGAGGGTGAGAACGGAAAGGTCCTTCTGGAGCTGGTGCCAACCTCTGGCACTGCCTTGGTTTCCCTTCTGCACCACTCACCGCTGGCTCCATCAGTGCGATGTCCAGCTGCAGCCAGCTCCTAACACCCAACACTTCTGCCATGGAAGTCACCATCTGATATGAACTCCAGGTCTGGCTGCTCATCCCAGGTCCTGCCATGGTAGCATGCCTCCCAACATCCCTCCTTTCATCACATTGATGGTCATCGCCTTACATGCTCCTCACTCCTTTCTTGCCTCTGCATGCAGGGAGAGAGGCACCAATGCATGGGACAACCCAGGAACCTCCCCGTGTCTCACCACAAGCAGACCCACACAGCCTCTCTGTGTGTCCCCAAGGCCAGGGAGCATCTTCACGGCATCTTGCAGCCCTGGGTGCACTTCTCATCCTGTATCCCCCTGGATGCCCAAGGCCCTCAGCATCATGGTCGTGGTTGACGGCTTCCCTCCACCCTTCACTACCCACGTTTCTCCCTCTTCTGTCCCCATCACAAAGAGCCTCAAGACCAACCTTCAAGGGGAGACAGGAGAGTGTGGAAGCTCCCTCTGGCCCCCAGGTGGAGAGACAGTGGGGGAAGAGGGAAAGGTGGGCAGGGAAGGGGGAGGAGATGAAGTGGTGGGAGAATCTGGAGGCTGGGAGCACAGTCTGGGCAGAGGGTGACTCTGAGGTAAAGGGCTCTTCCCCCTTCATGCTAAACTGCGAATAGCTTTTCCTTTGCATTAAACAGCAAACTTCATAAAATTGCATAGATCTTCTTGTCAGAGATCCAGTCTTGGATGTTGCATTCAATTTACTGACGTATCTTTATCTTAATCCAGCTGAATTTAGATAAGACTTTTTTCATTATCTCTGCAGAACCGAGCGTCTCATCCCAGAGCCAACTGCATTTTCCTCTAGAGTCCAGCAGTTTGTTTAATAAAATACATTTTTTAACAACCATATTTATAGGATTCCAGTTAGGATGAGCTTGAAAATAATGATACAGTGCAAAGATAAATGCACTTGGGTGGTAACTAAGTATAGAATACCCAACATCAAAATACACCAGTGATGACACAGGCATGTAATTATGCACGCAAAGTATCCATATGCAAATTATTGACAGAATGTTATACTTGTGTGCATAAAAGCGTGCTTCCTTCTCTTATCTGGAAAGGCTATAGGTTGAACTTCTGCATCTGCTTTTCAAAACAAAAAAGGCTCCTGAAATGGAACTCATTAGTGCAGGATGGTCTATATTTCCAGGGCAGCTGAAAAGGTAGTAAAACCAGAATTATTCACTTCTCTTAAAATTTAAGTTTTGCAAATACTTGGATGTTTCATATCCACAGAAAAAATGTTGCTTTTTGGATACAAATAGCGTGATCCTGCAGCCACTCCATAACCATATGGAATGAAATTGAAAACAAAAGCCATTTTCATATCTGCTGTCAGTCTTCATTTAAAAGGTGGAGCTGAGTGAACCTTCCTGTTCACTTTCTCATGAACATTCCTGGGAATAAAATTTTGTTTGCAACAGAGTCAGACAATTGTGGGCTTTCATGTGGGGCACAGTTGGTGCTGATATGGCCGTGTTCACTCTCTGGGTTTTAAAGGCTTGGGCGGAGAATCAAGTGTTTTAAGCTCTCCAGCAGCAAAGACGTATATAGGTGCCTTACTAAGGAGAAGGACAAGAGTCTTGGAGTGGAACTACACAATATACTCCCAATAAGAAACCAAAACCTGTGGTCTGTGCTGACATTAATGTGCAGTACTGAAGGAACTTGAAGGAACCACGTGGGATAACTTTTATGAATATTTTTAAGTCTTATTAACTCATTTCATTTATTGTATCTGCTAGGAGAAAAAAGGTGGAACTTTCCCCCAGTATGTCCTTGTGTTACACAGGAGATGCGGTCCTGCTTTTCTAAACACAAAGAATATAATAAAAAAGGATCTGCTTTCTAGTCTCCTCAGAGGGGTTAGCTCCTGTGGTGCAGCACAGCTGTTCATCGCCACGAGATCCAAGGACATCCTGGAAGGTGGCTGGGACAAGAAGTCCAACCACGGTTAATTCTGGAGACCAAGGGACAAAACCTTTTGCAAAGCATCAGGGGTATGTAGAGGCTAATGTTATTGGACTAGTAAGTGGTTTGCCATAAATCGAGTCAAACTTTCCTCACCACAATTTTTGTTCTGCTAAACGAACCTAAAAAAAATGTAAAAATATGTCATTTCCAATGGCACATAACTTCCACTTTTTATCA
Source organism: Fregata magnificens (assembly GCA_013389945.1). Lineage (NCBI taxonomy): Eukaryota > Metazoa > Chordata > Aves > Suliformes > Fregatidae > Fregata > Fregata magnificens. The sequence goes on along the minus strand of WAAD01023842.1, from coordinate 130,523 downwards.
GTCAGTAGGTAACCTTTGGAATATTGTATGTTCACTGTGTGTCACTGTAGGAAAACAAACTTACCTTTGCAAATAGTGTTCTTAAAAAAAGTGGAGATGAGCTGTTCACTACAAAGTTATTGTAGCTCTGTTAAAGAATTCAACCTTTCCCCTTATTCTTTCTCTCTCCCTCTCCAGCAATCTGTTCTAGTTCAATGCATTTAAATGGCGTCTGAATTTTCCTCTCCCAAATCTCTGTTTATAAATCTCAAATGCTGACATGAGCCCACAGTTTCTTCTCTTACTGAACATGCCCTTTCCATAGGATGCAGAGGGTCTTTCCAGGGGCTAGCACAGGATTTCACACAAATGAGCCAGCCTTCTGCGTCCCAGTGCCTTATTCAATTTCCGGATCATCTCCTTGGCAGCGGCATTTCAGCTGTTCATGGAGTTTTCTAGCATCCCGCAACCTCCGTTGGGCGCGCCGAGGCTTTTGTTTCATTGTTGGTTTCCCCGCTATGCTGCCAATGACTGACGGCACACATATTCCCCCCGAGAGCGCGATGGACTGTGTATAGTTCACCAGGGACATCCTGGCGGTTTGTGAACTGATGCAGGAAATATTGTCAACTATGTGTTAGTGATATATCCCAGCTCTTCTCATGACTCATATCTTTAAAGTTTTTTTTTTTTTCTATTCCAGCAATTGGTGATGACTGGAGCAAACCAAATCTGGTCATTAACCAATAAGGATTCGTTTTAAAATATCCTAAGTTAACTAACTAATTTACTTTCAGAGGACCGATGGAGAAGTCATTTATTTAGTCCCTATGATCATATCCTAACAGGGTGCTTAACTTACAGCTGATTCATCAGTGTGCATCTTTAAAAAGCTGACTCCCAGGAGTCCAGCTGCACAACGCGAGATGAAAATCAGCCTGAGGAGCTGCGGGAGGTGGAGGAGAGGGCGTGAGCAGCAGCGCTGCCTCGGGAAGGTGCTTCTCCTGCACCAAGGGGCAGCTCTGCCTCCCCGCGCCCCTGAGCCCAGCCCTGCGCCCAGGCCCTGGCTGCAGCCGCCTGTCTCACAGCTGCCCCTGCCGCTGCGGTGCACTCATGCTCACGTGCATCTTGCAGACAAATGCATCTCACATGCTTATGCTGACACACCTTGCACCCTCTCACGCACATCTTGCACACTCACATCTCACACACACATCTCACAAGCTCACTCTCACACACACATCTTGCACATCTGTCCCCAGCCTCCTTCCTGCTGTGGTATCAGGCCTTTCTTCAACACCACCAAGAGAAAAACCTGACAGTGAAATGAAGGACCTTTGTCTCCTGCAAGTCTTCTCTTTGGCATGTCAGGAGACAGTGGAATGGGACAGAGAAAGCTAATTAATTTCTACTAATCTATCAACCTTTGCTAATGAAGCATGACCAGCTTTCTCTCTCCCTGCCACTAAGATAAAATTTGATTTAACCACAGCTGATTTTGCTGTTGCTTTACCAGTCACAACAAAACAAATCAGGAAAATAGATGTGATTGTTGAGCAGTTGCCCGTTGCCAGTGGATGGGGAAACAAAAGCACAAGCAGAACCCTTGGGTCCAGCCTGGGGCAGCGTCACCTTCGCCAACAGCCCTTTGAGCCCATGGGTGCGGCGGGGAAGTATGCAGTGCCATTTTTATGAACTGTTGTGCTTTCCTGATCTGAAATGTGCACCTACAGCAGGGAAGGGAGGCTGTCTACACTGCCCAGACATCTCCAGGCAGAGCAACAAAGCTACTTCTGAAGGAGCTCAGATCCTCAAGCCCAGATTGCTAAAGATGTTTTGGTTGTATTTTAATTGATTCTGGCTTCAGTGCAGTTACGCAGCCAACTATCCAGAGGAATTTGGTTCATCCCATCCTGGCTATAAGATATTCTCCCACTTTTCCACCAGTCCACTCACGCGTTGCAGCACTGTAGGGCAGGATCATCTCTGCCTGTGCAGGCAGCGCAGGTCCTCAGGCTTGGCTGGGTACTCCGGGTGTACCTACAGCCCAGAGAAAGGAGGGTGTATCACCATTACACTGCTTTCAAACCAGACAGCTACTCACTGACACCTGCAGACAGCCACCAGCTCTTTGCTGTCAATTTGATGTATTTCTGATGGTTTAATCCAAATTATCAGTGAGTCGGGATGAACAGTACATGAAAAGATATCCCATAAACTTGGCGGCATGCTAAAGAGAGAAAGCTCCGATATTTAGGTGACTGACCACTTTCTCACTTTCTTTCTAGCTTCTGGATAAGTCCTATTCTGTGGACAAAAAGGGTGAATTTGGACTTTTGACTGATATTATAGCCTATTTTATCAGCACAGACATTCTGTAAAAGGAGTCATTTACCAGGACACCATAAATCTGGTACAACTTGTTCACTGGAATTCAAACTGACAGGTACTGTAGCTAGCTACAACTTCCCAGCTACACGTACAGTATCCTAGATCAGAGGAAAATCCACAAACCGTGGAGAAGTGGTTAAAGCTATGATAATTGCTACAGTCCTGTATTTTCTACCAGCAATGAAATCAGCCTATAACTCCTGCATGGAAAGAATTATTCCATACCACTGTCCATTGTTCTGCATCATTACCAGGAAACAGGGTTATTACAAGATCGGGTCTCTCATGTTAACCCTGGAAAAGAAAAGTGATACATTTTGTTTTTAAAATACATTAAAGAAAGAAGAAAGTAAATCTCTTCTGATCTGGTAAATTGCTACTGTACACATTCATTGAAAAAGAAAAAGACTTTTTAAAGAACATCACAGGCATAGCATAAACCAAGCAAACCCAAGAAAAATCAAAGTTAAGGCAGGCGCTGTGTGCTCAGCTAAACCAGGGATAGCATATTAAATCTTTTCAAGAACACCAGAGCTGAGCTGCTCTGTGTAGCTCTGCTGGGGAGCAACCACATCCATCATGGGCTGATAGCAACCACCAAGGATGACCCCAGCCATGGCTCAGAGAGCTTACTCTGCCACTGCTGCGGGTGTCCCCTTGCTATATCACCTGCTCCAGCTTTGGTGGTGGCTCCCAACCTGCAGCAGTTTTGTGCCATGAAGATGCCCGCTCAGCACCTGCACTGAAACATCTCCATAACTCAGGAACCAGAGTCCCCTCCTGCAGGACACACCTGCAGCCGGAGCTGGGGTCTGTGTGGCTTTCCCAGCACTGCGTAGGACCGCCGCAACGTGCCATTCTGATACACTAAAATTTGCGGAGTTTGACTGATTTTTTTACATTTAGATACATTACACCAGTAAATACCAGTAAACACATACTGTAGATTTTGCTATGGTATGCATTCATATTTATACACCATTTCTTGTATTTTAAAAAATAAAACAAGTCAGTCAAGGTGACAGTCATTACACATACTTTATTTTGTAGAAGAGAAAAGGTAACATTAAAAGAATGCAAAAAAGAGATCATTTTCAGCATCGTTACCTCCCCATGTGACATTCTCTCTGGGGCAGGGGAGGAGATGGAGCTGTTTCCAGGCTGTGCCACGTAACTTTTTTGATCTGCTCCAGTCATCATTTTCAGGTGCTTTTTCTGTTGTTGTTTATGGCACAGGAAGCAGGTTTTCCCTCTCCTGCCACAAAGCCATAAAGAGGAAAGACTGCAAGATGAGTAGACAAAAGCTTCCAGCCTCTCTCACCTAAGTGGCTGCTTGCTCGCGTGTCTTGGGTCTTCCTGGCTTCTGCCAAACCTTCTCATTGCCTGGAGAGGAACCATGGAGCAAGAAGGAGAGGCGATTCCCACTGGATGACCAGAAATACACTCCTCTTTCACTGCCTAGGCCCAAACCAGTCCCCAGGCAGGGCAGGAATGGGAAGCCAGGTCTTCATCACATGGACAAAACTGCTGTTGCTTGTGTCGGGGCAGGAGGACGTGCAGCAGGTCCAGGGGTTGCTCACCCTGCCTGCATGCATCTGAGTGCTGTGGGTGAACTTTGGAGATGATATGCTCCATTGCCCTTTCCCAGGACCCCCACTGCTCCCCAGCCAGGTGGCATGGGCCCTCCTGCACGCAGCACGGGGCATCCTGCCCAGGTCTGTGGCTCGGCCCCAGGGCACGTAGCGGGAAGAGGGGGTTAGCCTGGGCAGTGGGAACACCCTTCTGGGTGCAGTACCCAAAAAGTGTGCGTCCCACCCGGCAGCATCGCACAGCCAGCAAAATTTGCACATGTACACCTGGCAAACACGCTCTTTTAATACCTCCTTTTCCTCTCACCAACTCCCCTGCCACCCCCATTGCCTGTGACTGTCTGTAGTTACTTGGATGTTGAATTAGAAGCATTTAAATATACTCTTTGATCCTCCACTAGAAATGGCAGCCCAACACATTCGGCTGTTGGCAGATTGTGGGGACTGTATGTACAAGCCTGTAAAGTAAATATCTTTGGTTTTGTATAGAAACCCAGCTGTGCTCGCGCACGTGCCATGGCACATACTGCACTGAAGTGTGATGACAATCGCAACTGAAAACGCAAGATGCTTTGAAGGCCCTGTAATTGAAGCAAAAGAAGAAAAGCCTGGGCTTAGAGCCCATAGTGATCAGTACCAGGCCATGCACTCAGCAGAAAACTGCCTTGTAACTGGCGGCATTTTACAGACTTTCTAATTGGCTTCCAGGGCTGGTGGCTGTTGCTTGTGCAGAATTGGAAATCAGAGCCATGTGGGGCCAACCGAGCAGCTGAGGTCTACACTGCCTGAGTTTGCCTGCAGCCGAGTGGCAGCAGAGGCGTTCCCAGGGGAGGAGAAGCAAGGGAAGGAGGGCTGGAAAGGGCAGGCCACCATCTGCGGCGACTTGGGAAGGTGCCTTGCCACACCAGTGCCCTGCATCTTGCCCAAGGGAAGGGTGTTTTCTGCTGGTAGCAATGATTTCATTACAAGTCTGCCTTTCTGGGGGGGTGACTTTTAATGGGAAGCCAACAGGCCAGTCCCGCTGCTGAAGCTGCCTGCGAGCCCCCGGCAGCCTCAGCTGGGATGTAATTGCTGTGCCACCAACCCGCACAAGCCTATGTAATGGGGCTTTTGCATTTCTTATCTTGCCTTATTTGGCTTTCCACTGATGAGTTTACTCTTGCCCCCTCCCTTTCTCTCTCTCTCTCTAAATACATGCCTGTACATACCCTATAAGTATATGTAGACCAAAACATACTCATTTATGTAGTGTTCTTGTGGTACTGTTGGCTTATTTCCCTGGATTAAAGGACTACATGCTAAAGATGCCCATATTGGCTTGAATATTCATGCAGCCCTTTGACAATTATTTACTGGCAGTCTGATGGGCTGGGTTTGATTTCCTGCTGGCAGAATTAGGTGTCACCAAGTTAAACTTGCTGTCCAGAGACCTGGGAAACTAAATACCCCGTGCCGAGGAGCAGGAAGGACTAACCTCTCTACTTACAAGAGTTTACCAGGGCTTAAATAAAAGACCTTTACAAGAAGAGCTGAAACAGAGAAGGGAAACACAATAAAGCATCAGCTTGGAAAATCTGGTGAATCTGCCCAGACTCAGAGAAAACTATGGAGAAGGTTGCTCCCCTGCACCTGAAATATGTGTGGATTCAGGGAAGATTACAGCATATTCCAAGCAAAGTGATCACACCCTTATGGCTTGGCAGAAAGACCTGAGATATCTATGCTGCTACTTTTATTAGATTCAGCCTAACAGTATCTTGCCAGATACTTGCTGCCATCAGTCTTCTTCTTCTCCACTACTTCTTCTCCACCACCCCCTCACTGTCCAAAAAAGCACCAAAGTACTCCAGCTCTTTTAAATAAGGAGCAGAAACAGCACAGTGTATCTTAGAGACAGATTTGGGTGGTCAGATATTCCTTCCCAGAAACTCTCCCCCTTTCTTCATGCTCACCGAGCCCAAATCTTGCTTTTCTTCCCACCTCTGCTGGTCCCTGGGGCTTCTGGGACACAAGCACTCCATTTCTCTCAACTTCTAAATGCAAAGATTTTTTACAAAACAAATTCCCAAATTTGGTTGTAACTGGCAAACAAATCCCAGCTGGTACAGTCGGCTTCTCATGCTCCTCCGCCGCTGGCAGGGGTCTGTCTGGAGCTCTCCCGGCTCAGCTATTCTTCTCCCTGGTCTGTCAACAGCCACCAGCACCGAGCTCTTGCCCTTTTAAGGCTTCCAGTCCCCGGTTTCTGCATATGCATGTGAATATATATACACACACACACACATATATGCATGCGGGGAGCCCGTGGGAGAAGGAAAGGAAACAGAATCCTCCCACTCTGCCCCACCTTGCGGGTGCACTGAATTCAGGAAACAGAATCATCGTGTGAAGGACCGTAATAATAATTTTTAAAGACTGAATGAGGGACACTGCACAGAGCCTGTGTGATCATCTAAGCTCACTTGCCTTGTAAACTAAAGGCTCCCATGCTGTGGAGGGTCTCTGGGGGATCTCCACATTGGGATGAGTCTCATTTTGAAGGTATGGCCAAGCTGTGCCGTCTCTGAGGTTCAAGACCTGTCCAGAGAAACCCTGGCTGGCCCCAAGTTTGAAAACAACTCTGCTAGCTGGGGGTCTACTAAGCTGTGTCTTTGTTAGCTGGCCTGTAGCAGAAACCACGAGGCTATGACAATTCTGACTGTTCAGTCACTGGAAAATAATACAGGACCAATTTTTTCCTAATACGTTTTCTACCCATTTTTCAGAATAGTTTGAGGTCATGTGCCCAGTTTCATTGTTTCCCTTAAAAATACTAGTTCTATAAAATAATATCAGTCTTAACTTGTCTCCATTTTCATAGAGCTTTTTTTATAATTAACAAGAACATTAAATCAAGAGAGCACTTGTTTAACATTTCAACACATTTTTGTCTGAAGTGATTCACTCAGCTCGTTTTCCTGGAAAAGGTGTTTTCTGGGCCTGTAATCCCCTAGGTATGTGTTTCATCTTCCAATATTGAGCTGGTGTGGACACATGGAAAGAAAATCTTATCTTGTTGAATAATACCTAATACCCTTTCCAGAAAAAACAATAATGATTTGGCACCTCTCCAGCTATTAATGCTTTATGAGTAACTAACTCCTCAATATGCAGAGTTTTCATCCTTCTTCTTCAGTACAGGAACAAAAAGTCCCAGGCACACGGGGCAGGAACAAAAAGTCCCAGGCACACCAACGCATTTGCGAAGTTTCTCAAGCACCACATCATCATGACTTCCATAGGTGCTCACTGTAATAACAAAAATCATGGTGTATTCTTTGGTATTTATGTGGCTATCTCATATAATTTCATGAACTTGCTTGCTCTTTCCCTCTCTCTTTGTATTTTTACTTCAACGACAGGTATGAGCTCTATGCACAATACAGGGAACGTATTTAATGCACAACAGTTGTTTTCTCACATGCAAGTGGTTTCTATAAAGAAACCATCCATCACTGCTGTATAATAAGCCACGTCTTTTTCTGAATGGTCTGTCCTTGTGAACTGACATATGTGGGGATAAATAATATCCACTGTAAAACAGGGAATGTGCAAATACCAAAGTTACTTCTGGAAGAGTTATTAATTTGAGCTACAACTACTAAAAGTGCCCAAATCCCATTTTCAAAAGGAGGTGAGATCTAGAACAGTGAAAAGTTGTAGATACCTAACCAACAGAAATAACCTAAATGCTAATGTGGCTGCCCCAGACTATGTTTTAGATCTTCAGCCCTTCGCCTGTTCCATACAAGCTTTACACTCATACTTCCATCAGTGACATTCCCTGGGCTCATCTATATCCATAGGATCACCTCAGAGGTTTTGAAACTCATTCTTACTTCCTGCACAGGTTAGTCTCTTTGATATATCTCCCTTCTCCCACTGATGGTTGGTATGAGAACCACTACGAGTGTCCAAGACCCATAACATGCTTCACTGCCCACCAAGCCAACGTGGTTCCTAACTAGTCAGGAATTGGTAATGGTGATATATCAAAACCAATACGTTTCATGAAAATATGTTTGATTCTGGAAACTTTTGCCATCCCCAGACTGAAGCTTTCTTGGCAGTCTTGTAGGCTCAGTGTCCCCTGGCAGCGCCTGATGGGCAGCACAGCTCTGGGTCAAGAGACACAGCTCCCAGGCTCTGCTGCACAGCAGGGCACATGGCAGGTCTGGAGGCCCAAGAAAGAATGGGACTGAGGGGTTTCTGTGCACCACACATCATAGGAGCAGTCCAGGGGATGCTGCGGAGTTGCCTCTGACACCATTGCACTTCAGACTTGGCAGCCATCTGAGAAGACACCCCCCCGCGGTGAGCATATGTCTGCTGCATTTGGTTTCAGAAAAAGTGAAAAACAATGTTTTGAGCTTCCCAGAACAGAATATTTTCAGAATTTCATTTCCACAGGAAAGGTAAAACCTTTTTAGGCTTTGTTTCAATCCAGAACAAAAACTGTCTGGAAATGTCAGGATTTCCCACAGAAAGAAAATGCCAAGTTTTGACCCACACTAGGCTTAAGTCACTTTTAAAAAAACCTTTTTTTAATGTAATAATTCAGTCCCAGAGCATGGATTGCTAAATATTCTGTGGAAACTGTAGTTTCAAAGCCCTTGTTCCTTATGAGGATATTTCAAATTTCTGCACCCACATCCTTCACCTTGGAAGTTGCCTCGTCTGTGTGTGTGTCTCCCCCCCCATGATTGTGTGTTACACTACTGTGTTGTGGGGTATTTCTGTCCAAATGTGGAACTATGACAGGAAAGAGAATGTCAGCCTATCTGTTTAAACTAGAATTAAATGAAATTGTAACGAGCAATGTGTGACAAAAGCATAATGATGTGCAAACAGAAAGGATCTAACTGTGTTTCTCAAGACGCCAGAGGGAATTCGCTACACTTTTCCTGATAATACGGAAGGACGATGTATGGTCAGGTCCTTTTGTATGCATGGGTTTCTTAATTTCTCCTAGCATGGAGTGTGGCTCCCTAGCTATTGGGGTGGGACCTAATCCTCTCCTGCTTGTTCAGGGACTCTCACTTGCTCCTGTGTAAAGCAGCCACACGATGCTACTTAGGCTGCATGGGGACATTTTATAACCACTTGCTACCTCCATGCGCAAGTGAGCCTGCTGGCCTGCTCACAGAAGGGTGGCCGATGGGAAGTTAGAGAGTGACCAGAAAGCTGGAATTACTGATTTCTAATGCTCTGAAAAACCACCAATTTTCAAAAACATAGAAGGCTAGAAATAAACAAGACATTACAAGCAAGCAAAATCCTTTCCATTTCAAACATTTTGCCTGAAATTTTGCACATTGTCCTTCAAGGTGGCAAAAAGCCCTGGCGTCTCCTGCCTTCCTTCCCCAGGAGAGGAAGAAGCCCAGCCCTGCAGAAGACTGCATCATCCACCGGATCCAGCGCCCTGCTGTGAGCACTCACAGTGAGCTGCCATTCCCGCTGGCTAGCGTGGACTCCAAACATCTCCTTTCTACTTCAGCTGTATTCTCCACACTCACTGTTCTGAATCCCTGTGTCGTGGCCTGCAAGATAAGAACCTCGAGATACAAACGCAGAATAACTTTGTCCCAGCTGAAGCTACAAAATTTTTCTTTCTCCTTAATTCAGGAAACTGGGTATTCCAGCAGAGTACATGAGTCTCACCTATTTATCATTGTTGTCTGGATGTAATCACATGCTTTCAGTAAAGAAGATTCAGATTCGTTGTGGACCTTCCTAACAGGCCTTAACTCCCAGCTTCTTGATACCTGCAAGTGAGCAATTCTGCTTGCAATAAAAAATAATCTCCCAAGAGGACCTCTGATCTTAAAACAAATGCTGTTTAATTCACCACTCATTAGGAGTGTATCTGGATTGATTTATTGAGCACTTCTGACCCCAAATCTTTTGAACAGCATTCCTTCACGATTAAATAGGGAATGGATTTGGGCAACACTTCTGGCAGGCAGACTGGAAGAACACAAGTGATTCTTAAAAACATTCATGTCATGTAACTTAATGAAAATATACTACATGTTGGCATGCACTTGGCCCAGACCAGAATGGATATGTTTTCCAGCCAAGGCTCAGGTAACTTCTGTAGTAAATATGGCCAGAACAATTCATTAATTGTACATTTGTGGTTGTCCTACCTTTGTGTATTTTGGAAATATGCAGTCACATTCAATCAATCAGAAAAATGGCAATATCTTTGGGTCCAAAGGAAATCAATGTTTTTGGTAAGTATACGACAGTCTGTGGCAGCAGAAAGTTATTATATCCTCTAGGGAATCAGTTTCTACTTGCCGCTTAATATTCAAAGAACAGAGAAATGGAAAAAACTATCCCAAAAGTGTTTTATACGTGACTGGCTACAGACAAATGCTTTCTAGATGAGAAAAACAAACTTTCTTGCTAGTTGTACCCAAGTAATTACAAGCATGAAGAGACTTGGCCTCTGTTCTTTGAGCATGTAAACAAAAAACTTTGAACCTTGTAATAAGAATCAAGAGTGCAAAATGTAACCTCCTGCCATATGCCTCGCCATTCTCATTTGGCTGCAAAAGCAGGAGGAAGCCATGGTTGCTGCATGGAGTAGGCTGTTGGCTGCCTGCCTTGTTTGGCCAACGAAGGTATATGCAGTAAATCTGGTATGTGCCTTCCCTTCTCTTCTGGCTTCTGGTTAACAGTAGAGTGCAGTATCTGGCTTGTCTCTCCCTGCAGAGATCCAAGAGCAGAGAATTTGCCAGAATATTTGCATCTACATAAATCATTAAGAACAAATGTTGCTCTAGGTGCCACTCGAACACTAAGCAATGTGATCAGCTCTCATGACTTTATCAGAAGATTCCCAAAAAAGTGAGCTATTATCTTTAGTCAGATCTCCTGTTTGCAGGAGACTAAGAACTTGGGCAAAGGCTTGATTAGTGATTTTTGAGGATGTAGACTGGGTTTATCCCAACTGACTTTAGGCACCTGACTGCCCAAATCACATGCCTATTTCTGGTGGGCTTCCTCTGTGCTTAGTGGAGAGCAAGGGCTCCTTCAGACAGTGAACTAGATGATAGAAGGAGCTTACAGTGATTAAGGTCCTGAAGTAGGTGCCTGTTGCCTGAAGTTAGCAAGAACTGGGCAGAAAAGACGTACGTTGAACATGTGGCAACAGTAAGGATCTGACAGCACAAATAGAGGATTTTGCTGTGCGGTGTAGGCAGGTTCCTGTGAGCCTGCTCCATCTGGGACATGCAGAACCAAAGTTTTCCCAAAAAGGGGCACCGCTGGTTTGGCTCCTCCAGGTGTTGCATCAGGTGTCAGAAGGGTCGGAGAGCAGCATCCCTCGCTCCATGAGCACCCGCATGGCTGGGAAGGGTGAGCTGGTAGGACAGGTATGCACATCTCCCCAGGCCTCCCTGTACGCAGGCTCCTGAAATGGGGTTGGGTTGTCCCCATCGAAACATTGCTCCCAGGAGAGCTGACCCCTCCACAGGCAGCTCCCCAGAGCATCCCCCATATGATGAAGTTGGGCATAGTCCCAGCTGCTTGCAGAGGTGGGCACCATGAGGGGCAGCCCACGTTTCTGCAGTGGCTGGGGTGGGTGGCTGTGAAGCCGGCCATGCTTCTGGTCCCACCGTGGCATGCTCTGCTCCAGTACAGTTGGCAGGCTCTCTCCTGAGACATGAGTAGGAGCCTCGGCAGAGAGGAATGGAAATTGCCCATCTCCATGCACTGTCTCACCCGGGGAAAAGGACTTCTCCGTAGTGCAGGCCGGGGAGGAATCCTTCACTCAGTAGGACCTATACACCCAAGAGCAACACAAAGCCATTAATTACCTTGCACTGCTAACAACAGGTGACAAAAAAAGCTTTATATCTTACACCTGCTCACTGAAAGCGCACGGAAAGTTTGTTCACTCTTCTGAGACCTTTCCAAGGGGCCACACAAGTGGCAAGCCGAATAAAGCCAGTTTCAGCCAGATCTGCCTTTCGCTTGGGTCTTCTGGATAAAAAAAATATGTGGTACATGAAAGAGCTCTTTGAAGTGACTGATGTTGATGCTGCAGCGCATTTGGGTGAGCGCAGAGAATACCACGGCTGGTGGTGTCAGGAGTCAGGGGGGCTCTTACTCCTCGCGTAGGGAGAAGCTGAGGATATCTGAGAGCTCTTTCTAATATACTATGTATCTATATTTAAAGGACTGGGTAAATTTAGATTCTGCTGAAAAAGGAGAAGGGTTCATGGCAGGGGGGTGAGGGAAGAACAGCATCTGCTGCTTTGCAGTGGTGCTGCGTCCTGACTCGCAGCGTGGCTGCGGCGTCGAGTCCACCTTTCCCTGGGTGGCTGCTACAAATTATTCTGACGATGGGGTAGTTTTCTGACATTGGAAAATGTTCTCTGCAGATACCAGTGAGTGGATTTATTTTTAACCTAAAGAAAATTTGTGATCTAGGGTCTCTGGAATAAAACATACGAGCACCTACGGTAGGTGGTAATTTTAACAGCAATCCAAAGAGCTGCCAAATGACCTTTCTTCACTTGGTGGTGAAACAATTCGGTGTGCCAGAGACGGAGTCTTCCACGTAGATTTGTTGCAAGGTAATTAGAAAGAAAGGGAAAAAGAGCATCATGAAAAACCAATAAAGAGAAAAACATCAGCTTTGTGTCACGTCCAGAGCCACTGGAAAATCCACATCATAAAACAGACTGAGAGTTTGTGTAGTTGGTGGAACTTTCTTCATGTTAGGGTATATTTTAAGCATTATTTAGAAAACAAATGTTTAGTGTCTCAGGACAAAGGTGTAACAAAGAACAAAATCCAGTCTGCCTCCTCCCATCACACCAACAGGCAGCCACATCACCACCCTGCCCCAGCTGAAGCCCTCCAGGTGCTGCTCTGCTCGCTTTAGGACAAGCAGGTAGAGGAGACCAGTGGCACTTTCTTCTGGGAAAGCAAGTGGTGCAGAGGGTGGGAGCTGGGGTGACCTGGCAAGGTACCTGCAAAGGAGCAGGATGGTGCTTGCGTGGGAAGATGGAGCAGGAAAGCCAAAGAGTGAAGGAGGTGCATGAGGTCATCTTTGAGCTCCTTACCTCTGTCATCTTCCTCTTCTAAAAAGGGAAAACTCTGGGGCACAAAGCAACCGAAAGATTAATCCGATCTGTTCAGCTGGAAGCACTTCTCCGTTCATAAAGTCATGAATACTTCCCAAATATTCCTGTGTGATTAAAAAGAGGAATTGCAAATACTTTGCATTTAAATGCAAAATATTTGCAATATAAGCTTTGGGTTACGGGATTAGGCCCGTAATAGTTTTACTTGGCTTTATGGGCCCAATCCTGTCCCAGTGAACGTGATGGGAGGTCAGTTATCAAGCCACAGGGGGCAAGATAAAGGTCTATATGAGTTGCTATTTTTCACTCTTAAAAGTTAGTCTTATTGGGCCCAGCCCAACTTCAGCTGAAGTCAATGAAAAGACTCCTGCTGACTTTAATGGGAGTTGGATTGGCCCTACTGTCCTTTGTTGAGTAAAGTAATTTTAAAAGGTCAGGAGGTGAATTAAAAGAAAAAGAAACAACTACATCGATAAGCTTTATTCAACGTCCTCACCTTAAAGAGAAGAAGTGTTGTCTTAGCTGGTGAGAGTAGTTCAAACTAGTCCTTGTAGACTCTGGCAAGGATAACAAAGTATGGTTTTACTCAGAAAAACCAAGTGGAAATGAAAATTGCTGAGTTCCAATTTAATGATCTCCCAGTGGCTTCTATCTGCTCAATTTACAAATAAAACAGACACCAAAGTTAGAGCCTAATCTCAGTGAAACTAACCATGCGCTGGTGCTATTCCACTGACTTTAATGGATTTCTTCTCGATGCTTCAATGGATTTCTTCTTGATTGACACTGGTGGGAGAGCTAGAATAAGATGTTGTGTTTCTAATTGCTATGGCTACAGTTCGCCTTGGACTATGGACATCTTGCTCTGCTTTCAGTACGGTCACTCCTCCACCTGCAGCTGAAGCAACTTGGTAGCCAAAGTGGCAGGGGAAAAATGAGGAGGAGAAGGAGGATTAGTTAATGAATCTGTTGATGGTGTAAAAATGAGTGCAGGCGCAGCTGATTTTCCAAATGCTGCCTTGGCTCTGAAGGACTAAGGAGATAAAAAGGAGAGAAAAACCTACAGCGTGTTTTCCAGTTGTGCTGTGTGAACCTTCTGGGTTTTGACTTGCACTCTGGGTCCTCTCCAGCTCTAAAAAAGCAGACCACAGGTTTTATCACCATATTCAGCAGATAAAACTATCAAATGAAAAGTTGCTATTTTTACACAATACCTCTTCAGAGTCCACTAGCATCGTAAATTATAGACCTGTCTCCCTCAGAACAGCTCTCGTGCACTAGCTGTTGGAAGATGCTGTTGGCAATCATCTTCACAAAACTTTTCTTTTCCAGATTATCCCTCTTCCAGGATGCGTTTAGAATCCAAAGAGCATAAAACATGCTGCATTTCTTGGGAAATGGCTGAAGGAGTTTGGTTTTGATTTCTTTGCATTGTCCTTGCTAAATGTTTCATGCTGTGAAATTCAGATAGTCTTCTCTGATACAGGCAGTAGCAAGAGGAAAATTAAAGTGTACCCCCCGTCCCCCCAATTTATTGCCATTATATATATTAAAAAAAATCTCTACCAAGCTGAGATGAATCAGAGCCATCTTTCCAGCAGATGGTTAAAACTAAAGGGAGAAAAGGATGGCTTCATTGGGCGAATCCAAGAAAGGGAAAAGCCCTCTGAACAGTTCCCTTTCCAGGCAGGTTAACAGCCCTGTGCTCAGCAGGTTCTGACCATCAATGAACTAACCCTTTCCTCCAACCTCACCTCCCACTGGGCAGGAATTCAATGCATGAGCAGAGGTCAGTGTTAATGCCATCTTGCTAAAGGCATCCAGCTTTCATTCACAAAACAAACCACTTTACTGGCTTCAGAGGGAAAGGGAAGTAACCCAGGAGAAAAAATGTGCAAAGATTTTCTATTAAGTGAGAATCAGTTTACGGTATAATACAAGTCGCAAAAGGGTGGAATCAAACATTGATATAATATATCTTTAAAGCAGCTTCTTAAGCGAGAATTAAGGAAAGATTATTTTGCCCATGTCTAAGCTTAATGGCACACTTACACAAATAAGATGAGAAACTACAGCTGCAGCGAACACTTGTGCTGCCTGCTGCAGTTTACAGAACAAACATTTGGGATCTATCTGGCTAATCATGATATATTTTTCATGTGATCATCTGTTTATGCTTCTTTGGTTTATATTTCTTGGGACTGGGCTGTGTGCCAAGGGGCTGGGGGCTGGAGTCGGCAAACACCCCTCCAGCCCCGAGGGACCCTCGGCAGGACCCTTGGCCACAGCTGCTCCAGCCCCACATGGGAACAGGCCCCCCCACTCCTTTTGCCAGTCCCTGAGGATGCAGTGTGCTTGGAGCTACACGGCTTAACCCCTCCTTTTCTTCCCACAGCCCCTCTTGCACTGGAGCCACGGACTGGCATGCGTATGTAAGGACATCTGCATATGCTGTTTAGTGCACATTTTAACCAAAAAAATGCATGGTGCCCTGGGGTAGCTCAATTAGGAGGCGAGGCCAGTGACGGAGGCACATGTTTCTGCACTTGTTTCAAAAAAATCCTTTTTTTTCCCTATGTGATTCGTGTCCACCAGCTCCCACAGCCAGCGGCAGCACAGGGGACTTGCTGTGGCTGCCCACTGAGCTGGGGGCCCTGGGGTGGCTGCTGCCACCATGTCCCCAGAGGCTTTGCACTGGGGGCCCTGTACCAGATGACCCTCTTTTCCTGTGCGTGACTCCCACGACCATTTCGCCAGGCAGGAACCTTCGTCGTTCAGCCATGTGCATCCGCAGAGGCTGTGCTTTCCACCCCAGCTATCTGCCTTGTGCCTCCCCACCCCCAGCCCCACAGCCTGCTCACACCCCAGGGTCCAGGGGTTTGATTTCTGCCCTCCCGGATGGCAGCCAGCAGGACCAGGCTGCCCCAGTTAAGGGCTGGCCTGGGTCAAGTCACTGGTGGTGCTGCTCGTGCCCATCACAGCCCTCATGGCTTCCATACACTAGACTCGGTGGGCACTCCTCTCTGAAGTACAGGTGCAGCAGCAACCTACTGCTACTTTGACAATCATCGCTGAAGCTGAAGAAACAAAATCAGGGCGAATTTTTGGCTAAGCAGCTTTTAAGACACTGGAAAGAGGCCGGCTGCATGCCAGATCTCCCATTTCTCTCCCATAGAGGGAGTGCAGCTTGTCCAGAAAACACTGAAGCAGATGCATTTGTGTAGCCATTGCAAAATTAAGAAGTTAAAGGAACCGGAAAATAGGCAAATGATGGCCCATGCCTCCAGCTCAAGGCAAAGGAGATTTTTAGAATTGTTGATGCTACTTGTCTGGCCTCCAGCTGGGGTGCAGCAAAAATGGGGTCTTCTCAACATCGCAAGCACTCCTGCCAGGTGTTGGCAGCAGGCAGGAGGGTTCGGAGCAGCACCTTAGGATGGTTCTAGTTTTGGCAGAGGAGTTAGTGGCTTTGAGCCCCGCCCAGAGCAGCTGGGATCATTCTGTACCTTTGCAGGCTACGGCATTTCCCTGCAAGCACAGCTCCGTGTGTGGAGCTAAGCAAAGTACACCAAGGAGAAGGAAAGGCAGAATGAACCTGGGTAAGGCCACAAACACATTGCCCCGTAACAGTGAAATGCACTGTACCTGGTTACTCTGCTGATGGTCGCTGAAGCTACCCACTTTCCTGATTAACAGGCAAATAAATAATATCAGGTTGCTTCTTTCTTCTCCACCAGCTGTGCAGCCCCAGGCCCTGTGGTTCATACAGCAGATCCAGGTCCGGTCCCAGGAGGAGCAGTGCTGGCTCTAGCCTACAGGCACTTCAGCCCCAAGCCACCTCAAGCTCCTCACACCTCTTTCTCGTTCGGAGAGCCAGGGTCCCATCCGACCTAGAAAGCAGTCAGGCTGTGTTTCTGCTTAGCAATGAGGAGCCCTGTGGGTTTTTCCCATCCACGGCTGCGTTTCTGCAATGGTCCTGAAAGACTCCTGTTGCCTGGAATGGGTGGACAGGGTGAGAGGAAGCCAGGAAGGCCTTGAAGGCACGCACCAGGTACACCTGCCTGTTTCCAGCCTGCAACCACATCCTCTCAAGCCGCGACCTCAGCGGCTCTCCTGCCAGAAGCAGAGGACCACAGGCTCACTGCGCAAGCAGCCATCCCTGGGCATGGCACCGGTGAGGGCTGCGGTGTGGTTGTGCTACACGTCCCCCGGAGGTGCTTGCCCCGTCTCAGCCAGGCTGGGGGCTTGTGGGGTTGCCAGCTGTCCCAAATGAAACTTCAGCTGGGACCTTGCCCTTTGTCATGACACTGGCCAGAGGCCCCATGGGTCCTTCTGCACACACAGACACTGCTGGTCTGACATATAACAACAGGGGCTGTTACACCCTGCATGTTCTCCCAACACTTTAGGATTTTGTGGGATGGACATCACCTCGGTGCCCAGAAGGCTGTAAGCCGAAACTGTCTCATCTACTCTGATTCCTGGCAGGATTCGTGCCATCGCATGCAGAAAACAGTTCCTCCTAACATCCCATCACTGGGGAACAGGCAGCCGAAGTCCCGACACATAGCAGCCTGCTCATCTGGAGAGAAATGTGTCTGTACTTTTCAAACGCCTCAGGCTGAAAGTGGTTCCTACACGGCCAGGTGCGATGAAGGACAGGTGCCTGGGAGCCTGACTCACAGGGCTCTGCACCCTCCCTGGCTCCCAGCAAAGCCTGAAAGGGCAGTGCTTCATGTGGGACTGTCATGCAAAGCAGAAGGACGTTAAATTCCTTGTTCAAAAGGGTGAGTGAGCATTTCTCTGTGTGGTCTCTACCTCCCTGAAGACGTTTACTTTGCTCCTTGTGCTTCCCCTCTATTTCCTTCCTCTCCATTTCACACCACTGATATGTTATGCATAGACTAGCAAGGAAACCGAAGAAAGGAAAATGCAGTCTCGGCAGCAATAGCTCTCAAACCGTGCTAGGAGAAGAGTAAGGTAAGGTGGGTGGCTGAGGGAAGGGAGCAGTGCGCTCATCTGGTTGGTGGGTCCCCCCAGGGAAGCTCAAGTGCGATGGGCTTTTACTTCCTTACGTCCCCAGGCATAGCACTTAGTTCTGTAAGAATGCCTTGCAGATGCAGCGGATCAAAGCCATGCAATCAATCCTTTGCAAATAACTGACGCCACGTGTCCTCGCTACTACACATTGTGCCCAAGGAGTAAGACAAGGAGGTGCAGTGAGGGGCACGCTGGCTGTCCAGGAGGAAGCCCCCCCTCTCAGGCTGGGGTGTTCCAGCTCATACACTTTTGTAGAGAAATTATATTTCATCATGTTTGAAGTCGGTTACACAGTGTAAATCCTCTTCCTCATTGTTCACTAGCACCACTGAGTCTTTCGGACAGAGCCTGGAGGCCTTTTCGCCGTGTTGAACATGTTAAGTCCCATGAAGGCGGCAGGGATGGCTGAGTGAGAATACAGTTGGCTGCCAGAGAGGCTGGTAGGTGATGCATTGGCCATTTTTCCCTTCAACAATCATTTTTAGGCAAACCAGGATGTTCCCATCTCTCAAATCTCTAAAAGCACAAGTCCCAGATTGCTTAATATTCTGGGTATTGAGGGAATTTCAGATCCCTGCAGCGGGAAACTCTTTGTAGTATTTGAGTGGATTCAATTTTTCTCTCTCTTTTTACAATAGCAACATGAGAAAGCGCAAAGCCTCACATCTCTGATGATTGCACGAGTGGGATTGGGGGGGGGTAAAAGTATTTCAGTCTGATCTTTCTCCATTATTTTTTATTTAACTCTACATTCCTAAGTTCAGCTCTATGTAAACAAAAAGTAGCAACAAAACAAAATGGCCCTTGTGTGAGGAACAGCACTTGGAAGAGACAGTTCCTGGGAGACCGCAGGTGCTGGTGGCCTCGTTTTATAGGACGGCGACTGGTATCCACCAGTGTCTGGAAACGCCAAGTCTATTCATACGAAAAATAAATCTCGTGTGAAATACGGGCTTTCATGGATCATCTAGTAAAGGTGAACGTTCTTTATATCGTATTGCACACTAGGAAATAAAAAGCAAACTGCACTGACAGGATGCATTGACAGTGCCCTTTCTATGGCAGATTTTTATGTGTTTTCCAGAGTCTTTAATGCTCTTACTTCAGAGTCCCTCTCGCTATGGATTTATGACATGTTTCCTGCCTCCCTCCTCCTCATCTGTTCCCCCATCTCTCTTACTTGAACTATTTTAAAGTGACATGTTGATGCATATCCATGTGATGAAAGCGAGCACATAGCTCCAGACCCGACAGAGTGTGTTTCTTTGCAGCTTGGTGACCCCGGACCAGCCAACACACCCTGCCAATGCCTGAGCGCAAATGCAGCGGACAGGCAGAAGGACGCCCGCCTGGTGGGGAAAGGCCACGAACCAGGGGGTGGAAGGCTTGGCACATGTGGAGCAGTCAAGATACTGCTCTTTTTCAACCCCTTGGATGCCTACTTGGGGTGGATGGGTGAGAGGTAAAACTCTTATTGCTATTAAGTCACAGCCCATGATGGCAGCAGTTTGACAGTCCCCTCTGGAATAGTTACCCTCTGGTAACTTCTGCTACCCACCATAGATGTACTCACCTTAAAAACCCAAAGCCACCCCACCGCCCACCAGTGCTGTCACCAGTGACACACATCCCCCCCTGCAACCTCCCTCCTCGCCCTTCCTCTAAGCTCAGGCTGCATCTGCTTGCCAAACCTCGAGTAGAGGGCAAGCAAGGCCAGCACCCAGAGCCAGGAGCGGAGGGTCTCCCCCGCGTGGTCATGCATGCCTGGGGACTAAAGCAAGGATGGCGAGTTAAAGATTCCACGCTCTCAGCATTACTGTCTGACTGACCTCAGATGGTTCATAACTGCTTTTGTGCCTCAGTTGCCTCCTACGTAAACAGTATGAGTCTATCTGTTCCCATGGCTTTTAATTTTCTTCCTTTCTCCCTGTGTTCCTCCCCAATCTTATAGATTCAGCTCAATGCCCAAGAGCATCCACATTTGCTAATGTTTTGAGATGAAATAATTTGAAACATGTTTTGAAGTCCTTCTGCTTCTCGGTGCACTGTAACTCATAGAGGTGTGAGATCCTAGCACCAGGTCCAGACCCACAAGTTAAGTATACCAAATGCTGTAGGAGATCACTGCCCTCTCCCCACTGGTGCTCATCCCAATTCCCTGCCTAACCCAGGGAATCTCCTTCCTTTGATCCTCACTAACAAATGCTTATCCTTAGGGCAGCCTCCCAACTATCTGCAAAAAGCGAAATGCCGAACACCTCTACAAATACAGTGCTTGTTAGTACCCCTTCCTGGGACATCTGTTCCTGGGCAGCATTTCCAAAGGATGTCTTGAGCAGCAGCAATCACTCATCCCGCAGAAACAGCAGCACACAGCAGCTCGCTGCCTTTGCCTTCTGCTGGGCAGAGGCTTTTGGAGGATTTGCAATTTGAAGGGCTGTGTTCATATACCTTTGAAACGATGTGGCTGCTTTCTGCAGCCTTAAAGAGGCTGCATGTAGCCTGGCTACATCATCGTACGGAAATTTCTTGTTCCTGGTCAGTACAATCATAAGTTAAATCTCAGGTGTTCTCTGTGTAATGTGAAGCTGCACCCAGAAAAGCTTTATGGTGCCAAAGTCTGGAGTTTCTCTGTCCCATAATCACCACATGCAGGATGCCAATGCTATGTAATGTTACAGCTATTAAGGCCCTTTTCCCTACCACTAGAGTAAAAAAAGAGTATTTTCACCATAATCCTCTTCAAATATTTATGTGAAAATATATAGATCTCCTTTTTGATCTACTTGTAAAAGCCCCTGCAAGAAGGTGTCTCTAAAGATACTAAAATTTTTCCAGTGTTAGCATGACTCTAAGAGCTCACTATTCTAATACCTACAACAACTAATCTATTGAGATTAGCAAGGAGACAGTTTTTAAAGAGGGCCCTGGAAAATCATTACAAAAATTCAGAGCTGTGGGCTCATGCCCTTCCACACCTTTGCAAAGCACTGCACATTTGGGTTAGTTCAAACATCTGCCACCTGGAATAAAAATATTCATTGATAAAAACAGGTCGAGGCAAGGCTCACACAGAGCTCACCAGCGCTTGCCCTGAGCCAACAGTGCTCAGCATCTTGCAGAATTACAGTCCTCTCCTGAGGTGAAAGACAGCGCAAAGGACAAGGCAACCATGTTCTCACCCTGGCTCTTCACAAACATGCATGAGATTGAGGGTCTAGGATGGGCAGAGTTACTGCAGGGCAAGCGAGGGTGAGCTTGCACGTGTACACATATGTACACACACATGGGATGCCTGGGTGAGCTGCGTGTGTTCACATTTGACGAGCAGCTGCTAAGGGCCATCTCGTTTAGCCTGCTTTCTCCCATCAATGCTAGTGGTGGCCTCTTAAAGAACATTTGCAAGAAAGTTTCATTCTACTTCCACTATAGACTCCCAGCTTCCAGCAATAAATGGATTAGGATATCCCTGAGTTCATGTTTGTGCCCATATCACTGGTTTTAAATAGTACATACCTGTATTTCCATAATCTTGCCTATTCCCTTGGAATCATGTGTGCTTGTGCATCCCATAACATGCTGCAGCACTGAGTTGCACAGAGTAACTGTGTTGTACAGAAAGGTTCTGCCTCTTGCTTCCACTAAACCTCCTGCCTGGAAATTTCACTGGCTCCCTTCTGGTTCTTGTGCCATAAGAAACAGTGAACCGCTGTTCCCTATCCATGTTCTCAACATCATCTTACAGTAACCTGGTCATCTGCCAGGGCACTTTGGACACAGACAAAAAGAAGCCGGGTTTGAGATGGAAACAGTTAAAAATCTCACTTTGACAGCTGCATACGTGGGAAGCAGCCTGTTCATTTGGAAGTGTGAGAACGAAGCCCGCTGTACACAGAGAGGTGGGCATGTGTGTGATTTCTCAGTTTAGACCTGGTGCCCCCCAAGGGCACAGTTTGCCACCACTGCACCAGGTCTAAGGGGCTTTGGAGTAGCTTTTTGGGAAGGTTCCTTAAGTTAACCCACTGACCTAGAAAACACCGGTCCATTTCAACACCATAGCTTTGCTCTCAGCTCAGATCTGCGTGAATCGTGCTTGGAGTTCAGCACATTAGAGAACGAAAGAAATGGGAGCGGGCCAACCTCTAATTCCAGGGGAGTGTCACAGGAGTCCTGCCACCATCTAAAGTTATCTGCCTTCCAGCCCTCACCTTCAAGTTCACAGGCGCACTGTGCATGGAGCCTCTCCTCTCCCAACCCAGGACGTGGCTGTGAGTAGTCTGCTGCTGAGCCTCAGTCTTGTCTCTTTCTATAGCATACTTATGCTACCAAAAGACCAAGGATAAGCCTACTTTCAAAGGCACCCTAAAATTTGAGAGCTAGACAGTCTGCCTGAAATCGCTTAAGTGCATCAAGGTGGTTATCACAGTTTCGTGGGGCAAAGGCCTCTTGCATGCTTCTTGGCCAACTAAAGCTGGATACACATCTATTAACTCAGAGGGACAAATTTCTGAAGAGTTTTCTCATGTAGATAACAGACTTTTTGTCTTTCCTGTGAGCACAGGATGGAGGCAAATGCTCACAAGGTGGATGCTGACACCCACGCAGGTTCATAAGTAACTATGGGCTACACAAGGGGTGGACTGGACCATACGGAGTTTATAGTGCAAGTCTTTGCCCAGCTATGGCTTTTGGGAGTCCTTTTGTGACATGCCCCCCTTGAGGCAGCACCATCTGGATATGAATGACGGAAGCCAGAAGAATATTGAAGAGTTTTCACATCATGTTAACCTGATACTATAGAGCTGGGATAAGTCTTGAGTGCATGTGTCTTGCTCCAACTCATGGAAGGGACACTCAGCTTTGCAGTCAACATTAGCTTTTCATTCACTGGAGCCTTTCAAGATATCTTTCAAGATATTTTGCAAGCATTAGAAGAAGGGGTTTGTTAGCTATTTATATAGATGGGGAAAGAGCAGCAGAGTGGTGAAGTTACATGCTACAGCATAGCAACTTGTCACTACCATTAGGGGCGACATGTTGTCCCCACCATCTCCTCCTCCAGTCCTCCAGGTCCCTGCCCTTCCTTCCCCCTGCACTTGGCTACCAGATCAAATGTTCATCTCACCCCGCTGTAAGTCAGTTCACCTCAGCAGTCCAAATTACCTGCTTCTTTTTTGCTGGGTTAGTCTTCTGTGGCTTCAGAAGGCTAAACCAGCTCAACACTGGTATAAAACTACCAGCACGAGGGAGTGGCAGGAGTGGGAAGATGAGGGCAGAAGGAGGGGTGCAGGACCAGCATCAACCAGTAACAGGCAGCCAGTGATGGGCCAGAGCCACACTCTTGTTTCACCCACTACCTTCCCCTTTCCATTCTCCTCTCCTCTCCTCTGCTCTTCTGGCTGTCTCTCATGCATCATGCACCTCGCCCCCAGGACAGCAAGGAGAGCAAAGCACAGGGTCACAGTGCACTCAGCACTGCAAGGGGGTTTGCAGGGTAAGGCCCTCAGGCCATGAGCAGTGATCTTTTTGCCACATGCAGCTGAGCAGTCTCAAACAAATGTGCTGTGCAATATTGCTCACACAAATGGCATAGGGCTGCAGAGGCACTGAGGAACAATTTCTGCAATACGCTGTCAGCTGGTGAGAAACTCTGCAGGAAAGAAAGTGCACAGCAGCTCCCAGCTGCCCTGGACTACTGGCATCAAACCTACACGCAGCCCTGCTGACACTGTATAATTGTCCACAAGTAGGGTAGTCTGAATGGCACCCTTTGAATCACAGACTTTCATGTCTCTGGCAAATGGAAAAGCAGACATCGATAGATGATGAATATAGTGAGAATTGTATTCTAATTGGAAATAAGACGTATATTACCTTGTACTGGATCAAATAACACGAAGGATTAAAATGGCTGTGCTGAATAATTGAGATCCCAGTTGTATAATTTTTCCTATCATTTTAAAGTCATGCCACAGAACCAGCAATATTCCACTAATAAAAAAAGGTTGCTCATAAAAAGGAAAAATATCAAAGAGTCATCAGTGAATAGGAACAGTAGAGAGAAAAGCAGAATTTTCCCACTCCTCACCCTTTTGTGTGTGCAAGTACTTCTTTATAAGCTTTGATTCTTTTATAAAATTATAAACATGAAGAAATTCGTGACCAGCAGCTAGTGTACTCATACAAGCACATCAGATGTATGGTGATGCTGAAAATTTTCTCTTTACCCTTCCACCCCCATGATGCTACGTGCACTTGTGGTGCTGTGCAATTAGAAAGACTTGGTAAGAATTGACTTGATAACCAGAGTAACAGCTACATCCGGTTGTAAACTGGGGGTTCAAACCAGAAATACTTAAAGGTTTTAAGCCAACTCCATCCGAAGGGATCACTTTCTAAATCTAGGTGTGAGTAAACAGATTCCTTCCTACTGGGGCTGTTTGTCCCCAGCACCGCACAAAGCAAGGGGCTGTCACCATAGGCACATTCGAAGCCTCTGCTTCATATTACTAGTAGCTTGAAATTTAGACTACGGCCTCTTTTAAAAGATAGTATTTTTCCAGAAATGTTTATTTTAAGTGTAGATCTGTTATTGTTATTTCTTCTCAGTGGTGTAAAAGTCCAGTTGGAAGAGTTTTCTTTCCTCTGCATTGAGGCTGAAAATTCCTGGAAAGCCATGACAATATTCAGCATTCATGATTACAGAGACAGACATATTTCATGAAAATTGCATAGGCTTTTAATACAGGATTATGAATGAGCTCTAATGTTGAAATTATATTAGATTGAATTTCAGAACGTATTTAACATATTTCCATACAGCAACCTTGGGATGTCTTTTCAATAACAGTGATTATTACGGGCAGGCTGTTTTTTATGAAAACATTTGTTCAGGGTGGACAAGGCTTCCTGAAAAATGTTGTACATCTTTATGGCTGACGTTTTAGTTGGTTTGAATTAACTTTTTTCACAGCCAGAACGAAACGTTTCACCATATAATTCTTCATGCATGTCTTCAAACAAACCTGGAGACTTTGCCGTGAATTTTCTAACCTGTAATACAATCTCGGGCATGAAAACGCTTTGTGAGCTGGAGGTGAGCACTTTGTCCCAAGTTATCCTGTTACTCTCAAAATATAAATATTCTTAGCTAACGTCTGGCTTTTAAAAGCAGTCGTTGCCTCAGCTGATTCGAAGGCATCTCTAAGTACCATCTTGTAAACAGTCCCAGGCTTACTCTTTTACAGGCCTCCTACAGCTGACCGCCCGCCCCACAGATCTTGGTAAGGACAAGCTGCTGGAGCGGAATACAGTTCAGATTTTATTTTGCATAATGGCAAACACATTGAGATTACGCATCGCCCAGGACAGCATATGCATTTGGAAAGCAGAAGTCGGCTACTCACCTTTGGGATCTGCCTGTAAGAGCAGTTTCCTTGTCTGTCCTCATGGCATGGCTCGAGGATGGTCACCTGGACCGGTGGCTCAGCTCTGCCATTTTGCCCTTTTTTCCTCCCTTACAGAAAGCAGCAGAGTTCATATTCCTTTTTCTGGAACATCAGTGGTTCAAAATGTAGTTAATTTGGAAATGTACCCACTAGGTAAGGCTCAAGGTAATGGAGCGTGCATTTGGCAATTTATGTGGTTCTCTGCTGGGGTTGCTGGACTTGCTTCTCCATATTCACTCGCTGGCATTAAGAGCACCTGGACTATTGCATTACATTGATGCTGCATCCTATTTGCCTCTTGCTCACATTGGTACAAATCGGAAGTAACGCTACAGAAAACACTTAATGTTTTACCAGTGCAAGGCACTGAAAGGCTTTCTCTCAGTCATTAGCAAGTTTGATAGCTCTCATTAGTCTAGTTTAGTCATTGGAGAAAAGAGATGTGTGTTTCCTACACTGGTGGCATAAATGCTCCCCTCACTTTTATACTGCTGGAAGAAATGTGTATTTTCAGGGCTAAAACAGTAATCCATTCACAGTACGCTTCTGAAACCGACCCTATTTTATTCACCTCTCTTAAATGGTCAAAACTGTAACTGGATGCCACAGGCTCTATACTCCTAACACCTAATAGAGATTCTTTGAAGGGATGTTTTGAAGACATTTGAAATAGGAAGCTCTGTGCCCTATCCTCACTGCTGTTGTGAAACTCTAGGTGAGTCCACATAGATGTGGATTTTTATTGCAGTTTAACATTTCTAAACACCATTTTGCTGGTTAAGAATAGGCTGACTCATCTAAAATTGACTTTTATTTTTGCCCTCTAACTTGACCCACAGAATGTATCTACTAATTAAATGTCAACAGGAAACAAATGTCTTTGCAGAGGGAAAGTAGTTATCTATGGCAATTTTGGTTTGTGGTGAAAAAGCTAGGATAAAAAAAAAATCCACATACAGAAAGTAACATACGTTTTTAAACCGTGTTATAAACTCATGCATGGCCACCCAGCTAGGGATGGAAATGGCTGGAGACACATGGTTTCTCTAGAGCGGATTCAGTAAGGTCTAGGAGACCTTGCCTTTTGAGCTGAGCTGTCCTCAGATATGACAAGCCCTGTACTCTTAGAAAGCGCAGGCTTGGCCAGTTAGCAAGGGGAAGCAAAGTTGTGCATCCTGCTTGATCAGCCTCAGCCCTGCGATGCAATTCAGAAGGGAAGCAAAACTGTATATACAAGTGCCTCCATTTGTACTAATAGTAGGAACCTTTCACACTGATTTTTTTCTTGCCACTCTATATCATCTTCTCAAAGATTCACTTCTTCTGTTTTTCCACTAACGACCTAGAAGGAAATCTGACTTGGAGAAATCTCCATAGCCTGAATAGTTGACCCAACTGAAGGATGAAATAAAATACCTGAAGGGAAGAGGAAAACCTACCATCCCACTTGGCATCTGGATGTAGGAAAAGTGCTGCTCCGCTATGACCAAAACGCTTTTAGATGCAGCCCACTACTGGGCACTGTCTCAGCCTTTCAAGAAATCACTTTCCACTGTAAACATTGACTGCAGGCAATGCAAAATATTTATTCCTCTCATCTGAGGGTCTCCCACATGCTTTGAGGTATTTGAGTTCATATGTGAGAATACCAAATATTATTCCTGTTGCATGTACGTCAGTCAGCTCTTGGACGCTCTCCCTCTATGTCACGGTGTCAGTAAGGATGAGTGGAGCTGCCCTTTGGCCAGACTGCTGTTTGGTTTAAAACGCTAGATTTGGGTGTTGCTAAAAGCACCTCCCACCACGGCTGTCCTTGTTTTCCAAAGTAAACAGCCTCTGGCGTCTTGTGACCTGAACAGCCCCAAGTGTCTGACCTTGAAAAACAAAAAATATTTTATTTGAAAAGAAAAATCTGCAGTCTAAATTATTTGGGGCACTGCTTTCCTTCCTCAGCAGGATGCTGGAATGCCCAGGCTTTGGTAAGAGCTGCTTACACACCACAGACATACACAAGAACATATTTGCCCTCTAATGATATATTAGGCAATGGTTTTGAGTTGGCAGGCTACTAAAAGCCCTAGCCAAACAAAGATAAAATTGTAATTTATCAACAGAGAATACTGAATTCATGGTCGCTGGTGACTGCTGGGACTGGTGGTAGCCCACGAAGCTGAAGTTGACAGCATGGAGACAACAAATTCTAGAGATTGCTTAGAATTTTCTCAGCTTCGGGAAAAAAAAAACCTGTTCGGATTTTTTTTCCTTGAAATTGTTCAAACTAGGAACAAGATAAAATGATCACCTTTCTCAAAATCCTGTACAACAGGGCTGAAGCAGCAAAGGTGTATGAAAACACTGTGATTGCAAGTATCTTCCGCAGCATGTAAAGCAAGGTGTGAAAATGGAGCAGTAACGGTGCATGCAGAGAGGCAGCTTGAGGACTGTCTCACTGAGGGGTCAGCAGTGCTGTGCTTTAGCTGGTACAGACCTTTCTTTTGCCACAGTTTTTAGGATTCCTATTCTCTGTACTAGTTATTTGGAGGAGTAGGGTTTTCCAAAGGCATCCTATTCCTACGAAAGATTTTAATGAGTCTTGAAAATATTTTATCTCAAGTATGTTGAGGAATCTTTCTCAGTAGACCTTAGTCCTTTCCATCCCCTCAGATTCATAAGAGCTTTGTTTCACTGAAGTCAGTGGTGTTAGACAGATACCGGAATGAAGTTAAGAATTAGGACCTATTTTTACAGGGTTTCACAAGTCTGTGTTATTTTAATTGTCCTGAGTTAAATGTGATCTTACAGTGCCATGGTGGAAATCCATGTAATTTAAGGTGAACAGGAGGGGCAAACAGCAAGGGGCAAAATGCAAATTCCTCTTTCCCCTTCCCCACCCTCCACCTACCCTTCCACCTCCTGACTGCTTGCTCTTACACCGAGGAATTCAATCTCCTCACCAGCTGCAGCATCACCGAGGCTCTCAGGGATACTGCCACAGTGATTTCTGTGAACCGATACCAGCACCAACTAACTTCACAAAAAACCAGTGAACAGCTAAGAAATCACCAGGGATACTGGCAGTTACAGACCGAGGCCAAATGTGAAGTGGTATTCTGGAGGTGAAAGGATCTCTACGCCATTACAGACCTTCTAAGTTTCCCAGTCCCAGGGGTGTACTTTCATGGAAAGAAAAACCTGTTTCAGATCACGCCAGATATTTTCTGCACTGCCCAGCAGTTATACCTGAGGATGTTCTCCAGATGTTCGTGTTTGTATGAAACATACAATAATAAAGTTGTAAACTGGAGGAGACAATACCCAGACTGCAAGAAGAAGGGCTTTAGGGCGGCCTGGAAAAACACGAAGATTAACTAGCCCACACACAAAATCAACTTGTCCACTTTAATAGGATGATAAAGACATATTTTATTTGCTTTTCCAAAGAGCTGCTACTTTTCCCAGCAAGTGGGCACACACGATTTGTCACAGTACTTGTATTGCCAGTAGGTGACTGCTTGTATTTTGGGGAACAGACATTCCTTTCACCTGGGCAGTCAAGAAGTGAGAAGTATGGGATCTGAGACAAGGTGAAGCCGCAGTTCAGACAGTTTTTAGGCTACAGTGAAAAGAAAAAAATAATATACCATTGTCTGGAATGCCAGCTATTGAAAAACAAAAGAGAAGAAAATCCTTGCAGCAACTGAAAAGGGAGGGGATGGAAACAGACCTGTTGCATTAGGGCAGTAAAATTTCCTGGCTAAAAGAAGTTAGACTGCAGGTATCATCTGTACTGAAACTATAAAGAGCACCAAATGAGAATGCCCTGGCTAAGACATCTGCAGAGTGAAATGTCTTCAGTGTTTGCAAGCGGACTAACAAGAGGTGAATAAAACAGGAGTTTGAAACTGGAGGCCTTTTCTCTTTCCTTTTCTGGAACCGCTTCTCTTTTTCTGCTGGCCTATGTTGGCTAAGCAAAAGGTCTGAGAAGGCTGGCTACAAGTCCTAGGAGGTCTCTGGGGAAGGTTTCTGAGTGTACTATTCCTGCTTAATTTGGGCTGCTCAAGCGGGTCCTGATCCCAAAAACATGTGGACATAACTGAGGCCTTTTTGCTTAGTGCATTTAATATTACACTGGTGGCCTATATAAGGATTTCAGAACGTCACATGCCTACACTGCTCGGAGCTTGGCTATTTCAGTGATTTCACTGATTGGGGTGTGTTTGGAAGTATTATCATCTCACATTTTTTTTTAAAAAGTGACTGTAGAAATAATACAGTTGCTGAGTGCTGTCATGGCTTTGATCTGAAAAGCATAGTCAGGCCCTGTGGTGTATCACTTCTCTTTATAACAAAGCCGGAGCAAGCCAGACTGGAATGCAGCTCTTCAAAAATGCAGGATTAAACATTTTTGCAGGTTTATTGTGGGACCTGTAGGTGGCCTCATTTTAATAGTCAAAAACCCAAGAACTATTAGTTCATTTTGCCAATGAGATAAGCAACATTTTGTCTTTTTCTACTGAATTTGGAAGCTGATGAACTTGCTTCTAGTGCCACTGAATACTCTGCCATTTGTTCTGTAAACAAGTGGGTATAGAGCACACCGATTTTAATTCTGAAAGTGCGAACATCTGTTTTGTTTTCATCCTTACATTCCTTCAAGGATGGGAAGAGAGAGGGCACAAATTTGAAACTCTGAGTTAGGACGAGTAAAGTAGCCTGTGTCATTTATTTATTTCACATCCCTTCCCAGACCACAGGTGAAAGAGCAGAGGACTGCTGGCCACGCACTGACATTAACCACAGACATTTTGTAACACACTGAACAATAAGAAAAATTAATATACATCACATATTCTGTTAGAGAAGGCCTAACCTCATGGCTTAGCAAATTCAGTTGGGTAAATGGACTGCAAAACAATGCTTAAGACTGAAACCTTTCAGTATAATCAATAGAGTACCAATCTTGGTACATCCACACTTGGCATCATGTTTGTGACAATGTGTTCTTCAGTGTCACCCCAACGGAAACGCTGACTTATGACATTGTCTTATTTAACTGAGCCATTTTTGGGGTGTGGAAGAAGAGGAAATACAATGGAGTGCAGCTAGTGCCACAGAAAGCTCCACTTTTGTCAGCTGTTGAAAGGGCAGTAAGGTCTCATGCCTCATGCTTAGTACATTGGGCAGGTCCCATCCCGTGGGTCATTACTATCACTGTCTTGTGTTAGGCCACTGGAGGCAGGCTGTGCGCTTCACTTCGATCTTGCCTTCTAGCCTGAGAGACGACAGAACCTTCAGATACCACTTACCTGTGAGTACAAATAAGAGGCCAATGCATTACTCCACAACAAGCTCCCTCTCCTTTTTTGGAGCGATGCCTTTGCTGCACAAATCCAGACGTCAGCCTATCCCCGTCCATGTGGGGATACGTGCTATAGCCACTGTGCCAAGGCCCCAGTTTTAACCAGTTCACATACACACACTGTATTTTTTGTTAGTGTATGAGAGCTGATATAGCTTGTGAAAAAGGATTATGGTTAAGTTGCCTTTAATATATGGAAGCCATATAGCTACAATGATAAGAGAATCACAAAGCATTTCATTAACTGGCCTCGTGTCGCTGATCCTGCCACCACTGCTTCTCCTACCCTGCGACCAGGGCGCTCCGGGGAACAGCAGGAGCAGCAGGGAGAGCGTCTCTTACTAGAAATTTCCCTGGTTTTGAAGTGGTGGGGTGTACACGTGTCTTAAGCACAACTTCATGCTATGCACTGCAAAACACAGCCTGCCTTGAGCTGGACAAGAGCGCAGAGCCGTCCCTCATGTCTGCTGCCAGGCCAGCAGCAGCAAGAGGACCGCACACCTCTGAAGATCTGCCTTAGCACAGCACCTCTGGATGCTGATGGGCTGGCCGGGTTATGCTGGGAGTGCATGGCAAAGCCACCACGAGGCACCCAGTTGCATCTCATTTTAGTGGGTACCAGCTACTCCCTCATTTCAGAAATATCAAACTATTACAGTTCTGAGAGGGAACTACAGTGGACGGGTCGGAGGCAGAGGGCTACAAGGCATTAATTTTTGGACTAACGGAGATTATATTAAACTTGTAAAACAAATCTTCAGTGTGTTATCTGTCCTAGGACACTCTGCAATGTTTGCGAACAATTAGCAAGTGAATTAATTTTGATGTAAGTCTCTGGTTCCCATGAACACAAACATGGAAGCTGGTTTGAAAACAGCCTGCAACTTCTTCCCCTCCCTCACGTCTATCTTTTAAAACCCACTGCAGAGCTGATCTACCGAGTGGCATTAACCTGCTGCCCATGGGGCATTCCAAACCTGCATCCTGGGAGATGAAACCTTGGCAGAAATCAACTTTCCAGCCAAATTCCTCCACTGCAGACTGAGCCCGGGCACCACAGGGCTCCTACGGCACGCCTGCGACTCACCACATCCCACACCGCATCTTTCGGAAGCGGCCAAAACTTCTGCTAAGTAAAAGTTGAGCCTTTCTCTAAACATTTCCCCTCTCTATTGGGCCTGGGTGCTTGTGATATTCTCTCAAAAGCAGGTAAGTGCAAGGACACCTGGTACCCTGCAGTGCTGCGCCCTGCCAGAAACCTGCTGGAGATAAAGTGCTGGATATATAATATTCACAGTAAGTTAAGGGAAAGCAAAGTAAAAGCAGTTCCCTAAGACATGCTGCAGCTCGGGGCACAAAAACCTGACAC
The DNA here is from genome assembly GCA_013389945.1 of Fregata magnificens. Taxonomy (NCBI): domain Eukaryota; kingdom Metazoa; phylum Chordata; class Aves; order Suliformes; family Fregatidae; genus Fregata; species Fregata magnificens. The sequence goes on along the minus strand of WAAD01023842.1, from coordinate 98,214 downwards.
AAAAACCAGATAAATAAGGAAGGAGAACAGAATTATTTATAAAGAAATTTATTTTATATTTGCGTACAACAAATATATGAAAACAAATTTAATTTGAAAAATGTATATTCGATTTCTTAAAAGTATTGAACCCTCTTAAGGAAAGGTTTTAGTTATTAAAAAGGTACCGAAGGCTAAAATTATACTTGGATAATATATGTGTGTGTACGTATATATATATATAAAAAACATGTGCAATTTTATATATATATAGAGTATATATAAATAACATGTGTGACTTACATGATATTTTAAGGTATGCTATTTAAACATCTGAGTAACAACAGAGATATTATAAAATATAGTCTGCTATTTCTACACAGTTTGCATTCAGTTTTTATAAGCATCTAGACAGTGCAAAATTTAAACATACAGAAATATTCTCCTATTATTCTATACATTGTGCTCAGCTCCCAAGTTTCCTCTGTCATGATCATAACCAGACTGAACCAAATTTGGAGGGTTCAATACTAGCCCTTACTAGCATCTTCTAAGAGCAATAAAAGGAAATCTGTCTTACCTTGCACTGCACTGTGGTATACTTTGCGCACAAGAGAGAACAATGCATTTCCTATGTTAAATGGTCTAACTCCCAGAGATCACATACACCTCACCATATTGACTCATTTCATTGCACTCCATATCCTTCAAAAATAAATCTCCTGTAGGACAGCATACATTACTGCATACTGAAGTTTAAGTAATATATTTCTTCAACATAAGGCAGGAATATACTGAAATTTGATAACACTTAAATCCAACAGCAATCTCGAATTAAACCACATTTATGTACCACATTTTTATACATGCTGCCTTTTTTATGTTTATGTCAGAAAATGTGGTAGAGAAAACCTACTTTTCTTTAAATAAAAGCAAGGGATAAAAGCAGTCCTCCTAGAAGAAATCGCTAAAAACCAATGGGACCAGGAGAAACTTGACTGCCTTGAAACACCAAAGGTCAGTCTGCACAACCTTTCCTGCAGCCGATGAGCAATTCCTTGCATGACATCTGGGGGAATACTCATATGAGTAGGTGCTCGCTACAGCAGAGCCCTAGTGTTTTAGCTCTAAATATTTATCATCCTTCTTTGCATCTATGCGATGTTAAGGTATTGTATGCTTTTTTCATGTCTTTCTTATGTTGCTAAAAAAACGCAATTCTGACCATTCCGTATGCTTTTACAGTAGCTATATTTTAACTGAAGGATGTTTGTACTTTAGATAATATGTTTATTATCACTGACATAAAAACCTCAATCCTGCTTCCATAAAAATCAGTGGTTGCTTTGCTCCTACTAGAAATAAAATTGGATCCAAATATGTTAGTCACAAAGTTTGCTAATAAAAGTAAATACTATATTCATTAAGTCTCTCAATGCTTAAAGGCAAAGCGGTGTTAGCAAATACTGTATAGTATAGCTTAAAGAACAGTACTATGCACAATTCTAGACAAACTGTTATTCAACAAAATCTAAAAGCAGCTGTGGAAAACATCTTATGGGACAGCAGATTTTGCTACATGAAAATTTCTGGAGCTCTGACAGGCTTTTTTCAAATTAATTTCTTAAACCAACCCCCTCACTCATGTCCTACACCGCAATTGCACAAATTAAAAGCTGTGGCCTTGTAGGCAGTATGCATCCAGACAAGCTAATCTTTAAAATTGGATACTTTAGGAGGGTCTCCTTCCTTCTGCCGCATTCATTCCTAAGCTCCCTTTTAGCAGAGTTTCTGAATCCTTGTAGCAACCGACAAGATAAAGAGCCTAGTGTCATCCCTCATCTACTTCACTTCACAAGTTTGTCTCTGCACTTGTCCATATAATTACCCCCTGCAGATTTCAACTTTAATTCAGATTTGAGTTACAGTTGCTGAACAGGCCTCACAAAAAGACAAAGCCTCATTAGTTCACAGTGAAGTCATAGTGAAGATCACTTTGCAAAAGTGAGCCTTACTAGTTAAAACCTTGATTTAAATACCAAACAAAGGGGAAAAATAGATGCTGAGACAATGTTTACATCCTTTCAACCACACCCTTGAAATTTTGGCAGTAAATTAGCCGAAGGATGGGCTTTACATCTCATCCATCTCTCTCAGTTGGGAAGGAACAGCCATAACTACAAGTTTTTGCAGGGTGCGGCTGATGCTGGGAGATGGCTGAATACATATGACCAAAGGCTGCATGCCTCGCAAGTCAGAACAAAGCAGAGATGTGCTAGGAATTCAGGATTTTCTTATGCCCAGAAGTTTCCTATAGACTGGAGATAAACACAAGTCCCATCTCCCACACAAAAAGGAATAGTGTTCAAACCTAGAGTAACACAGCACTAAGAAGAAACTAATAACTAATGTTGCCAAAGCCTCTCAATTTAAGGATTCCCCAAAGCAATCTCAAAGAAAAGAAAGGAAAAGAAAACCTGCGGAGTCAGTCAACAAATTTTTCAATCCAACTATATAGTAAATGCACCGACAGGCAAGGCCTCAGTTCCAAAAAGGTGAGGAAGAAGAAGGATGGTGCAAAATGCTTTCATACATTTAAACATTCTTAGGATATAAGAGAGCAGGCAACTTAGAAAACATTCCTTGTAAGCTGTGTGGGATCAGCGCAGTTTTCTGCAGACTTTGCTTCGTCCTACAGCTCAGCTTTGCCTGTTTGGGCAGGACTGGCATTACCACTGCCTTCTCCGGTGTTGTTTTTGTCTGCTGGCTTGAAAGATAACGAAGCAGAGTTTGTGCAGTACCGTTTGCCAGTTGGGCGAGGTCCATCGTCAAAAATATGCCCCAGGTGAGCACCACACTGAAACAAAATACAATAGAGTATCACTGTGACTCTGTGCAGCTTGATGGCATCACCGTGGTGTTAAGCAATGACTAGCAGCCGCTTCCAAGGAAGCATATTGGTGCCTACATCGTCCTTTCAAGTGGGATTTACAACCTACATTTATTTGCAAGAGTGATCCAGGAAGATGATCTTCCGAGATACCACAGGTGCCTAAGACTTCAAGCCCAAATTTCCTGGGTGTTTCCCATCGTGCCACTGCGTATGTTTGGTTGGGCCACTATTTCTGAGAAGCTGCCAGTCTCTGTAATGATCTCATGGCAGGAGCTCAGTTAAAAACACTGTGGTGAGGGTAGCACTGCCCACATTTCACTTATTGCTGTAAGGATAGCTGTGTAAGAAAGGGGCAGCCTGAGGTCTGGGCTCTCCTCAGCCTGCAGCCATCTGCTACACCCCTTGGTAAGAAAACACTAAACCCCTTGGTGACCCCGGCAAGGACCTAAAGCAGTGAAGATATTCTTTGGAGTATGCCCTCACATTCATTTTTTTTTTCTTTCCACAGCCTGGCACTCTTCTGAGCATCAGGGTCCTTTTGGGTGCACTCCTGCTTCTCGCCCCTGGAGGGGACGGAGCTCATCCACTACTCATCTCATACTACTTTCTGTAGTATATAGGAGATAGGGACAGGTGACTGAAAAAGACCTGTAGTGAAGATATGCAAAATATTTCTGAATGAATAAACTTTAGCTGGGAGTAATTATAAATAGGAATGATGATGAATTTGCTTTTTGTAAGGAATATGAAACTACAGATGGTCTGTTGAAACTTTTGTTCTTGTGCTGGTTTTGGCTGGGATAGAGTTAATTTTCTTCACAGTAGCTCGTATGGGGCCATGTTTTGGATTTGTGCTCAAACAGTGTTGATAATACAGGGATGTTTTTGTTACTGCTGAGCAGTCCTTACACAGAGTCAAGGCCTTTTCTGCTTCTCACAGCACCCCACCAATGAGTAGGCTGGGGGTGCACAAGCAGCTGGGAGGGGACGCAGCTGAGACAGCCGACCCCAACTGACCAAAGGGATGTTCCACACCATATGACGTCATGCACAGCATATAAATCTGAGGGAAGAAGAGGGAAGGGGGGGACGTTTGGAGTGATGGCATTTTGCCTTCCCAAGTAACTATTACGCATGATGGAGCCCTGCTTTCCTGGAGATGGCTGAACACCTGCCTGCCGATGGGAAGCAGTGAATGAATTCCTTATTTTGCTTTGCTTGTGTGCGCGGCTTTTGCTTTACTTATTAAACTGCCTTTATCTCAACCCATGAGTTTTCTCACTTTTACTCTTCTGATTCTCTCTCCCATCCCACTGGTGGGGAGTGAGTGAGCGGCTGCGTGATGCTTAGTTGCCAGCTGGGGTTAAACCACGACAGTTCTGTATGAATCAGCCTCAGATACTTGCAATGGTATTCAGGGTGAACACTACTGCTCCTGTCTGTAAGAAAGGTAACAGTCCCTTGCAGAAGAGTACAATATTTTGAAAAAGCTGATCCAGTTGATCCTTATTAAAAAATGAGGATTGCTATCACTGCACATTATGGCTGACAACTTATCTGGATAATAAGAACTTCTTGTAATTAGTCACTTAAATTCCACAAGTTCATTTTTACAGCCTGCCATGAGAAATAAAAAACCAAAACCTTGCAGTGGAGACGTATTTATCTTGAACAGGAAAGTCATGCTGCTTTACCGAAGAGCCTTGGCCTTTCAAGTCAATAGCTGATCTCAGTGAGAGATGGAATGATGTAACTGAGATCACAGAGCTGCTCGTGGGCTCACAGTCAGACAGCAAAAATTTAAGACTGCAAATTATTCTTAACATTTAATTAATTCATAGTATCCTAAATACATAGAGGCAATACTGATTATTCCGAACTGTGAATGAGTTAGTGATGGCAAATCTCTACCCTGCAGTTAATGTGTCGCTAATGTTCTCCTGCTGTTACGGCCTTTAATTCACCAAAGCAGTAGGAAGGGTGCCTGCAGAAGCAGGTAAAGTCTTGGTTTCAGGTTAAACTCTCTCAACAGACTGAAAGGCTGGGGGAGGCTCTTCATGCCATCTAGGAGGGACAGAAACTCTTCTCGTTTAATAACAGCTGAAACAATAATCCTCACTGACTCTGGGAGCAGGGCAGGTAGGCATGTGAAACCTCAAGTGCTCCCACCTGTCGGTCTCACCCACACCGCCACATCCCAGGGCAGGCTCCCTGCTCCTGGAGAAGTGTCGCTGAAACAGCCACAGCAGTCCAGCAAGGACCCCAATAACAAACAAGGGCGCTTCTAGCCCATGCTATCAGCAGGATGAGCTCCGAGAGTCAATGGGAAAAGGCACGGATGAGTTAGGGTTAAGCAGCAGCTGCTTGGCTTTGTCTGGAAGGAAGACAAAGCATGGCAAATAAGGAAAAGGCAAAGGAAAGTTGCATGGGAACTAGAGAAGACAAAGTTTCAAGTCTTGTTCCTGAAAGACTGCTGTCTTGCCACCCTTTCCTCCATTCTCCACTGCTTATTTTATTTCATATTCCTTTAGACTGAAGGCCTTTTTTAGGCAGTTTGGGCAGAAAACCTGAGCTGTTTCTCAGAGTGGGATCTCTCACAATGAGGCATTTCACCTGATTATAATGCTTTTCCATACCTTGGGAAAAAAAAAATCTGAAAAAACTTAAGTGTCCCAGAGAGAGTATTTTTCTAAATGCTCACCATCCTAATTAAATCATCTCATCTCAACTAAGAATGCTTCAAAACCTCCTGGCTAGAAGTGTTAAACAGATCTTTTCCAGATTAACATTTAACCAGAGATAAATCATTCCCTCTCCACTGGAGAGAAACAGAACAAGAGAAACTGTAGAGAGAAACGGCCTGCAGGAGTAATATACTCACGTACAGACTACAAAGACAATCTATCAAAAAGGTTTTCCTCACAAAACCTGAGAAGCTGTGTGAGAGTCCAAGGTAGTCTCATTACACCTTCTTGTGATGGCAGAATCACGCCAGGATTGGATTACTGCAAAATTTGTTACCTTTTGAGAGTAACCCTCACCAAAAATTTATGTGGCGATTCTCTCTGTAGAGGACTCTATAACTCATCTGCCCTGAAAAGAAAAGTAATTCAATCCTTTCTATCACAGTATAAGAAACCTGGCCCTCAGCTGAGAGTACAAAGGATGAATTGATTTTGCTGTCCTCCCCACACGTAATAGGTGCTGACCATTTTTCTACGACGTATATACATGTCTGTAAAGCCTTCCAAAAAGAAACAATCATCTGTTGCGGTCTTACACATAAATATATTGGGCAGCATGCACTGGGACGGTGAAATGGTTAGAGTAAAGCATTTGAAGTATGTGTTTGGGAGCAGGAAAGCGGGCAATCACTGCTAACTGTCAGTATGCTTGGATCTCCCAAGCCTCCTGGTTCTAATATGCTGCTGGGAGACACAGAAAGCAGCTTGCAGTCAGCTGCTGTAGCTGAGTCCAAGCTATCAATGTGCACACAGTACTTCTATGACTACAGAATTTTATTGACTTGTACAGGTACAAATAATAGCTAGGGTGACCTCAGGGGAAGGGACTTTCGAACAGGAAAGAGAAAAAAAAAGAGAGATGCAACCAGTTTTACAGTATTCCTCAAATGCATTTGTAATTAACTTCTACCTGTCACTAATCATTGACCTTTTAAATACATCCAGGGTCATGTGTTTCCAAAAAACTGTAGAAGTTATTTCTAGGATAATCCCATGGATGTCTTTGATTAATATTACAGCAATTTTCCCCCAGTGCTTGCTTTCTATAATAGAGAACATTAAAAGAGAGGGTTTTTTATTCTCTCAGACAGGTGGAAGGACTTTTAAAGAAAAATCAACTACTTTTTCATCTGCAAAAGATTAATAAGGCTTTGGGTGTGGAAGAGGGTATTTCCCTCCAGTTCTACCAAGGCCTGCCATATCAATCCCACTGCTTTCCAGGCCGCAGTAAAACTGCGTTTTTTTGCTGCTGCATGTGTGATTCACCTTCCCAGGGCTCCAAGGAGGGGAGGAAATGGTTTTGTTATGGATGTACAATGCAGCGGTATTAACTGTGCTGAGTGGTGGCTGCAAAGATGCTCACCACTCCTCAAGCTATTTTCCTGCGTGACTTGACCATCAGTGGAGTTATTGCCCAAGGAAGTTGGAGTAGCTGGTAGGAAGTTGCCATTGGATTATATAGCAACTTCAGTTGTGTTTTTTTCTTAATGCTTTAAATTCAGTTTTTGGTTTTGCTTTAATTTTATGGCGTCTGCGTGTGACCGCTGCTAATACTGCTGGTCTCAGGTCTGCTAACAGGTTGCTAATGGCAACAGGTAAACGACATTCCCAGATTCCTTGGCCTGACCACAGGCTGCCTTGGGCTTCTCTCAGGTGAAATGAGGAGCTCTGGCCGTCTCTTGAAGGGTGTCCACAGATACAGGCTCAGCAGGTTGGCAGTATGCTGATTTTAGCACTATTCAGGCCTACTAAGCAGAGCTGAAGAGAGCGGGTTGCTTTTTTGATTATGCCAGTAATCACTGGGGAAGCATGAGATTCCCAGTCTGCAGTGCCATTGCTACCTTGCTAGGGAATTTAGGGAAATGGATGTTCCCCGAAGTGTTAAATGGATCTTCTAAAGCATATCATCAATGTAAAAACTACAGAATTATGTAGTACACATGACATACTAGCCGACACGCTGCCTTGGCCATTAACATGTTGGGCCAAACCCTCTACCCATAAAGTCTCCATAAAGAAAATCTTGCTTTTTGGAAAGCTTCTTAACTCACTCTGAGCATTTATATCTGAGGACTGACTGACTAGTAAGGATACATATTGTCAGGGATGAAATCAGTTATCCCTCCACCAATGCTGTCTGGAAAGAGAACAGCAAATTCTCACGGCCCAAATGAAGCTGCTGCTTCTCTCAGGAGGAGTTTGAGCATGTGGAGCTAGAGAACTGCAAGCTGCTGGGTATATCTGCCGAATATCAATGCAGCAGCTTCTCCCTTTGCTAGGTAACGATTGTGCCATTCTCTTCACAGAGAGGAGGGCAGCACAAAGGATGAGAGAAAGTAGAACAGGACAGATAACGGAAAATTTGGGCATGTTTTGAATGACTACTGACTTCATTATTACGGCAGATGGGATTGTTTGAGGCAGCCATTAGGACTGCGCTGGGAATGAGTGTTGGGAATGAGTCAGCACGGCTGCACAGTAATGCACAGTGATGGAATCAGCACACAGACCGTCGCTCCACTGCTTTCGACTTCCCTCTCAACTGCTCATGTGTGGAGTCAGTCGGCCAGGCTCAGGCTCAGGAGCTCCTTTGAAGGGACCCTCTTCAAGACGACAATTTTTGTAGACTCAGCAACGAGTCCAACCATTTGCATCTGCTCTGTTAGATCTCACATGAGACAACAACGTGCATTCCAACGAGCCCTTTGTGCTTTCAGCTTGTTCCACCCAGCTGTTATACCTACGACCCATTGTGCTCTCTCACAATGATTACTATTTAATGGAACTGAAAGGTTTGCAAATCTTAGGGAAAGTGCAGCATGCTGTAATGATTTTTGCAGCCTTTGCCATTGGAATGGTCTGTGTGTGCTATAAACTAACCTGACTGCAGGATATTTCAATCCGATGCATCCCATAGGAGAAATCATCATTGAAAGTAATTGCATCAGGACTGATCACATCATAGAAGGAAGGCCAACCTGGAAAAGAGGAACAAGATAATTAAGAAAAGAGGGCATCTTGGTGGCAGATGGCATTGTAAAAAGCAAGACAGAATCACCCTTTGAAAAATGTTTATCTCACTCCAGAGCCTGGAAATAACTGAAACTGAGATTTTGGATCCTAAATCACTTAGGTACTTTGGAAAATTTCCCCCCTAACTACAAAGTTGTTTACAGGCAAGGACTAAGCTGCCACTAGCTGCCCATCTTCCATCTCAACAGATTCCTGCACTCCACCGCAAGCAGTGGTAGCAGTTTAGCTCAGGCACAAAGGTGGTTGCTCAGGTAAGCCAGATTCAGCCTCACCATCAGTTTAAAAAATGACAAATTCCACCCTGAAGACAAACAGCAAGACTTTAGGGAACACAAGTGTTTTTGCTTTTGCAGTGTAAAGGTACTTTAAAAAAGAGTTGGTAAGTTGCAGTTTAGAGCCCCAAAACCTGCCTTAACCTTTGCCTTCAGCAAAGCACGGTCACACCTAGAAGGATGTGCTTGGACCCTGACCCATCACACATTAGAGGCAGTGAGATGACTACCATTGTGTCTAATTTCAAAACAGTAATGAGTGCTTCACATCAGCCACGGACAGGTGGAGTCATAACTATGCCTATATTAGACACTAGTAGATGGTCTGCATGTGGTCTGCATCCAGGACAAAACAATTGCACTCATTAACATGGATGTTCAACACAGCTGCTAGCTGAGCCCTGAGCAGCATGGCCTGACACCAGATGATGATGAGGTGTATACCTGATCCACAAGTAATGGCCACTTATCATCTAAATAATGACTTTCCACTCTTTAACTACTCCATGCCAAGCCTCCCCCTCTCCACAACACAGGTAAAAAACAATGCAGTTCTATCCAGTGTCCCAGTAGATACCCATTACATAGTTGTAACTTTTCAGCCACCCCTCAAAAACCTGTCATTGTATGTTCCATTTCCTGAAGCTGGGTTCCCACATAAGAATCTGATAGACTTTAAGGTCATGTCAACATCTACCAGTGCCCATCTGAAAGCCCACCAGCTATCTGTCCTTCTCATTCAGTCTCTTGCCAAATACCATAACATGCACAGGAAACTCTTCCTCTCTGTGTATTACACATATGGCCACCTATACAGAACTTCCTTGTTTCTTCTTCTAATATCTGTTAAGCATTCGCTACTGATGATTTCATAAAATGACTTGCAATAAGCTATTAAGAAACACAGTGGCAGCTTTGAATCACTGCATGCATATTCCCATAAGTAAAGTCAGTAAAATTTCCTATACAGTAAAAGGAAGTGTGGAAGCTATCAAGTTTTCCGAATGTGGGTAAAGAAAGTGTGTAAACTGGAAAAAAATCCGTATGGCTTCAGCTGTATCTTAAACCATTAAATATGGAAGAACACTTATTGGGATGCAAGCATAACAGGCTTAATTTTTTAAGAAAGAAATGCTCAGAAATGCATTTCTCTTCCTTTTAGGAACACCCATATAGTAGCATTCCTAAGCCTGCAACCTGAAGGCATTGCAAGCCCCAAGCCCTACGCTCCCAAGGTGCCAACTACCATCACAAGTGTTTCCACCCCAGAACTCACTGCAGAAGTAAGTAGAGTCATTTTTTTTCCCCAAAAGGATTGCAAATGGAAGAGTTACAGACAACAGACAGATTGAGGAGCAAGAACTCTGAACAGGGAAAATATCCCACAAGACAGAACTCAAAACAGTGCCGCAATGACAACCATAAAAACCCAATTTATAAATTCTTCCCCTCATGCAAAATATCACTGCCAAACAAATACCTTCACAAATAGAAAAGGAATAAACATATGACAAGTTTTGCAAAAGGGGTTATCCTGTTGACAGAAAAATTGATGTCTTTTAATTGGTGGCTCCTTTCCAACACCATTCATCATCTTCTTAGCTGGGCCTCTGTCTAATGAAAATTGAGGCATTACATAGAGCCGGTCAGAATATTTTTAATGAAGACTTTTTAGTTTTTTTAATTTAATAATTTTGCAAAACAGACATAACAGTTTGCCTTTGTGTGATGGCAGAGAAGTTCCAAAGAGGGAGCTGTTTGGAGCAACCAAACCAAATCTGATCATGTGAAAGCCTCTGGAGGAGGAATACTTCAGTGCTGCAGAAATTCTCAAAGACAACCCTGCCTCCTCCATAACTGCAATAAGGGGGAAGCTTCAAAGGCTGCTACACAGAGATTGAAGCAATCTGTGTCTTGCTGAGAAAATTATCTTGTGAGAAGGGTTTGGAGGAGACGTGTTTATGTCAGCTTTGACATTAAAGGAAGACCATCCATCCTCCTTTCTCCAGACTTTTCCTTTTGGTCTTCCCATTCACCACAGAAAAATTATTTGCTTTGGATGCACTCCATGCACTTTTGAAAAATGAAGTCATCTGAAACCTATATAAACAGGCAAGCTCCTCCTACAGTAGCCTTTGTACCCAACTGGAGTGACTTCAGTTTAGGCTGTCGGTTCATCCTACACGTGATACGTTCCAAAGGCTCCACCACTGCCACATATGGTCCCCAAGACAGGGACTAGGAAAAAGCCTGTGCCTCCACAGTGTGGACTTTTAACTCTCCGTCATGCCATCTCTTCTTGAGTGACATGGCAGGCCAGGCACCAGCATTGCTGTGATGAACCAGTAACTCCATGAGGGTTGACTGAAAACTGAGCAAATCCTGTAACAGAAAAGGTCCTGAAGGGCACAGTGAGACACACTGTCGCTCTGCTGACCTTGAGAGGAAGACAAGTGAACTGCTCATTGAGTTGATGAGCCAAACTCACCAGGAAAATCAATCCCCCTCTGCTCTCTCATTTCCTCTCTCCTGAGCTAAAGCGGAAAACCCATTTGATAGTTTGCTAAGCCTTCTCTGGCCTTTTTCTCTACTTCAAAAGCTGACAGGAACAAGCTGTAGAAGCAGTCTGCTTGCCTGCACATCAGGCAACTCCCAGTGACATAGAAAGCCAGCCAGACCCCTGCGGACCCTTCATATGATCTTTCTGTCTTCGTAAGTGGTGAATGACCCAGCAGTGGCCTCCACTTTGCAAGGCCCAGGCTACTTCTCCTGCTGTCTCACTGGCTGCTGCTCCTCCACTCCTGTCCCGAGTGCATGCCTCCTTCCTGCTGTAAGGCTGCAAAATGGCTGATGCGCTCTACATTTTAGACTGCTGTTAGCTGTGCATTAAAGCATCAACCTGCCTTTGAAGGCTGTCTGGCTACTTGGAAAGGGCATGCTTCTGCTGGAATGGGGGGGAAGAAGCCCATGTTGGATCTCTTCTGCTTCTGCTGAGCTGAGAGAGAGAAACAGTAACCCCTAGCACTGCAGAGACTGAGTGCTGGAGGAGACCCTTTGCAAATGCTGGTGCCGAGACTCAGCCCTCCCTGGGTGATGGCTTTCTGTCAGGTCTAGCTCACCACATCTGATGGGCAAGAAGAGTGGGGCCGCTGTCTTTTGAAGGATGGTAAAACATAACAGGTAGGACGAAATAGCTGCTGGAGGAAAGGGGCAAAGGGTAATTGCAGGAGACAAGATGGGGGTGGGGGAGCCTCCCAGCTGAGTGAACAACTTCAAATGACATTTGCACATTTTTTTGTGTGTGTGTGAACAGCAGCTAAGATTTGTGAATACATTTATCCGTGAATGTAAAGTTTAGTTTGAGGGAGAGTATGACACAGTAACGGTCAGCAATTTTTATCACATTAGAGACATTTAAAATGGGCTCATTTTTACTTTCACGATCACTTTGCATCACACTGGCAATATAAAAGGGCTTTAGAAGAAGAGCCTGTTGTATTTGTGCTCACTCTGATGACCCTTTACATGGGAGTCAGGCCGCTATGTCCTAAGGGCCAGTTTCTGGTACATTAATAAGCCAGACACAGAGATGAATAGTTTTTCAGATATATAGCAAGTATCCTTTCTTGGATCTAAAATGCACTAAATGAAGCAATGAAACTTTCTTCTGTCAAGTACTTAAGTGAAAACCATGTGTAAACTGAACATTACTGACAGATCTTTTCCGCTCCATCCTGCATGAGTAATAGAAAGGATCTTATGTTGCTGGGTGTCACACATACTGAGTCATGTCCCATTCCTCCTCATTCTGAGACATCCCCCAAATACTTTGTAAAAGCTGCACAGCATTTCTAAAATTCACCCCACACTCCCTCACCAAAACCAAATCTTTTGTTTTTCATAATGGTCCCTATTCTGGCAAAGAGGAGACAGTGGTTCATGCCTCTTCATCAAAGAATGCTTTCTTCAGAGCAGAGATGGCCTGGTACTGCTCTGGACAGCAACAATGAAGGAAGGAAGCAACAGGGAGGAAGAAAAATGTTGGCTCTGTAACCTACGCTGGATGCTGCTTTTGCAGTGCTGGGCATAGGGTTTCAAATCATTCAAAAGAGGCATCTTCTTTCTCACTTTCAGGCCTCCTATTCTAGGTACCTGATTTGAGTCTGTATTACCACCAAGCCACCTAATGCAGGCACCTATACAGGCAGCTGGCACAACGTATCACGAAAACACAGGTGGCCAGCACACAGCAGTCCCAGACAACTGACAAACTGAGCAGTTCCTTCTTAAATTGAGATGCTGAAGTAGTTGTAATGCCTGAGTAAGGCAGCAACAGCGAACAGCGTGCCTACAGTCCAGCCCGCCTTGTGCATTCCTGGTAGAGATATGAAAGCCCAGCAGGAGTAGGCTGTTTCTTTTGCATTAACCCAGGAAGTTCTGAAGCACCTCATCTTGTGGGCTACTCCAGGACTCTTTCTTGGGGCAATGCTAACCTCATGCAAAAAAAGACATTTTGTTCCCATAAACTTTTGGAAAGCAGTCCAGCTGTTAATTGATTGATCAGTTTTAGAAGCATCCCAAACCTCCTTCAAGTTTTGCAAGTTTGCACACATTTTGTTGTAGCTAGATCTCCAACTTCCTAATAAATGGATACGAGCACTTAGATATCTAACTGTTAAAATGTGAGTCTATAATTATTTGCAGGAGCAAAACGGCAGGCTGCTTTTGAAAATCAGCCCTGCTAGGCTATTTTTTCCCCCTCTCCTGAACTGATATTCCTTTTGACATTTTTTTGAACAGCACAATTGCAATCCCAAAGCATCTAATGCTCTGACATTATTCCCATTTCATACACCTGCCGACTGGAGACCTCCACAGTTTTTCAATAACTGTGATGTCTGTAGTTATGTTTTTCATTTTAGATCCCAAAGAGATTAAGTTCAACCTGCATTTTATCATTCTTTGCTGTAATTATTCCAAGCATTTACTTCAGTGAGTTATTTACAGATGGAGAAGTAGGGGGAGATGGAAGATGTTAGAACTACCAAATGGCACCAGATGGAAAAGAGGACCTTGACCTGAAAAATGCCTTGTTTCTCTGATGTGCTGTATTTTTAGAATTCTGATTCCCTTTTAACCTAATGCGGATTAATGAAAACCCAAAGGCTTTTTAAGGTAGAGTCTCATCATTTATCTTAACTGAGAAGCTATGTCTGTGTAAAAACATAAAGCGTATAGGATTAAAAAAAAGGTAATAAAGCTTCTGCTTTGAAACTGCTGTAAAGCTGAAGGGCCTTCACTTTTTTCTTTCTCACAGGTTTATTGAAACAGAATCTGAAAGACACAGGCATCCGCAGCTGTAACTTCTCACATACAAGTTTAATGTAGAACTACAAAGTGACATATTGCTAGTATGTAGAATGCCTGTGCAGATATAGGGCTTTTTTTGGCTAACATCCTGGGCTATTTTTCATAATATCTCCATGATGATGAATGCACAATAAATATTCTTACTTACAAATATTTTACCATCAGGTAACACTACTTTCAGTGGAGGTTCATCTAATTTACCCAAATGTAGCTAGAAACAGAATCAGGCACAAAAACACTCTTGTTCACCACCAAACGACTTTACATTAGGTACATATTCCACTGGAAAGAAAACAGTTGGTCCTTTCCAGCACCATCCACATATAACAAGGATGACATGGTACTGTTTCTCAGCAGAACATGCAGAGTGTCGGAGTGGTTCCTAGGTTGAGAGGCGGGGAGACAAAGACTGGATGAAGCTTAATTTTGGAAGGAAAAGTAAGGAGAGGGCTTATCTCTAACACACTACCTGTCTCTAACAGCACAGTTGGGCTACCGCAGCAGGCAAATACCACTCTGACAGAACAGTGTGGGAAGGAAATTTTACAAAGCAATTGAACTTCTAATAGCAGCTTTTATGAGACAATCGTCATCTGTTTTTTTCTTTATGTTTCTCACTTGGGAAATAAAAAAGTGAAAGCCATAAATAAAGGTGGTATTTGTTTTCTTCCACTACGGCACTCTAAGCATCAAAACAACTTACTATGAAACAGCATATGCAACCCAGATTTATTTCTTTGTTAGTGGAAGGAGGTTATATTTGTTTAAAATGATTGTTAAGGGAGATCTGAAACTTCGCATCTACAATTTCATTTGAAATCTGATTTTTTCAGAACAAGACTGCCCCTGATGTCTCTTGAGCAATGAAAGCATGGGGCCTGCTCTCTCTAGCAATTAATAACTTTATCACAATACTGCTATTGCCCTAGCTGCTTCCTTAGTCCTTTCACTGTGCTCTAAAATACTGCTAAATACAAGCTGGCTGTTTTAGAGCCTTCCTCTGTAACACTCCTGACATCTCCAACATCTGGGCTGCTGCTAAAATCACCAGGTAGGCAGGAGCTGGGATCTTCCTCAAGTCTTCATACAAAGATTGAGTTACTAATGGTTTCTTTCTTGGTTCAGGTTCAACAAAACTACTGAACCTAACTCACTTCCTCCCAAAGGATGGGTTTCTCCCCTCATCGCAACAGTGTCTCTTGTTACTTTAAATCATGGCTAATGTTTTTAAAAATATATCTTACACATAAGTCAGCTGTAGATCTTCAGCATCAAAGGAACCAAACAGAATCATGTGAAGCAGTGTAACCTTAAGCTATAATTTTAAAATGCCATCAAGAAATGTCTCAAATAGTTTTTAAAATTTACTGTTGACCTAGTAACCTCAGTCCAAAGCATTCAACTTTGAATAAATGTTTTTGCTTTCCTTACAAAAGCAGTATCGGTAAAACAAATGTATATATTGCAAAATATCTTGCAATCGGTATACCTATGAGTTATCCGTGCAATTCACTAAAACAGCTGAAGCTTTCATATTGGATGAGGGAATCAGGATAGCAGTAGAGCTGGCAGGCCTTATGATGGAAGTGATTTGACAAAATTGAATCTTAATGCAGTGTGTTCACAGAGAAAGTAAAAAAAACCAGCAAACGCAACCTTGTAATAATCAGCATCTGGCACTGAAATGAACAGCAGTCACAGATGAAGTACATATTTGAAAAATTTGTCATGGGGTGTTTCAAGTAATGAACATCCACAATTTGTTTGTTGAAATATTTTCCTGCAGTATTGTTATGCATGTCTGGGAAATGAAGTTTGTAAAGAACAGCCATAACTCAGTTAAACACTAAAACTGAAACTACAGAGGTGGAATTCTGACAGAAATATTTTTAACTCAAAAAAAAAAGCAGCCTGTGCTGTCTTCCTTTTGCAGTTATATTCCTTCTACTGAGCCTCCTTCTACAGTGCCTCCAGCACTGAGTTGCTCTAGCAGACAAGCACCCTCCTCATTACAGCTGGACAAACAGGCTCTCATTGCAGTTGTAAAGTTCTGAAACAAGGGAAAGAGTTATTACACTGATTAAAACCAAAAAAAGACAAAGGCCCCCTTTCTTCTGTTTACTTTAGATATTGAATGAGATGTCTTAGTGAGGGAACTTGGTCACAAATAACTAAGAAGGGACATAATTTTCTTGGCCATCAAGGAAGGCTTTTGTCAGGATTTGGGCCAAGACTGGGGCAGTTAGCAGATGGCAATGTCTGCCCAAAATTGACAGAATAGAGTACTGAACAGCAGGGTGAAAACAGAGCCACAAACCATCAGGTCTGCTGTAAGAGCCATTTGCCCACAGGACAAGACTCTGCAGAAAGGTGGGGTATGGCTCCTTCTGATGCCACCATGAAGCGGTGGACAGCAAACCCTCCTCTTTGCCTAATATTACAGCTTATCCACTAAGCTAGTCCTTAAAACAGATACATTTCCAGAGCAGGATTTTCGTCCCAGTGCAAGAACATCTCATCATGAGCTACAGGCTCGTTAAGCACTGCAAGGAACCTTGCCATGAAGCCCTCCTTCACCTGGGAAGTGCAGAAGCTACTCACCGCAGCTTCATGCAAAGACTTCTGAGGTACTCTGCCACCTTGGACCAGGTACCCAGGGTACCTTTACAGTGCCCTCTGCCTAAGACTTTGTCTCTACAACACACGGTTCAACACCGCACTGTCATGCACAAAAGGATGCAACAGCTATAGGCACTGCAGAAAATCCTGAAAGAAGAAAAAAGGAATGATTTGTGGGGTTAGATTGTTTGGAGTTAGTGTTGGTTTGGGGGGGAGGTTTAAATCTTTTTAACAACCTCTTATGCAAACAAAAGGAGGTAGGTAATAATGCTGACTAGAAAATAAAGACCTTTCTTCATAGAAAAACCTGACAAAAACAATATACATGTGCACACACACTCCCACACACTCCTTTTCCCTTAAGTTTTCTGGGGAAAACTTCAGCTGTACTTTGAAAACTTCTGAAAACTGAAACTCTTGAAATGGAAAAGTTCATATTTCAGATTATAATGTTCACCTTCTGTTTTGCTTTCTGTTATGGTTTCTAAAGCAAAGCATGCCCTTTCTACTAAACCCCATATTTTCTTTCAAGAAAGATTTCAAAGGAAAACTTTTCACAGCCATACTATGTAGCCGGTGACACAGTCCAAGGAAAGAAACAGCAAACTGCTTAAAAACAATCTCATGAGGAGTTGTTCTCCTTTAATGCTCTGCTGGGGGAACCCCAGCTTGCCTCTGGAATCACCCAAAGACTGAGCAAGCACTAACATGGCTGCTGAGCAGATCCGCTCAGCACGGGTCTCTTACTTGGTCCAGTGCCTGTGCTATTCCTTACATGACCTCATCTTTGATTTCCTCTTTTTCTTCTGGATTAGCCTTCTATTATATTTTTTACTTGAATAAATAATTTAAACAAAACAAATGTACCATACACGAACTGCTCAAGACATGGAAGTAATTTTCAACCTAAGCTAAGAGCATTTGTAATTAGGCACAGTACCAATGGTCACAGTGGAAGTCAGTTATACTCACTACATGTTTTTGCAGGCAAACAACATTGGTTTATAAACATCCAACTCACTTCAGGGTCTTGTTTTCTTTTACGCTATTCTAGGTAAAGAAGTACGTAAAAAGGAGTAATTGTCTTGGAAAAGAAACCCAATACAATAAACAAGAGGAGAAATGAGAGAAGATTAGATTGGATATCAGGAAAAATTTCTTTACCGAAAGAGTGATTAAACATTGGAACAGGCTGCCCAGAGAGGTGGTAGAGTCACCATCCCTGGAGGTGTTAAAAAAACCTGTAGATGTGGCACTCCAGGGCCTGGTTTAGGAGGCATGGTGGTGTTGGGTTGACGGTTGGACTTGATGATCTTAGAGGTCTTTTCCAACCTTAATGATTCTATGATTTAGACAGAATCGGCAAACGGAAACGGGCCAATGTGCACGAGAAAATTGCAGAGAGGCAAGATGCTAGGAGTGGGCATGCAGTCCTCTAACAGATGCATTCAAGTATCTCAAGGAAAACTCTCCGTACTCAAGGGGATTTGTCTCCGTTACACAGTGCCACCCACAGCACTAGGCCAGCTGTAGCTGCAATTCACATCGTCCGCTATGGACACTCTTTGGCTACTCTCCTCTCTAACGCTGAGGGCTGCTTCGTATTTGTGTTTCCCTGGGCCTTCTCCTCTGGGCCATTCAGGTGTCCCACAGCCCTGGTTGGAGCAGACATCCTGGCGGAGCAGACGTCCTGACTCCACCGCTCTGGCACCAGCCATCGCGCGGACCCTCTGAACATCGAAAATGGGTATCATCTCCCAGATGAAAACCCTGGAGGGGGGAGGGAGAGGAAGAAGAGAGAGGAAGCGCCCGCAGGCCATGGCGTTTGAGGATGGGGATGTGTAACATCCCTGCCGTTCCCCCCTTCCCGCTGCCTCCGGAAGGGCTGTTCGCGCCGAGGGTCAGGAAGGGCGCCGGGGAAGGAGCTCTGGCCGCAGGGAGCGTCCTGGCCCGCNGAGGGCGAGGGGAGCCCGGGAGGGCCCGGCGGCGCGGGCGGGAGAGGCGGCAGCGCATAGCCTTGTTCGTGTCTCCACCTGCTGCTTTCATAAGCAAATATACTCGGGGAAAGTAACCTTACAAATAAACACACGTGCCGGTTATTTTAAAGCTGCGTGTCGGGGCACCTATCTCGGAGCTCCAGTCGCAGCCAAACGCCGTGATCGGGGAGAGGAGAAAAGACACTAAAACCGGAACGGGTGACCCGTTTTTTTCTGCTTTTTCACCCAGACTTTCCGAAAACAAGCACGGTGCCATTCTGCCATCTGTTTCCTCCTGTTCCAAGACATTCAAAGGTCCCACCCAGCTCCGATGACCAAGGGCAGCTAAGCGCCGTCATTTTGCACAGAGAGGGAAACGAAGGCCGACGAAGCTCCCGTGTAAGCAGGCGAGTTGGCACTACACTCGATACATTTCTGGAGCTCACATGTCAAAAAGCATCACCTTCAATTCACTGAACCCTTCAAAGAAGCACACACGAGGGCTCCAGCCTAACCTGGCTCTCACCCTCCTCAGAAAGGACTAAAAAAAGACAGGGAAGGGATATACAAAGGCATTTCTCATCAACTGCTAAATGGTCCAATATACTCGTAACCTTAGCTCTCTGCTTTATAGCAAGTGACTGATGAAAACCTGATGGGACAGGCTTGCAGGCTGCACTCTGAGCCACCAGGGTGCATTTTTGGAATTGGACAAAAATATTCTGAAGTGGACACCTGGAAGGGGCATGGGCAGTAAGGGGAAATACTATTGGGAAAGGAATTGTTTATAAAGATTAACAAAAATGGCTGATTAAAATTTTAAGAGGGGAAGTGCTGGCATGGATCAGTTTTCCTGAAAAGCAGGAATCAGGCTGTGAGCTGGCTCCTCAGATGCTATTTGGAGACCTCAAAAGCAGAGTAATTTAAAAAGCAACTTCTTCAAGGAGTCCAGCTAAAACTACAAAGACATAAAAATCCAGTCAGAGACAGAAAATTCTTAGGGGAATACAAGAATTTTCTGAGTCAGAAGATAAAAATCCCTCTGAATACCTAACTAAACTAATCTAATGAAGTAGTCACCAGGAAAGGAGTGTGATGAATCTGCATGTCAGAAAGGACAAATTTAAACAAACAGGAAATTGAACAACCTGAAGCTGTTTTAATTTTAATTCCCTGTGCCCTGCTCCTTTTTTTCTTTAAAGGTGCAAACCGAGTTGACAGCTTGCAGAAGCTGCCGTGTGGGTCTGAGGAGACTATTTCATTTTAGATGAAGTCTCAATTTAAAAGAAACTAATTGTCTGGCTTCCTTTCACAAAGTTGGGAAGTCATTTATTTTTGATTCATTATTTGCACTGTTGTAGATCCTACAGGCCCCAGCGCAGTCAAGCCACTAATCATTGCAAAGGCATACAGGGAAAGATAGTCCTTGATGTAAAGTTTATAACCTAAAATTTAGCTTTCTCCCTGGCATGCACAAGTGAGGCTAAATGCTTCCTATTAGATATTTTACCCATGCTGGTAGCCAGAGGGTTATATATGATGTTATCCTATATGATACAGGTAGACCTGGTCCAGCTTCCTATTTGGGCACATGCTTAGCTTTTGACATGGAAAAGTTCTCAGGTTTCCAGAGAGATCCTCACATCCACAAGGGCCTTGACTTTAGGTACAGAGAATTTCAAGACTACCTGTGTGAAGGAATATACAGAATGCTACCTCCTCTACATTATGGAGCCACGCATCATCTAGGCTCAGAAAAGAAGGGTTTTACATATGCGTAGTATTGAGTCTTGGATGCCTTTTGTAAGGAGTGAGGAGCTTTCTCAGTTTATAACCTTTTTATTAAAAATTTTCTCGTTTTGGAAATAAATTTTAGCAATTTGCACTTTGCAGAGATCATGTTAGAATTCTTAAACTACAAAGATTGCTACTATTCTCACAATGTTGCTTCTATACTAAAATTAAGTTTGCATTAAAGCCCTTCTGTTACTTCAGGTTTACTTCAGCTTGGAGGAAGTAAATGTATAGAGAAGCCAGATTTTTTTGTTTGTTTCAAGGAGTTTTGTGTTTTCAAATGTCTTCATTCCATGGAAAAAAAAGAAAAAGGAAAATTCTCTTTAAACAAGCTTTCCTCCAAAACTGGTCCTGGGTTAATGAAAATGTTTCATTATACAAAAAATTCATTATACAAAACCAAAAATACTTTATTCTAATTTTTATTTTTTTGTGTATGTAGTATTGCATCTTGGAGGCCTTTTTCATACTAAAAATTTCAGAGAAAAAGTTGTACTAAAATAATTTTGAGATGAAAAATGAAACCTTCATCCCAAAAAGACAAGCCACTGGCACGGTCTAATGTGCTGTGGTAGACAGTGTGTTAGGCGTAGACTGAACTGACTGCAAACTACTTTTATATAAATTTAGGACACTGCTTAGTTTCCTATCTGAACTGCCCGTCTGGATCCTCCTATTTGGGGTTGATTCTGGACTCCACTTAAAATACTAATTGTTTATATTAAACAGACAGGAGAATGTGTGATGTATTTTAACTGTCAAAAGTGTTGTGAACAGCAGCAGCTGGAAGAGGAATGTTTAATTCACTCCGTTACCCCCAAGCCTTTTAGAATCCTGTATCAGCAGCTAAATCTTACTCTTGAAAGCAAGAAAAACAGGGTATGAAGGGGTAGCACTGCAAAGCTGCTTCTATGGGGAAAAAAAGAAGGGGTATTCAAAAGCATAGCATTGTCACTATTAGGTCAAAATAGAGCATCACTAAATCTACAACAGTATTGATGCATCTGTGAAAGCTGTGCACATTTTTGTGTCAAACAGTTCATATGTCGTGGCTCCTTTCTTGTCCTGGTTTACTCACACTTAGCTGATGCCAGAGATGTGATGCAGGTAGCGATGGGAGATATCACTTGAACCATTCGCTATATGATACCCCTAAAAAAAAGCAATCTTGATACTATCAGTTACTGTAATACTCTTAAATCTTCTGGACAAGGGGTCAGCGGCTTGCGTGGAGCTGTGAGTAAGGATAAGTTTCCTCCTCTACAGAATTTATTCTCACAGGGCATCTCAGACACATGCTCAGGACACTTCCCCCATGATAACTGCTGCAGCATAAGCTTGGGCTGGGACCAGCGGGGCCCAAAAGAAGGGTAAGAGTTGTTCCTTAAGAGAGGTGAATACAGGCCTTGCTAAGTTATAGGATCAAGTTGTTTTCGACATTTATAAAAACTTCACATTTTCAAAAGCAGAAAAAAACCCCAACCACAATGATAATATTTTGCATATTGCCTTGAGGAAATCTTCTAAGTAAAACAGCAAATTAGCTGCACACAGACAAATGATCCGTCTAATGTCAAGGGAAAGGAGGGTCTGAAACATTAAATGAAGAGATGTACGAGCTTGCGCAAACTGCTGTAGTGCAGGTTTTCGTTGGGAAGCCTGACTTCTGCCATGTGGTTTGGGGTCTTTTTTTTTTTTAATGCCACATTTACAGAACGGATTTGGCACGCTCAGGAAAGAAACACTGTTTTTGTTCATCCCATCAGTCTTTTACTTGTCCAATTGCCACTGCTGTATTAGTAGGAAAAATAGACCTAACGAGGTGTAAAACAATGCTCTGCATTCAAAGACAGCACTGTACCTCATTTCACTTTAATATTTACTTCAAAAGTAAACTCTGCTGAAACCTTGCATAAATAGCACCGAATGAGTTTGCAAGGTATTCTGTACTTACTGAAGCAAAGTCAATTCACACCTCATACATACAATTGCTTATTTGGTTGCTTACTGCCAAAACTTCTGCCAAGAGAGGCCCGGGATTGAAGCAAGTGGGGAGACAGAGGTAGATCAGGCTTGGCTGGAAGAAGAATTGTTAACAAAACAGAAGTTAGCCAGCAGAAACATAGTCCACACCAACTGACAGTAAGCAAGAAAAGCTAAGTTGAAAAGTAGCTGCAGGTAAGAGATTTTAATTAGATTTTAATTTGATTAAATGCTTTTTATACCCTATGTGTCCAACTTCTCATTTTCAGCCTTTCCACTTTCTTTCTTCATTATTTTTTCTTTATACTAAGGAAATATTTCTTTCTTTTCTTTTTCACTCAAAAAGACAGCGAACCGGGTGTCTGAGCTCCCTCTCAGGCAGTGTGTGCTTGGGAGTGTGAAGTCAAGGAACCATAGCCTTGATTAGACTAGATTTTGGAAGGAGCTGTAAAGAGATTTTGTTTAGGTTTGAAAGATGAGTTGGTGGTTCATTCTAAAAGGAAGGTCTTACAGAGACTTTCACCAGAGAAGGCAAAATACAAAATCTTGACAAGGGCTCAGTAGGAAATCTTCCATAAAAACAGGTTTTTAAACAAAAGAAACATGAAATGCATACTTGCTGGAAGCAAACGTTTTCATAGGGATGTCTCTGCTTCACCAAAGACTCACTCAATCCAGAACAGCCAGTAACCTGCTGGTCAGGAGGTCCCACGGGAGATGCGTGGGAGGCTTCTGTTCTAAACAACTTCTAATATTTTGTATGCGAAGTGGAGAAGCAAGGCAGACTTAGGGGAAGGTGTCATAAGATGGCTGAAGCAATCCATCAGCTTCCTGCCCTTCTCTTGCCCCCGCTCACAGTTGTCTTGGTCCTGCTGCTTCCTCACCGTTCACCAGCTCTGGTGCTTATCCATTTGTGGGGAGAAAGTTCAATTCGCTAAACCACCAGAAAATTATTCAGCTTTTTTCCTGGGCTAGCAAGCTGAATCAGTTAACTGAGAGGCTAAACAACCACTGGAGGCAACGCAAAGCAGAAGGTGAGAATACAGGGTAAGGGTGTAAGGATGACGGAAACACTGCTGTGATGACTTACTGTGATGTCCCTGATTGATAGAAACTCTATGATTAGAATAGGGTAAACCTCTGAGCTCAGCATTGACACTACTTCTTTGCACTAATATCACAGAAACATGATTATAAGCTGACCACATGAACAACAGATTTGACTAAAAGGTTGCTTGAGGTCAGTGCCTTTATAATTCAAATAAGCCTGTAATCCCTCTGTTCCAAAGGTCTCTGTCTCAGCATTACAAAAGGCAAAGCATGCGAATTTAGAACTTAAAATAAATTACCCGGGTTATTATCTGGGCTAAATCTTTTCTCAGAGAGCAGGTAGCAGAGGATGTACTTTCCAGAAAAGGGACTGAAACATACTGTACTTTTCATTCTCTAAGCATGCTGTGAGCACTTAAAAAAACAGATCCCTCCAGGAAAGAAAGCTACAGTATGTCAGTTCCCAACCCTGTCTTGGATATAACAAAATTCAACCTTTGACACCAAGCTACCCCAGTACTGATCCAACTCTATTCAACAAACTCAGACCTTTTTTTAAATGCTGCATAACTCCCCACAAGTACAATGTCTGTTTACTTAAGTTCTGAGCGGGCAAAGCGGATTTAGCAGCATCGCAACAATGGAAGTTGCAGGGATGGGGAAGGACTGGAATGCTGGAGGTTGCTGGGTTTTCCCTCTCTATCCTTCACACGTTCGTCAGATTGCAACCAAAATAACACACATTCTGGCTGCAGAGCACTCTTAGCCTTAGCAGAAAAGGTTTGCTTTTGGTTGCCTAAAAGGGACTGCTCTAAGCTCAAACCTCCACTGAAATTTAAAGGGCATCCAGTACCCTGAATGGTTTGCAGTCAGCCCAAAAAAATCTTCGTGCGCTCCCTGACTTCTTCCCACCTCCCCAGGAAGCTAAGGCATACCCATGGTTTTAAATGCTCATGCTGTAATTGTATCACTCCAGGTGTTCTCAATAGGATTCCTTCCTATAAAACAACTAAAGAGGTAAAGTACGGTCCAAATCTCTGCAGGAAAAGAACGGAGCCAACAGCACAATCAGTTTCTGAAAAATGACTTGGTTCCCATGCCACAAGCAACAGTCCATAAAGCATCTCACAGAAAACCCAAACAAGCCTTGCAGCTTCTGGCTTTAGAGCAAGAACTAGAGGACCTGGAGACCTCCAACCCACATTCCAACATGGACCTTAAAAACGGAGTTCCCTCCCTCCCAGGCAGCTTAATGACCTGCAGATTTTCAGTACAGGCCATACCTGACATCGGTTTCAGAACCTCACCTTCAGCCACATTAAAATGGTTGTATGTTTTGACATGAAACATGATGGTGTTTCATTTGCACAAGGCACCATCCCATTGATTTGGTGTATTTTTGAGGGGGGGTGGTGGTGTGGGGGGGAGGAAGGATTCTTACTCTGTTGTATTCAAAGCATCCTCAGTAGCAAAACTTTCAATGTTCAACCCCTATACCTCAGTGTCCAGCACTGCTATCACTAGGTCTAATATTTGTTTCACGCTGTTACTCCAAGTAACACATTTTTTCATCTATACCCTAAGAAATGTTAAGTCTAAAATACTTGCAAAACTATGAATTGTTTTCTAGAAAGACCTGAAACAAAGTGATCACCCTTTGGAGAGCTGTGTGTGCAATGACTGATCATCTCTATTGTTGGCATTCCCAGGAGTCACAGAGGGGTTCAGCTGCATTGTACCAGGGCAGCACCGAAAAGAAAGGCTGTCACAGCCGGCTGATTGTGCAATCTAGGAAACCAACCTGTGGGTGCCAGTAATTAAGTATCCAATAAAATGGGGCCTGAGTTTTGAGTTGATAGCAGGTTTGGGAATTTGGTTTTAGTTTCTTTCTAAATAACAAAAATACCTTAAACCACAGTCTCTAGGGGTCTAGAAAGCTTTCTGAAAATTTCTCAAATTTTGTAAAAAATTTTGACTGGAAAAATTGGAGAATTTGGACAAAATTCAAATTGCTCAACTGTTTCCCACTCTTCATTCTGAAAGCATACAGTTCAAGCCTTTGTTTGAAATGCTTCCTTTCCAGTATCAATTTATGTTAAAAAATCTGAGGGATATACACCCTGCCCCAGTTCAATACATTGAAAAAACCAAAATCTTTTATTTCTGCTTACCAACTTAAAGCAAACTTTCCTGGACACACAAGTCCCCAACTTTGTTTCCATATACAGGTTTGGTCCCCAAATAAAAAACGCTATTGTTCTCACAGTTCTACCTTGGCTACCCCAGCCTCTGGGACTAACTTTAGCCACCTCTATTTGAACATTTTACCTCTTTCTACAGTAAGAATGTCTAGCAAAGGCTATACATCCATCCAAATATGTAAACTGGGTGAGCATGGCAAACAATAATTTTATTTGCAGCTTTGTATTAGCAAATCTTTCTGCTGTCCCTGTGTTTAACAATCTACTTTCCTATGCCCATCCCATGAGACTATTTTTCTTACTTTTTTTCTTCACTGATTTTTCTTAGATCTTTTAAATGTTTGCATGGGCTTCAGTAAGTATCAGTTAGTTTCCTGAGAGTGTAGCATTCTTCACTCTTGCTTTGAATGTTTTTAAAATACCTGCTATCACTGCTGGAACTCTCTAATTCCCCATCATTCATTAGTTTTAAAACAGACTTGCACAAATAAACCATAACATTGAACTAATGAGATACGGGTGGGAAGTTTCTGTAAATACAGCCTGAATTAAAGGTAGAATTTCTGCGTAACTTAGATAATCTTATTCTTTACATTGCACTGAAGATGACACTGAATGCTCTTTGATTATTGATCTTTATGAATTTGAAGAACACCCTGCCTTATTCTTTCAGCTTCTTTAGCAGACCACCTTTATGTTTTTAAATATGAAGTAACACACTCCTATCCAAATGCTAAAGCAGAACTGCAAGCTGCAATACGTTCGATTACTTAGGCATTTTAATGTTATTGTCCGCCTTCATCTGTGCGAGGTTTAAGCCTGGCACTGGCCAATACAGTTTATGAAAATTTCAAAAAATATGCAAGAACTATTGGCAGAGGAACAAAAGAAATATACTGTTATTGCTCTTACAAATTATGAGAAACTCGTTAAAACTCAATCATTTGTGGATAAGTAAAAACATTCTCAGATGCAAAGTCCCAGTGGAAATCTCATGAGTTTCAGCTTCTGAAGTTTCCTGATAACCCCCTTCACTGTGGGAAGGAGGGCAGAGCGGGGAGGGATGGACAGAGTGTCTGTATGGTCCACCCCTTTCTTGATCTGATGAAGGAAGATCAGATCACCTTAAGGCCAAGGGCATTTAGATGAAGGTCTGTGTCCTCACTCCCACCCAGATACAGTCAAGTTGCCTTGCCATTCTGGGTGCCATACTAGCAGGCACCCTAAGTGAGTGTCGACATGGGTCTCAAACTTGGACTTGTGCATAGTCATCACGGGAGGTGGGGAGGTGGTCAGGTACTCACTCCCTCCTCCACAGAAACAGGAGCCCAGGAGGGGGCATATTCCACCGGGGAATCTCCCTGGTCTGTTACATGTCCTGGCCAGGAGTAGGTCCTTTGTGCACAGACCTTGCTTGTGTGAGAAAGCAAAGGGGAACATGAAAACTTATGTTAATGTATCATTGAAGAAATTACTTTTACAGAGACTAGAGCAAGGGAGTTAAGAATACAGTTCAGCGATGTACATTTCTCTGTTTTTTTAGGAGTAGGACTTACTTTTTATATGGTCTATACTGTGATGCCTGGAACCAAAGGAGTAAAAGCAGCTGCCGGCATAGGTTTTAACATCATGCTGTTCTTCAACAGTAAAATGCAGCCCTGTTTAATCATACTGCCCCAGTGACACAGATCCAGGTATGCCCAAGATATGCCATCATTGTGGTGCAAGGGAAGAGTCTCAGACATGCAGATAGTGAAGAAAATGGAACGATTTAAAAAGAGACCTCCTATAATTCTCTTCTCCAGCAAAGCCAGTTAACTGGGTAAGCGATGGCCAACGTAACTTCAGTTTGCCACAGTCTAACACTAACTAACTCATGACCTAAAGTCCAGCTCTGACAGTACTCTTTCAACCAGGGATTTCTTCCTATCCTTGAAAGCAGGGAGGGGTGAAATGCTATCTCCTCCCCTCTTGCCTTTTAAACTTGTTTCCAGAGCCCTAACACCCTCAACACAGTATTTTATGCAGCAGATTTTTTATTCACCAGCACATTTTTTCCACCACTCTTCAACCTAAATATGTCTTAATCAGTTTCCAGATATTTTATCGGTGCTGACAATTGACATTCCAAATCCCATCACTCTGTGAATCCATATTCCTGGGACTCTGTTTAAATTCCTTAAATACAGAGTGTGTGGCAGGGCAAAAAAAATCACTGACTCAAGGGGAGAGAATAGTATGGAAGTGAGTAGATGAACACTTTCAAACACCAAAAATCTTATGGGTAAACACTTTTTAAATGAGAATATAAACAGGGGAATTCTGTTCTCATGACCACCTCCTTGAAAAGTAAGAGGCAGAAACAGAACAATTCTGTTTCTAAATCTTAATGTTTTAAAAATACACCTTTCAGTTTGCGCATCTGCATTTATTGTGTCAGGTCTCTTAACTTGGTTAGAATGGTTAACACAGACTAAAAAACTTTGACTTTTTAAAAGATCAATAATAGTGACATAAAATCAGCAAAATCTCTGCCTACTAAGCTTTTGGAAAAATTCACATGCTTTCTGAAACATGCCAAAGACCAGCTTAACATTTGGGCCCTGACTGAAGCTAAATTTAATACATTTACCACATTTTTGATTCACTCTCGTTACCCTTAGGCCATCTCTCTTTCAGTTACATATTTCTCTTCCTGCCCATGAATGGATGAACAGTGCTGAATGATCTATTTACAAAACACATTTTGTCAGCTTTTTCACATCTGACAATTCTTACTCATAATTCAAGAGAAAGAGATGAAAATTGCTGCAATTCTCTGGGGTAACGGTAACTGGAGACACATAAGCAGATCTGGTTTTTTTGAAGAAAGGTAAGAAAAGAGAAGGGAAATGAAAAGGCATACAAGGAGAAACAGAACTAAAATAATCACAGGTAAACTCGTCCTTCCCATAAATACACCGCACCCAAGCTCTGTGTACAGATGGTTTACTGACATTCAGCAGAAGAACTTGAGAGTAATTGCGTAGCTCTCCTCTTAAATTTATGATTTTTTTTCACTACACCTCCACAGCAGTAGCTGTGGAAAGTGACTTGGACATCACACCCACTCATCCCCAGCTCTCTGCACATCCATTCCAGACAGAGATAATCTCTATTAACTGTAACCATCAAAGTTACATGCCTAACTCTAAAGTTGATGGGCACTTGAAAAGGTGATTCAGTGCACCCCCAGACAGACTTCTCCAGCAGAAGGGATGAACCCCTCTGAAGATGTTTATCTCTTCCAACTGACTCTGGATGAATCTCAGAGGGCTATGTTAAGGTAGACAGTTAGAGTTAGATAAGATGAACCCACTCCCCCGATATGGTAATAAGCTTGTATAAAATATCCCTCCAAATGAAGTGCTACCGTTTCTCCACAGACACACAGGGATTGTGTGAAAGCTAGACACAGAAATAACCTGAAAAGGATGTTATGCAAATAATCAAAGCACCTCTGTTGTTACAGCCAGTAAAGAAGAGCAAAGACTAGCGCTAAATTAGATGCTCCAGGGTTTATTCAGAACAACCAAACACTGAGAATATGGATTTTGTGATCTTGATAAGCATGGTGTTTGGAGAAGGTTATACAGATCTAAGATTGTTCAGACACCTGGAGCATGGCTGATGAAAAGGCTGGGACCACTTACTCTGAAAGAACAATAGGCAGGCATGACAATGGTATACCAAACAAAAGAGAATGGTAATTCAGCCCTTGATGGAAAACAAGGTTGCTAAGACTCCTGATCAGATCACATAGGGATGCAATTCTTTCCTTGCAGAAATACTTTCATCCCTTGTAACTTAATTCACTGTTGTCTGGCTTAAGACCTGATTGTGCTGTCCTTACTTGCATAAAACTCAGTGCAAATTGCGTCTGACTTAAACCAGCAGCATTAGAGCTCATTGGTGTTTTGACTTAGGACTTAATCCTAAGCAGATGGGTGTTCACATGTACAGGGGCAGTTGCAGTGATATGACACAAACTTGTCTACCATTACATCTTAAAGGCTGTGGTTGCCACTAAATTAAGTCAACAAAAGACAAATTAATGTTCTTTGCTTCATACTCAGATCAACACTATAAAGATTTTGATGGTGATCACTGAACATTCCAGTTTGATTAAAAGCAGCTTGCATTATTCCCTTTACTTTTAGTACTACAAAACCTGAAATCAGTTTTGATAAGAGACTAAACTGTGAAACAGTAAAAGCTGGCAGATCTTTTGTATGGTTTCTTACTAGTCATGTATTTACAGCACTACATCAATGAAAGAAAAACATGAAATATTTTAATCTTTATTGAATCTTCTGTCATTAATAATTATCACTTGGCTAGTTTGTACTGTCTAATGACATGAAACAGATAATTTTTTTCAAATAACAGATTTCTTCCAGTTTCAACTAATACTGTATGATATCATTCTCCTCATCTTGTATAGAAAGGATGTTAAGGGGTTTTTTTCTCTTTGACAAATCCAGAGGGAAGAAACAAAAACAGCTTTACCACTTTCTTGTTCAAATTCATGACCCCATAAACCACGCTAATCAAAACAGAAGATGTGCCATTTTGGACAACATGCACTCACTCAGCCACAAAGGTACTGTGCTTAATGAGACATTGCCTAAAACCAAAACAGGAAAATGCGCTTTATGGTAGTGAGAAAATAATGAGAAAAACAGTGGACACGTTGACCATAACCATCCTGTCCTGTTAAATTCGTCAAGGCACACAGGCAAAAGCCACCTCAGTAGTCCTCTTTGCTTGCTGTTTGGCTGCGGACTTTCCCATAGATAAGCTATTGAAATCGAAGGAGCCATCTGACAACGTAGCGTATGGGGGCTGAGAGGGGGCACCCCCTGAATGCCATGGTCTTGCCCCCTCATCTATCCCAGAGGTTGATGAGGCTGGCAGTGTGGTGCTTGTCCCAATGGTTTTACACAGCCCTGGATCTCCTCTGGGCTCAATTCAGGTCACAGCAGTGACAAGCACCTCCAGATGGTCACAACTGAAATGATGCTATTACTGGCTGAAGTTGTTGCTGTCCTTATTGAAGCTGTGGATCCTCCCAGAGCGGAAAGGGAAAGGCCAGGGCGGCTGAAGGAAAGCATCCTAAGCAATTCTTCTCCCTCAGCCAAAAAGAGGGAGTTGCGTCAAGTTTGGTTTGATTTGGTTTTACTGTGAAACTGGAAATCCAACATGAAGCAGCTGCTAGACTCCCTGGATTAAAAAGTGGGAAAACTCCTCAGCTGAGGAGCCACATTTTTCATCAACTTCCTCTGATTCAGTGGGGCACCCCATGAAGAGAAGAACTTCTCTCCTCCATGAGAAGTAAAGTAGGAACTGGATTTTAGTATCTCACAGAGGCCACTAATCTTGCCACCTTGCACTCTACTTTCTCCTCCTTTGACCTGGTCTATTTGCAAAGATGTGGAACAAAAAGCGCTATGAGGAACAAGGGACGCCTTTTCATAGGATGATTGATACAGTTGTCCACCCAAAGAAGGCTTTAGGAACTACTTAGTCAGCATTTGCTTTCCCAGCACAGCCTCAGTCACCACCTAAATCAAGGAAGGGCCCCAGCCCAACCTCCTCAGCTGCTTGGCCTCCGGGCAAATAAAAGATGAAAAATGTTGTTAGCCACCAGAAAAGAGACCAAGAGGAATTCTCAGGTGAGTGGGAACGAATGAGAAGGAAGTGGAAGTGCTTAAGATCTTTTTTTTAAACTTTCCTGAAGGGTGGAGTGGAGACTTGCAGTGGAGACTCAACACGGACTTCTAGAATAAGCAAGGAATTTACTGATTCAGAGTAAATTCAGGCATATTGGGAGGGAGATACAGCTTAAAAAGAGACTACTTTTTAAGGAGGGAAAACCAATTTGTCTTGAGAAGGCATCAGATTGTACCAAATACTGTATATAGTAACAAACATCTTATTAGGATCTCTCCAGTATTCACAGGGCACTGTCTTTCTGATTCCACTTCCTTTTCCCTTCAAAATCATGGGGCTCATGGCCTGTGGAAGAGATCAGACTGCTCAGAATCTTGCAAGATTCAAACTGATTTAATGAACTGCCATTGACCAGGCCATTTAACGTCCTCCAGGCCGCACTATGTTAAGTGTCATTCACATTTGCAAATACAAGGGGTTGGTTTTCTTCAGAAATTAATGCATGGGTGAACGATCATATAATAAACAGGTAAAAACCTGCTTTCTTAGACCCATATCACTGATGGGAATATTGTTCTTAAGGAGCTTTTGAAAGTTCTATATTCTATCAGTATCTTCTGTCCTATATGCCTAAGCCCTCAGCTCATATTTACATGTCATTTAAACTCCACTATTAATACATATTAGACTTTAACAAACAAATCCGGGCCTTTATCTGTAGCCACAGTCATGCATTCTGCCGCAGAAATCATGCAGTTCAATTAGGTGAGGGATTCTGGACCTGGGAAGACCATTTGCATGAATTGTATTTCTTCTGCACAGAACTGAGATCCCCTTGACACAAATTTTGTGGTATGGGTGACTGTGTAGGCAGAGTGAAAAACTTTAATTCAGTTGAATACATTTACCATGCTGCCTTTTATATTGCTTTCCGGAGACTCTTTCTAACATAACTTCATTTACTCAGTCTAAAAGGAGACACTTTGTGAAGGCCAGACGTGATTTGATTTATGGTGGACCTAAGAGGTGATCTCAACAGAGAAAGTGTTTCCACTGCACTAGGTCTTGGACATGCTCAATAGCAAGAGACAGCTCTTTCCCTGAAAAGCCT
The DNA here is from genome assembly GCA_013389945.1 of Fregata magnificens. Classification (NCBI taxonomy): domain Eukaryota; kingdom Metazoa; phylum Chordata; class Aves; order Suliformes; family Fregatidae; genus Fregata; species Fregata magnificens. Next base: position 65,477 of record WAAD01023842.1, on the reverse strand, counting down.
TGCAATGTAAACAAACTAGACAGACAATGGGCCGGAGGAAAAAGGCATAGGGAAGAAGTACTTTGCCCAAGGTCACAGAGCTGTCAGACATGCTGGAACGGGGTACAGAATCAGCAGATGCCCATACAACATTAAAAATATGAAGCAGCCATCCAAATTATGTCCAAACCTGCACATCTCAGATACCTATATACATCCAGATGGATGCCAGTAGCTTCTGCACCAAAAGACAGTAGAGACATGAAGTACTCTTGTGTGCTACAGAATTCTTGTTTCCTGGCACCATGCAGTGAGCTAAACAGCATCCTGTGTTGCCATTCTTCAAAACCTCTGCAGAAGTATGTACATGATGCAGAATGCCGTAACACTCCACTTACAAATGAATTATAGTTCAGCTTCCAAATGACAAAGCAGACAGGCAATTTTTTCCCCCCACTTCATGGTTTAAATGAATAGACTACTAATGAAGCAATGAAACAATACAACTGACTTGAGCTGTACATGGCGTGGGTAAGTTGCATTTGAGCTATATAACCATCTCAATGAGCCACAGCTGTGACCAGAAACCTCCCTGCTTGTCCATTCTTGTGGCTTCTCTTGCACATACTCCATTTTTGGCTAATTAAATGGGACTATGGCAAAGTTAATTATCACAGTTAGTCTGTAATAGGGTTAATCTGACTGACTGAATTTTCATTTAAAAGGAACAGAAAAACTCTTTATGACGTTTTTAAGTATAGGATAATTCAAGAGTATCACCAAAAATCTTCTACTTTGTCCACTGAACAAGACTGCAATGCAAGTAGCTCTTGAGAAGTAATTAGGTAGCCTTGCTCAGTAAAAAACTGCACAATGATTAACAGGTCTAAGCAAGAATCACAACATTTTTGTATTTAAGAAATCCAGCCCTCCAGAACAGTAAAGATGTTATGCTGCTGAATGTTGCTAACTCGAAAGAGCAATTTGCTGACTAATAATAAACTAACTCCCCAATAGGCCAAACTTATCTGAAGCAGCTATACTTATGATGAATAAAAAATCCTCAGCCAATCTACTTTATAGTTTATAATTTAACTGAGTACCACAGTTTCCAACTCCATGTAATAAACCCATGATTTATATATTATTCATGTCTTCTCAGACTACTTTTGCCAAATTGTTTCTTAAAGCCAGCCTTTTTTAGCTATTTATAATGAAATACAAAATAGAAAAGATCGTCTTTAGTATTTAGAAAGAAGGGTAAAAAATTTCTTCTAAATAAATCTGATGAATTTGCTTACATTAATGATAATAAAATGGAAAACCTAAATCTAAATATTTTCATTACAGGACCAATTTAAACACATTGCAAGATCCTTCTCAGCAAGATCCTCAGAGCAAGGCAAGAAAGAAGCAGCAATGATTATTAAAGTAAGACAAAAATAGAAAATTGTATTTGTCTTTGTTGATATTATATTCCTGGCTCCAGAAGCAAGGCCCTTTAACGCACAGTTCTTACCACATGCCGACAGGCAGTGCTTCATGCAGGAGTAGCACAGTGAGTATGTGTGCTAGGTCACAAGGACAGAGCATCTTTAAGTAGCTGCCCTATTAATGAGAACACAAACAGGATTTTTTGCAGGGAGGAATATATTATCCAAAACCCCCTGCAAAATAGAAATTACACAAATTATTCACACAGAAACACTTAAGGCTGTTGTGAGTCTGATCAGGGCTGCTGGCCTCCACTGGTAGACTCCACTGGTAGATTCATGGATCTAGCTTATGGAAGTGAACAGGCTTCCTATTAAAATACTTTGACAATTGAGAAGAATCATGCCAATGACAGCAAGGAATAGCCCAGCTCAGATACAAGTAAGATGAACAGCGAAAGTGGGAGGAAAAGACATCTGCAACTGCAAAGCCAATATTAGAATTTGGAAAGTTATACATTTGGAATCCTCTGGCAGCTGACTGCCTTCTTTAAAAATCCTAGATGAGCAAGCTTGCCTGCATGCTTACAACATTTTTGATCAGCCCTCCACAAATTAAAACATTGTTCTATATGTTGAAATAATTTGACCAACTTTTGCCATCCTTTACAAGAGATATAAGAGCAAGGCAATGATCAGTTACCGCAGGTCAGCGCTGTCACAAGCATATAGTTCACTGGGATGTACCAGTGAGATGTCCCAGCCATCTGTGCTCCAAGTCACATTGCAATATGGCCCTGAAAACATTCAACAGATGGTTCAGCTTGCATCTGAATCTAAATGCTCATCTCACTGCTAAACAAATATAACAGACCATGCTTTCCAGCCATTGCATCCCTAATGATCTGCTTGTAGAGTTGTTAATGCCAAGAACAAAATAGCACTGACAAGTAACGACAAGTAAGATAATCTGAGCTACTGTTCTATGTAGTTGCTGTCTCCCACCGTCTCCCTGTGTCAGCTCACGCACCCTTTCAAGAATCCATGAGCTGGTGGTGGCCAGAGAGAAGGAAACAATTCCTCATAGTTGAAAAGAGACTCTGGAGAGGTCATTTGCCTCACCCAAAAAGCTGTGGAGCATCCCTATTCTTCAGTGTTTTGGTTGATTTTGCCACTTTTCCCTGTTACAGACTCTGCAAGTAATCTTTTTATGTTTTTAGATCAAATACTCTGGTTGTAGGGTGACTGATGAACTTGTCAATATGATTTTGTTATGAACACCAAATGTCTGTTCTCCTCCCTGTTCCTGAAACTACTCAGACTTGCTAAGAAGAAATTAAGAACCACTCTATCACAACCTGGATGAAGAAGCTGATATCAATAAAATTTAGGAATTGATTTGTTAATCTGTATTTAGATCTATGATCCAATTGATCAACGGATGATATTACTAAGTACCCAGCTGCTTCAGGGACCTAAGGTTTCAGGCAAGTTAATTTTCTTTTGGGTTTCGCTAGTAGGAAGGGTCAGTAAGAGATGCTCACTTTCAAGATGCCTTTTGGTTTTCATTTTCTTACTTGGGAGAAGAGTTCCTTGCGCTCTTAACAGTTGTACTGATGACTTTCATACAGTCCCGATGACAGGCTAGGGGAAATCAGGGCTGATAGCGAGAGTTTGGAAAGTCTACTGCTGAACATCTGGAAGTGTAGCCAAGAGGAATTTATGAGAGGAAAACATCTGACCACCCCCAACCTTATCATTTTCTTTGACTGTTCTCTAGCACCTGTGCTGAATCATGTAGCCTAGCAAGTTAGTGCATCGTAGGGACCACATTAAGGAAATGATACCAGTAAATGCAAGAGGTGAGAAAGGAAAGGATGGGAACTTTGATGGGGATAGAGGGGTGGCAGCATTGTGCAGTGCTGAAGACATGGGACCGTACACATTCTGGTGGAAAAAGCGATGTGCGGAGAGGAGAAACAACCTGCGGAGTCACTGGCTGACACTGTGAGTCCAGACAAGGCAGGCAAAGGAAATTCCAGGAACTGTCAGGGGCTCCTTGACTTGCTTTGTATTTGACTGCTGGGGTGGCAGGGATCCAACAAAAGCTCGTGTGTAGCTGTCCCTCGGGACAGCCTCTAGCTGCATGGGCAGCTATTATAGCTTAATTCCCGATACTAATTGGAATGTTTCCAAAGTATTGACACAAACAGTGATATAAAATCACACAGGTAATCTCTACATTCCATTTCGTCTGTATAGAAGCAGGGAGACAGAAGAGCGGGTTTTGGAGATGCATCTCTTTTTGAGAGAAGCGGGAAGCTGGCACAGCGAGATGATGAACAACACAGCTGAAGGCAGTGTGCGCCCTTGGGCACTCCTCTTCTGCCAGTGCACAAACGCGTTTCTACAGCACGGTGCTTCCACAACTGTCACTTTATTGCAGCCTGCGCTCTCTGACTTCCTCCGTTCCACCGTCTGAGTGGCATATATATAAAAGAAACTCCACTGGAGGCCAAGTGTATTGTCCAGGGATTTGCCCTTTCTTTTTAACACAGAACAAAACTCAAATTTCTTCCCCTTCATGATTTCACTGCCAACACTATCACTTGAATATCACATGGCTCACCTCCACAGTGACATGCAGGATACACCAAATATTACAGAAGATGCCCCGAGAAAACTCCAGCCCTCCCAGTACGCAGTAGGAAATTCACCATTACCATTCCCCAGTGACCAGTGGGCATGCTGAGACAGTTGTTCGCATTTTCTATGCTTATTTTTCTGTTACTAAAGTGGGATTAACAGTGTTCAGCGACAGCTTTTGAGACCTACAAATTCTTCCTGTTATGGAACAGCATCACGAAGACCTATTTTTCTCTAAGTTAAAAGAAATCTTTCATTAACTGATTATTCCAATATAATTCTTACATTCTTAAATTCTAAAATTTGCTAACCAAGCACATAGCACAACAAGCATTTTAGACACTACCAAAATACTAATAATTAGAACAAAATTGTTTCAGCTGTGGTTTTGGTGGTTTACTTTGTTCTCTAACAGATTTTGAGAAAAAAAAAATATTTTTCCTACAACCTTTTTCGCTTTCAAGTACTTTTTTAGGAAAAATCTATTTTCAGTACCAGTGAAATTCATCATATTATGACAGGAAAGCAAAATTGTTTTATTTCATAAGATCTGCTAACAGCGTGAAGCTAACCCCATGGTCTCTGAGACAGAAATTCTGCCAGCTATAGACTTATAAAGAATCAGCAGAGAAAAAGAAGTTTCTCAGATGGAACTGTTAGTCATGATATGAAGAATGTGTGTCCCCCACAGATGTTATAGCTATTTATATGATAAATCCTGATGATCACTATAGGAATTTTACAGCCTTCTTTTAAGTTAATGCTTAAGTTCAAATTAATCTTCTTTTGACAATGTTTGCCTAATATTTCAGTGTTGAACAACATTTCCAGGGTTACATTTACAGTGAGCCTACTGGGCACTTTTAAAGCTGTATTCCAGGCTTTGTACTTGCTTCAGAAAGACTTCTTCTAATTCTTTAATGTTTCACAAATATTTCTAGGAAAGACAAGTACAATAAGCATTGATAAATGCTTAACAAGGGCACATCTAGATTTGCAAGTTAACTGGAATTAACATTAGGGTTAATTTAGAGCACACGACAGCTTCATTCTAGAATAAAATTATCTCATTCTCACGTTCAACACTTGAACTGTTTTGAGTAACGTGAGATAAATGAGAACAAAGCATGTTTGTTCCAGTTTGCAGGATCATTGGTTTACTCAGGAATCACAGTCTGGGGAATTCAAAATGAAATGAGAGATATGAAAATACCTTAAGGTGTCTCCAAGGAGCTCAAGGTTGCATAAATACAGAGTCATTGGTTTCAAATGGCAGCAGCCCTTCTAAAACCAACGCTACATTTACACACTTCAACGGCCCACGTTATGCAGAACATGATGCTAGAGGGCACTGCACCCCCTCACTCCAGAGAAATATTTTTTTATGAGGATGCCTCTCTGCCATCACCAACGCATCCTTCCACTCCCTGCCTACACCCTCCTGTTCACTCAAAGACAGCAGGAGGTCGGGGCTTATTGTCCAGTTTTGGATGGCAAGCTGTTTGGTGGAAAAACAAAACCAGCGATGTTTTATTTGGGTGATACATGTTGACTTGATCTCAGTATCTCCACTTCTCCTCTGCTCTTGCTTATTGGGAACAAAAGATAAACTCTAAGTGCTTTCACTATCTGACTATCAAGAAAAGCTTCTGGGTGGAAGAACTGGGCACCATCCCTGTAAAAGGAAGGCTGCTGTACGTTTCACAAAGAGATTTTTTTCAGTCTTGGTGTTTCTGGCTGTGAAATGCACTTTGAGGTTATGGACTTTCTGTGATTTCTTTTTTCTTAAAACACCATTTTTATTGTGTGCTTAATCTGTTTTCCCTACTATCTTTTAACATCTATCTTTGGATGAGACACTGAAAGAGGCAGCACTGATAAGACCGAGGCGTTAAACCTCAGTAATTCTCAGTTCCACATGTAACATTTGGGGCAAAGCATAAAACAAGACCAGGAGCCCAGCCTGGCCTGGTCAACCACACACACCAGCGATCCACAATGGATCACTAGGTAAGGAGCCTTCAACACCTTGGGGGGGTGACCAGGGTCCCATGACAGGAAAGCTTGAAACTATTCCAATCAAAGGCTTCCCTAGGGATTTAGGGGAAAGGGATCACAAGCGGAAGATGAGAGAGAGACTCTGCAGAAAAAGGAGGAATAAATCTAAGAAATTCCTCAGCCCCAGACCTTCCCATACTGTATCTCTGATGGTACACAAAGCACTTTGAAGTGGGAAGCAGCACAGCACAAGGCTCAAATTTCCTGTTGACATTCATGCTACCTGCTGATGTTGACACTCAGCAAAATAATATTGATCACCTGCTGCAGAGAGTTCTGGTGCATGTCCAGAGAATACTTAGGTGCAGCAAAAAACTTGGAGGCAGAGAAGATCTTGGGTCTTTTACTGCTCATTTGTGTATTTTTTGTGTGGTCTCCTATAAACAGTCTTTACTTCCAAATTCTTTTACAACCTCTGTGTGCTCTGTGCTCTTGGGGAGACAAAACTGCATCAGGCGTTCACAAGGCCAGAGCTCTGACCTTGTAAGAATAATGCCGAAGGAGTGCCTTCAGAAGAGCAGGGCAGGGAGAGCAACTTCTGTCCTCCGGCCTTTGGGCAACCGGGGTTTCCAACACCCCTGTGTGAGAAATAAGAGACAACCTGTGCCCAGAACACGGACCCAAGTTCAAGGAAAGCAAGCCAATGGAGCCCACACAGATGAAGAGGAGACATTCAAGAGCTCACGCTCAACCTACAGAGTCTAATCACCAAGGCCTGGTGACGTCTACTGAGCAGGCATTCGCCATAGGTTGCGATGGTGCTGAACTTTTTATCAATACTCTGTCCTCCCTAGGAAAGACCATACCCCTGCCTTCACTGCAAGGAGAGTGGCACACAGAATAGCGCATGTAACAGGAGAGCTGCTTCAAAAGAAAAAGTCAAAAAACTGTCTGTGGCTTACCCCACCGAGCAAATCAAAGTTCTGCATTTTCCCCTCAACAGAGAAGTGAGACATTTGACATTCTGCTTCACACCATAGTTTTGGTGACTTTATTAAAAGACAGGGGCTGATGGCAGACAATGTGTGAAGCTATCCCCCCATGTAAAACTGTTTTGTTGAGGTCCAAGAAGCTATCTTAGCATAGAGTTCATTCAAGCAATATTTAAAGCAAGTAACCTCAAACTCACAGACTAAAATCATAATAGAAGCAAGATGACTCAAGTACACAAGATGTAGGAATTGGCTATATAAATGCTTCCTGCTGTAGATTTCACTCCTATACAGTTCCAAAGATAAAATCTAACGTGGAAAGAAAAAGCAACATAATACCTCACATTTCAAACCCAAATCATGCTGTAACTGGGATAAAAGGAAACATGCTATTTCATAAATACTCTGATTAATATATATTGTAAAAATTCTACCATTATAAGCAATTACAATCACTCCATTAAGCAAACCATATAGAAGGTAACATTGACCTAAATACAAAATTGCCATAATAGTATTAGGTTTTCTGTTTAAAGTAGTTGTTTTCATCTTAACAAAAAATGTATTTTGAGTGACCTTTTCAGGCAATGGACGTTTCAGCTAGTTCCAGGGAACAGCCCATTCTTAATTTACTATTGTTTAACTTTAAGGAACACCCAGGAATAGTTAACTGAATAAATAACAGTCTGGTATTAGGATCTCTGGTTTTTCCCCGACTGTTCCCATTTGCTGTCCTGTGTTTTTTGTCTTGTTCGATACACATTAACCCGTTAGACTGACCTTCACTTCCCTCCCAATCCCTACAACACATTAAAATTCTTTAAAAAGACAACTTGAGAGAGACTGCCTTTTGGTAAACCTCCTAAAGCGAGCTCTACAGACTGGTCTGGCATGCGTTGTGTACATGCATCTGTCACGAAAATTTGATGACAAATCATCTGTTTCCTGACAGATAGGCTGCACTGACTTCAAATTCCCATGAAATGTCTTTGTCCACCAGGAAAAAAAACATTCTCCTTTAAAGCGGTGATCATTCTCAAACTTCACTTCAATCCTCTATTTGCTTTAGTCTGTATTATCATTTATTTGTACTATAATTTTTCTGGATCAATTAAAGCCTGTCGCAAGATACATCTTCTTGATCATCTTTTGGGAAAATGTAAAGAGACAGGAACTAATGAAAGAAATGAAAGCAAATGTTTCACAGGAATAATGCTGTTTTCAGAGGGTGAGAAATGAAGATCCTTTTTAAGACTGACCTACCCCAGTTTGTTTAAAACTAAACTGAACTTGAACTGATAAACTACTCTTTTGAGATTAACCTGAGTAGTGTACGTTCAGCAAAACACTGTAAATCTAAACATACCTGAATTGGAGTCAAACTTTGTTTCTGACCTGCAAAAGAAAATAAAAAGATCGTAAGTTACAAGAACTGCTTTATGCCATTAAAGCCGTTTGTCAGACTGATCCCCCAGCAAATATCATCTTTAACAAGACTGTCTACCTCTGTACGTTAATACTTAATGAATTCAAGTGCATTTGAACCCAAGTAATAACTATTATCTTTAACATTTTGGGTTTTTTTACAATGTGGAGTTACAAAGAAGATACTTTAACAGACAAATCACAAAATGAATGCAGAAAATAGAATATAGATTTAAAACAGGATTAAATTATATGCTGTGAATCCTGGAACACAGTTGTTCCTGTGAAATAAATATTGTTTTCATTCATTTTCATTTTTGAGAAGTCATTAAGAGGATTTAATTTATTCATGAATGTTTCCAATCTATTTTTGAAGCAGATACCGTTTCATTAATGTCATATGTATTGTATCCAATGATCTGTACTTAATTGTACAACATCCTAGGAGGGTTTTGTTTGTGTGTGTCTTCAATTTACTCACTCTGCACATAGGAATAAGTGGTTTGATTTTCTTAAAAGTGGAAAGCAGGGGGTGGGAGAGAGGGAGAGAGGAAGGGAGCCAGACCTAAATTTTAACTTGTTTTAAAGTCTTTGCAAAAAGACAATGATGTGTGCATTATGCACCATTAGCTTTGGTCGTGCACTGCAGATTTTTCTCTCTCTAACAAGTAGTGTTTTCTTCTAAGGGCTTAGCACTTAGCAAATGAACCCTATAACCTGTATATTTAATAAAAGGAAGAAAAAATTAGCCCTTGTGGGAACATCATGTTTCAGATATAGGTTAATAATACTTGTAAATGTAGAAGCCTTTGAAGATCTCAATTCAACTGTGGGAAAACTTAAGTTGGGTAATTACTCTCAAGATGCCGCTGATGTGCTGTCAAGCAGAATTAACCCTATGACTAGGCCTATCTACACAATCTGCTATAAGACAGCATTGTCTATATCGAGCTCTCAAACCAATTAATGCGCATGTTCCAATCAGATTTATATTGCCCACTAACAATCAGTTGTACACATGGTCATGGCTGTCACAGCAGGACACAAGGTCTGACCAGCAGGAGACCTGTTAAAGGATGTTACATTGGCAGCAAAATGCGTTTCCCCAGAAATTCTAAGGAGGAAGTACAATGTTGGATCCTTTTATGTTGCATCAGGCAGGGGATATATTTTGGGAAGTTACAGTCCTTCTTTTTTCAAAAATAAAAGACCGAAGCTCAACAACTAATTGTAGATTTTTTTTCTTCTTTTATTTTATAAGCTTGTACATGCAGGTACTCATAGATGTATTTTACATGTACTCTATATATTTTATATAATTGGCATTGTAATCCCGTACCAAAGATCTATGCTACAGCAAACAAATATCAAATCAATCACGATATAAAAAATGAACACGTTCACACTATTAGTTAAAGCCATCAGAATGGAAACAACTTCCTTCTCCCTTCCTGCTCATTCTCCACCTTCCCTCAGTGCTCACAATCTTTTATGTCTTGTATATAACTCTCAGGTGATGAAAAGATGGGAGAAAAAAACCATAACTTATCTTCCTAATTGGTACTTATAAAGTACCACCAAAAGCACCGAACAAAGAAAGTATGTTGCTGACGTGCCTTCATGAATACCACCACCAATAACTGCCCAGGGCACCAACCCATGCTCCTGTTTGGCAGTGTATTTCAGTCGGTATTTACGCTCAGCAGGATAAAGTCCCCACCCTGTGGAAGGTGCATGCCGGTAACCGGGGGGAATTCCACTGAGTTCCAGGTAAAGCCACTTTTACCCAATATTTTATTTACAATATTCTCCTCAAGCTGCATTATATCTGTCTAGACTGTTCCCTCTTGCTCATCACTGTATCAGCAACACCTCACTACCTACATAGTCAGGGACAACATACGAATCTTACCCTCAGTGTCTGTTTATCTGCACAATCAACTTCTCGCTGCCTAAATTCTAGATACTTGGTATTAGCTGGTCAAACAAAGACCCTGGTTCTGAGCTTGCATGGCTTGCATGGACATATGCACTGCAACTTCTGGTATCAACAAACTGGCCCAGGGGCCAAGATGGCAGAGAGTATGTGGGGAGGAGGGTCACAAGGGTCACTAGGCACTGTAATGAGCACCAAAGCTCCAAACAGTCCTCAGTTACTGGACAACAAATTAGGAAACCGATACAGGACGATAAATGAATGGAACTTTGTCTGGCAGCAGCAGAATAGCGATGAAAGAAAACACAACATGGGAGGTAGCGCTAGGAGCCATCGAGAGGAGGAGGGTCACCTACGTTATGGTCACCATGTCACCTTGGGAAAACAATGCAAAATTTAGGACACAGTATTACAGAAATTGTTAGAGATCTTAGAAAGGCACAGAAAAAAGGGAGGAAAATAATGAAGCGTCTTTGGCATTGCACATAAGCGACAACTAGCAGATGTGAGAGAAGCACTCTGCAAGAACACAAGTCATCTCGACTACTTGAAAGAATGACAAAGCCTCCAACCATTTCAATGGAACCAGCACTTTTCCCCTAAATCTTCCAGTATTTACATCTTTTTCCTGACAGCATCCTAGACAAAGGTATCAGAAAGTAATTGCACATAGGTGTTAAAAATATGCAACTGGAAAATGGGCAATAAATAGGATAAAATTAAATGCTGAAAGTACGTTTCAAAGGGATGTTCTGCTACACACAAAAATATTCACTCTGACTCCTTTATACTTTTAAAATGACATTAACTAGAAGGAAAAACTTTTCTGTACATTGTTTGTTATCATTGTACATACTCTGATATCCAACCTAAGCGTCCTACCAAACAAGATGCACATTGCAGAGCCAGGCACTGACTTTACAAACTGTCTTTTATCATTTATCGCACCAAGAAGGGAAACCCCACCCCCCCAACAAACAGTGAATAGCTTTGTGCATATTTTCTCTACTTCTGCCCCATAGGAGTACTCTGAAAGTCAGGGAATCATTCATAAATATCTTTGGAAAGGAGTCTATATGCATAGAGCAAGAGGATATTTACAAAGTGCTTTCCATTTCCAACTGTGATATGACTCAAACACACACAACACATGGCAATACAAATGCCAAGTAGCTCATCTACCAACACATAATATGCAAGGAAATAGCGAGCTACTGGAAAGGTTTAGCTAAGGACAAGGTGCTGCAATACTTTTAAAGATCCCAGAAATAATTAAATCAAACACAAACAATAAAATATACGACGGTCACTTTATCTGTACTGCAAAGAGGCGCAGGATTTCGACCTGTTCCTTTTAAAAGGCACTGTAAACCAGATGTTCAGACTGCCAAGTACTAAGAAACAGAGAGAAACGGAGTAACGATAATCACCATAATTCCAAAGTATGACTGAAGCGCAATTGTTCGGGGTGACATACTACGACATGACCAGACACGCTACAGCTGAAGATACCACAGATCTGCTGTTTGCCAGTGAAGTGGACTTTTGGCAAGGAGAGGGGAAAGAGGACTTACTGCAGAACCTCTACTGTTGTGTAACAACTGCCTTTTTCTTTCACCCTTCTTGATGGAAGTCTTTATCAGGTTTATTCACATTTTGTTGAAGCCCAGCATTGGGAACAGCCTTTGAAAGCCCCACAGCTCTCTCAGAAAGCACCTGATGAAACCTCTGCAGTTCTGATCCTTTCGTTTTAACACTGAAGGAGTCATTGACTTCTCTTGGCTTTCTTACACGTTTGCATTAGCAGTTTATACCAGGTTGTTCGTTTGCAAGGTTTTCCTTCAAGGATGCTAAACACAACATTGGTAGGGGCAGACATTCAAAATTCTACTCCCCTCTGAAAAGGACTTTCGTTGAATAAGGATCTGTTGCAGCTGTAAAGATAATAGGTGCAGCTTTGGTACATCTTCATTTTCAAAGAACTTTATTCCGTACTGGCATTGGCAGTTTGCTGAAGAGACAAGGATCTATGAGGCTCCTGATGCAATCCAAGCCAAACAATGTCCTGGCCCAGGTGACTGAGCAGAATAAAATCATTCCTCTCTCTTTCCTGTTCGCCCCCAACAGTACAGAAAATACCAAGTTGGAGTATCAGCATTCTTGGCTACAGCACTGCTAGCAAGCTAAAGAAGGCCAGGACAGAAATGCTCAGTGGTGAACATGTCCCTGGACGCTGTGTTGGCCCACATCATGTTCACGCGAACTTGCACTCTCCTAGACAGGACCTAGGCAAGCTGCAGGGGAGGCTCAGGCCAGGGACCACAAGCAGGGTGAACCAGCCCACTCTGTTTCAGAGGAGAGGAATTTAGGCTAACAAACACAAGCCATGTCTTGTCACTTGCCTTTAGGGCCAGAGAAGAGGCTTTTGTCCTTTTTATTTACAAGTATGGACACAGCCCTTCTGAAAACGCAAACCATTACTTGGAAGCGGTCACTGATCTTACTCATGAGCCCAAGCTCCAAATAACAAGGCAAGCTTCCAGAAAGAAAAATGCAGCAGTATTCCAATGTAAAAATTAATACCTGATGTAACTATCTAGGAATTTATGAAACCCACACCGTCAGGGAATTTGAGAAGCCCCTGAGCAATAAGAACCAAGTAGTTCCTTGGGCAGCAGAAGGAGCAAAGCTGGGCTTGCTGCTGCGTTGTGGCCAGGGGACAGATCCTGTGGTGTCTAAGGCAGCAAAACTACTCACAGGTACTTCCCAGAGCTGGACATTCATAATGCCTCTCTCTCTTCCACCCTCATGTGGATTCTCTGTTATAATACAATAATATATATATTATTTACAATAATATTATCTGGTATAATCTAATAATACAGTTGAACTCTTGTTCAGGTCTCTCCTCAGAGAGGGCTTGAATGTGATCTCTCTCCCGATTTCATGAAAGTTTTAAGAACTTAATATCTTTGAGGTTTAATAGCTACTCCCCTGCCAAATTTGGCTGAAATTGGCAAGTAGATTAAATGATACAGTTTTATTATTAGGAAAGGATTGACACACAGACAGAACGATGCTATAAGCCTTACTTCCTTAGGAAGCTTGGTTAAAGATATATTTTTAATCTCGCTTTCCTAGAATACAGAAAAAAGATTGACTCACTGTTGATGGATGCTGTGACAATTTCTGTTCTGCATATTGATGAAAAGCCAAGTTCAAAAAGAGCATTTTAACATCATTTTAGTCAATGAGTAGTCTCTGGGTGAGTTCTTTCCAGAGTTTATTTTAATGTGAGAGTTATAAACAAATAAATATAGAAATCTACAGCTTCTGCAGTCCTAATCCATAACAATCCTCCCTGATTTTTACTTCTGGTACATACATACACATAGTAAAGCATAAGGTAGGTTAAGACTACCTGAAAATTAGTTCTTCTAAGCAGGGTGACTGATGAACAGTCAATACAAAGCAGTGTGAATTTCAAACAGGGGAAATTACGTATCAGACTTAAAAGTTTACAGACAATCCACTGAAAATTTACAGTGAAAACACCAATGAAATTCTTAGTAAAATCAGTGGAAGTTATCTATACATCTCTCTAGGATTATGGAAATCTTTGCATTTATTTCCTCTTATTTCTAAGTACCTTCAACAAGGATTTGCAATTCAGCTGTGCTCAGCAATAAGTAAATGAAAACAATTTCACAGGCTTGTCTCAATGAGACCTTGAAATGTTTAAAATGTTACATTTTGCGTCCCCTTTTCCTTCTTTTTTGAATCCTAACGCATTTTTCCTAGGAAATCTACATCAATATTTGCCTTTTGGAAAGGATACCTGTTGAAATATTCTCTGTCTAGCAAACTGTGAGATCCCCCATATTCCTGTACTTGTTTTCACTGCTGGAGATGGTATTACCCAGAGAACACAAGCAGAAGGAAACCTCAGGTTTGCTGTTGCACTGGCAACAACAACAGCTGGCAGTCTCATCTGACTTGCTCCTTGCGTAGCCAGTGACCTTGGCCTGCAGCAATTCAGACAGTGCCTTACTACATTTGTGGGCAGCAACCAGCTCAGTACAATAGAGCTGATCTACTCAAAAAACAAGTCCAGGTGGCTTGTGGATCAAGGAAAAAAATGAGATGAAGTGTTTTTTGTTCTCCAAACTTGCTCTTGCTCTCCTAATCCTTAACATAAAAATCTTTCCAGACTTCATTGCTTATACAAGGGTAGTGAAATGAACGTTCAGCATCAGCCAAGAAGCTGCCAGTTAGAGGATATTAAACACTACCCATGAGCCGATTAGGAGTGCAGAATCATTTGCTATAATGACTGCAGCTCCTCTACGCCACACTTGCCAAGCATCCAGTGAAAGGAGCCTTTCCCCAAGAGCCACCCAGCAGCTCTACCCAAGGGCAGAATTGTACCGTTCCTACTCCAAGGGGCTCTTGAGAACCAGGAGGACAAAGTCCTGTTCCAAACCACCACAGAAATTAGTAATCGCCAGGTCAAGCTCCAGCGACGGCCCCATGCTACAGCTGTGCTAAGCCGTACACAGCTTAGCACATTTTCAGCATTCAGGTAGGATTAGATGTGGATTAAGCATTCAGGTATGTTCAGATGTGGATTCAGCATTCAGGTATGTTCCGATGTGGAAGATGCCATGGACTGTATTCACAAAGCAACTTTACTGCAGAGACTGCAGTAAATACAGCATTCATATTGATGTCATCCTCAGAGGTGAATTAAACCTCCAGATTCTAGATGGCTCTGAGGAAGATGAGCACTCTCTTATCTTCATTTTTGGTGAGGTGATTAGGAGTGCATAACAATTTGTCATCCAGCAGTGACATAGCAGACTCGAAACAGAGGCTGGTTTCAACCAAAAACTGATTAAGCAAAAGGAAATCAATACTCAATGGTAACAACTTTACTGATTTTTAACTCCACTGGCCTTTTCTAGGCAACAAAAAACTGCAGAGGTCCTTGCAAGTTTTAAGATCCTCAAGCTTCTTGGAGCTACACAAGACCTGTTAAAAATCTGAGCTTGGATGAGAACTGTTTGGTAATACTCCCTGCTGATTCCTGTACTGGCAAGAACTAACTTACTCCAAACAAATTTTATTAAACAGAAGCTGTTGGTTTTGACACACAAAACAGCAAATTTTGTGAGAAAACTAAGAGTCAGTCAGGGAGGGTGAAGTTGCTCAAGTAGTTCTATTAGATCTTATTAGAGACACTACAGCAGTTACTTCATATGGGCTCTTCTAGCCAGATAGCCAGTGCTGAATTGTCATGTGGCCTGCTCAAAGGATATAAAAACTATTAAGAAAGCTTGAAGACCATTAATTAAGCACTCAGCACTGGGGCAAGGAAATTCCTTGTACAGATCTAGCCTGGTGACTGAAATCCTCCCTTGTGTTGTGAAGACAAGAGTGGTACAATGCTAATGGCACTGCAATATTGCCCAGCCACGCTTTGCTTTTCTCATGATTTGCTTTTGGATGTCTGAGAGATGTTGAGAAGACCCGACGCAGTTCAACGAAAATCAAATGAAAACATGACATGAATGAGGGTGTTGCTATTTCTCCTAGCGCATGTTCAGAAGAGCCAACACCGTTACCAAGAATTCCTTCCAGGAAGCAATAAAGGCAGCAGTGGGTGATTTATGAAGCCTTGGCAATTCACTCCTTGGCCCTAAAAACTGGAAACTGACACAACAATAATATTTCTTTTTTTAAAAGGAAATCATTCTCCCAGGCTTCCCAGTTCCCATCTATACCACACCTTTCTCACACAATGCTGCATATGGTAAAGGACATGACCGTGGTTTATTAAATATGGAATAGCTCCTCTCCTATGGCAATAGCGCAAGTCGTGGATTTCACTCAGGTCTGTTCTAACCTCCTCTTGCCATGGCTGTGGACAGAATGGTATTTTTGCATGGTATACAAGAAAATGCCTTGAAAAATTAAAGTAGGTGCAATCTTGCAAATACACTTGGCCCTTAGAAAACACTGAGGATTCGAGTGGTGTAGGTGGCGCTCTGTGAACTGATACAGAAGCACACAACCTTGTCGCAGAGGCTGTCCAGCCATGATAAACGTGGCCCACAAAAAATTAACACGAGCAGGTATAGTTGGTAAGCATGAGGGTTTTTTCTTTAGCTGATTAGCTTTCTATCAGATCAATGTGCTGCATCGAGACATGCTCCAGCCACACCAGGTGAGGTCCAGTGAAGGGGAAACTATGAAAAAATACCCTAGAGAAAGGTGGGGGAAGCAGGGCTGCTTCTTTTAGCATAAGCCTGCAGCTAGATTGGAGGAAGTGTAACACAAAACCACATAAGGGCTGGCTTGCAGAAAAAGGAGGTCCTTGAGATTAGTTTATTGTCTCTCTCATTTATTGCTTTCTTTAGGCAGCTGTACTGGGATGTAGGAGACTGTCTGGCGTGAAAGTTCAGAGATGGAATAATTAGATTCAATGGCATGATTATGGATTTTATGTGTGAGGCACCTTTGATTGTGGAAAAAGTTAAAGCATGTTCTCCATAAAGCTTGGGAGGTTTCTCATAACACTAGTACAAGTAAGTAGATGAAGAGATGTTAAATTCCTAATTGTTTCTTTTATCTTCCCTGTGATAGAGACAGAGTTCTGTTGTAAAGACGTACCAAAACCCAGGTCTTTCATCTGGAGTGTAAAATTCATGTGTTCCCTGACCTCGTGTGTCACATGGTAATGAAACAACGTAAATCAGAAATGTTAAAAGTTGAAGTTTGTTAATATTACTGCTGAAGCTCCAAGTCTCTTTCCCGGTTAAACTGACAGGTCCATAGTCCAAATATATATATTTACAGATTACAACAACACAAAGAAAAAAAAATTAATGGACACCCAATGAGAAACAAATGGAAATGCAAGTTTCAGATGACTATCTGGAAATTAAAAAATAAAAACAAAACCCCCAAAAATTGCATTTTAAATGGGACAATGGACTTTCTTTGTATTGTACTACCACCTTACTCCTAAGAAAATACTTCGGTGATTTACTCCCTGTGGCAAAAATTTAGTAAATAGCATACATTTTGCATTCTCTTATCTATGCTTCCTTCTCACTTTTTTAGCTGTCTGGGCTGAAGCAGTCACCAAGATACAGGAATTTATCTTCCCTAGTTGAGGAAGACATTATATACTGATATTTTGGGGTCAGTAAACAAAAGAAGGTGGACCCCTATCAGCCTCTCCATTTGTTCCCACCCTTGCCAGCCACTTCAGAACAACTGGCTGAATTTGATGTAGACCAGGGGTGGCAAGAGCTCACAAAGCAACACAAAGACTTTGGGGAGATTGGGCTGAGGCCAGTCCAGCCTTGGGTACACAATCAGCACGGTGTTTTTTTCAGGTGCCCACTGGCCTGGGATTTATTAAAAATAAAAAACAACTTCCCTCTTTCCCTCTCTTTCCTCCCATAAAATCCATGGGGAGTCTCAAAGAGAATCTGAAAACAGGGACATTTCCATATAGCTAATTTCACATAGAGAAATCCAACTCATTAACTCAAAAAAAGTCAAGACTACGCCAAAGCATACTGCGCACTTGAGATAATCACAGGTAAGTCTCATATTGCAGTTTTTTCCCATATTAAATGGATTGTGAAAGCAACTGGAAACTAGTTCACATTCATTTATGTGAACTACTGCTGTCCAAATCTCACCCCACAAAAAACCCTACTCTTTCTCCAGCAAACGACAGAAAGGAAGCCAGTCTTGAAGGTAGAAGGTGAAATCCTGGCTCCATTGTATTCATTTGCCAAATTTGAATTGACTTCCACAGAGCCAGGATTTCCCCCATAAAGATTTAGCTACAGTAAGGAGGGTGAGAATGAGACGTGAGAATATTGTCTTGGCTGAGTTCGTAACAATCAGTTTTCCAACTCGAAAGATTCACGTTATTACTGAAGTTTCTGCAGGTAATCCTCCTAATGTAAGGAAGGAGGAGTCAAACATAGCAGAGATGAAGTGCTTCTTTCACCTTTACAGACAGTCTCTTGAGAACAACTATCACTGCCATATCTGGTGATTCTGGAGCTGCATCAATTTTATTTTTCTTCGCAACCTATTACTGACCCAATTTTCTCTATTATTAGTGCTATCCTGACCATCCTGCTTCATGCTGCTGTAAAGGTATCTCTTCAAGTGAGAGAAACTGAGTCAGTGTGAACTGAGGGAAAGAACAAGCAAAAAAAAGAAATTCTTCAGCAAAATGAACACAAGCAGCCAGAAATAAGAAAAAACACATAAACAACAACTGAATCCATGCAGAACAATGCAGTGATTGAGAGAATTCAATCAGCACTGCTTCTAGCACCAAATTTAGGGCTGTAATTCCCACAGTACTTCTAAAGAGTATTTTTCATGCAAGACACAAAAGTTATTATTTCTTTATTAATCCTTGCCTCAGTTCCTAACCCAGCTCTCCATGTGTGCTAACTGGGATGCATGAAAATTCAGTAAGTAATGCAATTTTCCTGGGTTTTGTTTTCTTAACTGCTTGAATTCTAAAAAAGCATCTGCTTTTTTCTCCATTATTGGATACAATGCTGTGGCATGGATGCAGCATCACCGCCCAGGATCCAGATCATAAGGTACCTGTGAGTAACACTAACACCCAAACCCCATATCTACCAATACAGTGAAAGACTGTGTTACAATTACTTGGCATAGCTGTATAAGGAGAAGAAGAGGACAAACAAAGAATTACTACTTTTTACAGTCAATTACCTATTTTACCAGAATGGTATCTTACTATCTTATTTATTTACTAAATTTTTTAATCTTTACTATAAGACTAATTTTACTATAGCATTATTATTTACATTGCTTCTCATGTATCCCTTGTCAATTTGAATGACTTAAATAGTCTTATACAATTACGTAAGTACTGGAATATACACAAGATTACATGGGAACACAGCACATAAACTAAGACACAGAAATCTCAAAACTATATTTAGCATACTCACTTGAATAAAGGAGTCCCACAAACAACACATTTGTATATTCCTTGAGCCTTATGATGTGTGTACTCCCCCTCAAAGGCACTAGGAAAACAACAACACTACATTTTAAAAATAAATAAAGGAATTTGGGTTTTTAAAAATTATTAAATTAGCTAAGACTTGAGCAAATGTTACAGAAAAAAAACCACGATTTAGAAGTTGGCAGTTGTTTTTTATTAAAGCCAGCAAATAAAGCAGGCACAGGAAAAGGGGAATGTCCTCATTAGTGTGCCTCAGGTGTTATGTATCATGCAAGAGGAAGCAAATTGTCCCACAGTTCAAAGGACAGGACAACAACAACAACAACAACAAGGGAAAAACTGGAATCTTCCCCTATTTGGCAAGTGAAATGTAAGTTTTTGTAAACATGGATTGTCTGACATGTAGCTCAACCTGACGCACTTCTCTAGGTCTGTCTGTAGGAAATGTGTCGGTGGTGGGCTCAGCTGCTAAGGCAGAGGTGCGAAGCGCTTGGGTGCCTGCTGCCTGGGAGCCGTGCAGCCGTGGCGCTGGGTCAGGCTGCGATGGGCTGCTGGGGCGACAGAGGCATTGTAGCTGAAAATGAAATAATTGGTCCACGATTTCAAGCTGTGTGCGCCTTGTATTTTTAGTTGAAAAGCAGTATTACAGCTTTAAGGGAATATTTTTCTAAGTTAACAATCTAAAAGGCTAGGAGGTCATTCATCTAATACGAATCAGCTGCGCTAGCCCAACAAAAAGCCTATGTGCTCAGCAGCTTGTTTTTATTATCCTTTCACCCTTTTTATGAGGTCCAATTTTTTTTTATAAACAGGATTTTTAAGAATGACCTAATCTCCGATTGTTTGTGTGCATTAAATCACGTTGTTGGTCCCGTACACAAGAGCGAGGAGGGCCGGGGGGGGGAGGCAGGCCTCCCGGCAGAGGCCAACGTCCCCCTGCCCCTCCGGGGCTGTGGGAGGACGACGGGGGCCGGGGCGGAGAGGAGGGGACCGTCCCCCCGCAGCAAATTCAGCCACCGGTACATGCTGTCAGGAAGAGCACTGCCGATTAATCGGGACCCCACGTGCGGCGGAGAGCCCTTTCAGGTCATGAATGAAAACAAGCAGTTACATCATTAGTACGTTTGGAGCAGAGGTAAAGCCAGGGCCTTATGCCAAGCTCAGTGGTATAAATTAGACAACAAAAAATGGCTAGGCCTTGGCAAGTTACCTTCATGCTGGAATCAGCTGAGAGAGAGACTTTATTCACTAAAAACAGTCTTGGAAGCGAGTCCTTTTTTTTTTTTTTTTTTTCTCCTCGGGGCTGGCTTCCAGCGACTAAAGCCATGTGAGGGCAGTTATTGAAAATTTTTGACATTCCAACCACAAATGAGCCAATAAATACCTTCTCCACATGTGCTTCAAAAAGAAATTGGAGTGGGGTGGAAAAGAACTAAATTATGCTACCTTCTTTCTGCAGCCAAAACGTCTATACTTACAATGGCCACCTTCAAAACTCCAGCCTCCTGGCACGGAGCCATTTCCCTCGTGGTTCTGCTTACTGCGATGTCTTCCAAAAAAAGTGTACCTAAACCACTATTACTTCCACACATTTTGTAGTAAACTAAAAGCAGACTCTAAACATGAGCCCGGTGACTTTATAAGACATGCAGTGTTCATTAAAAGAAAAAGTCACACAAGACCCGTGGCCTCGGCCCCGTGCTGCAGATGCTTGTCATTGCAGTGGTGTTAGTTTGTGGGGGTTAGTAAACAAGTGCAGAAATCCTGGGGAGGGGAGAAAACCAACAGCTTGGTGGGAAAGGTGAGGAAGCACCAGTAAAAGGAGGGGGAGAAAAGAAAGATGCCTGTGTTTCGAGGACTGCGTTTCCTTCGTCCTGCCTTACCTTTCAGTCCCCTTCTCCTGAGTGACATGGTACTGCAAGGGTGTCAGCCGCTTCCTCAGCTCCTCCTGGGAAAAGACCACCTTACAGTCCTTTTTATCCCTACATGACCCTGCAAAGGGAGAGGATATGGGAGAAGGAGCCTTTTTAGCTTAAATCCTGAATAATTGCTTTGGCAGACGGCCACAGCATAGCTTCTGCATTCACTTGTCAATGACCAGACCGGTCCCTAACGCACGAAGAATGGCTCAGCTGAACTGCAGCTGATTATTTCTTCAAATCCAAGTTTAAAAAAGAATTTTGCTTGAGAGCCAGGTGATTCCACTGGAGCAGTGACAATGTGCTACAGCCAAAGCCCTTCGGTGTGTTATACACTAAACTGTTGCGCACACAATCATTCACACGAAAGTAACGTTTTTCCCACCGTTCAAAAAAAAAATCTGCAAAAAACCCAACAACAGCTGAAACGTTCTTTACAAGACATCTATATTGGAGACTTATGGTAATGGGCATATGATGTTCAGCCACAACATCCAACAATTTCATTACCCTTTATAGTAGCTGAAAAACAATTCTAAATCTTTAGAATTCCAGTAAGGTTGATTTAACTTCTAGTTGCATCCTTGTCCTTTTACTTTATAACATTAACCATTGTATTTTTTCACTGTTGAAGCACTAGAATAGGAGCCCTGAGGAGCAAGTAATTTCTTCATGCACAAAGCTGTACAAGGTTCAACAATAAACTTGTCGTAAAAATTAGGGTTGCTATTGAAATTACCCTCCTTTGAAAATTTCGTCTTATGCTTTGCTTAGTTCACACAGAAAATCCAAGGAGTAAATAAGGATTACTGTAAAGAAACATTTGTATAGTGCAAAAATTCACATCACATCAGGAAAGGAAAAATAACAATAAGGCTGCTTTTGAGAATGAAAACTCCCAAAGTAGTAACAGAAATTGCCAAATATTCAAATAACTTTGATAATCGCTTGCAAAAATTAGCTGACAAAATACGGCAGGGAAAAAGCACTCTAATTATGACAGTAATTAAAATATGGTACAATTAGAAATAAACAGTCCCGAGAAAAATATTTTTTGCTAGTAATGTATATACACTCATAAAAAGACCAATTGTGTTCCCAAAGTAGAGGGAACAGAGCTACCCATCTGTATGTCATTTAGTACAGGAGAGGCAATGGCAGGTTTAAATTACATGGTATTGGATTGCAATTTCCTAACATTGGATGCTTTTCTGCTTTTTTACCTTGAGTCATTACTAAGGAGTGTTCATAAAAAGTAGCTTAAAGCACAGATGCTTGCAAATCATTTAAGAAAAGATGTTTCTTTCTTCCTCCCCCTCTTCTTCTCTCATTTTTTTAATGTGTGGGGGTGGGTGAATAGGGGAGAGAGAAAAAGAATAATGCTGTTGGTCACTACCGACTAACCGTAGGAAGTATTTTCAGGAAGAAAAAAGTGAAATTGAAAACATCTGATTGAAGTAAATAGTGCAAACATAAAAAGCTTTACTAGTGAAAGAAAGGTATTGAAAAGCGACTTAATTTCATAGATTAGAAATTACTTTTGATCTAAACATTCTTAAAAACAGATTGTTTTCCACTCTGAGCCATCTCATTAGCTGTGCTGCAGAGCCTTCGTTTTAATGGCAAGCTTTGAAAGAGCACTGCTGTATGCCTTTGTTAGCTTCGATCTTATTTGGGAGAGGGATAAAGATTTCATTCCAGGTCTCTTTGTTTGTCTTTCAAGAACCACTAAAGCAGTATTCACACAAATTTTGCAGGAATGTGCCCTGTGCCATAGCTTACAAATTATTTGGTTTTGGTGCACTTAAAGGTCACCTTCCAAATTAGCAAAATTTTCCTACATCCTGGCTTTTCAACCTTAAATGTAAATATTGTTTCCTAACTGTAAGTGAGGTTTGTTCTTTATAACATTTGGTTGCTTATTTAAAGATGTCAAACGTTGGAGGTTTTTATTCTCCAAACATGCAGGGCTCTAGGACTAATAAGTCTTTCAAAGTATAGCTAACAGGGAAAGGAAGCATATGCATTATATAAATAGCTATTGTTATGTTGCATTATGCAACTCAGAAAGCAACTGTTTGAGAGACGGTCTTTCATCTATAATTTCAGTATTAAAAAGTAGTCTAGAGAGCAGCAAAGGATCTTACAAACCAACACCTCTTCACTTTTAAAAATATCTACCAATTATTTTTTAAATTCTATTTGCTCTTTAGATGTTGCAAAAAAGCAGACTGAGCATAACTTCACTTTGGAAAAAGGCAGAGGAAATACTTAATGTTTTAAAGAATGGTCAGTATACTCTCTTTATTCTCCTTGAATAATTTTTCACCTATTTTAGAAATTTAGTGTTCTTCAATCAATTGGCTCACTACATGCACAAGAAAATTTCTATACACCACTTGATCCACGACACAGATCAGAAGTAGGGAGCGTGTTATAGAAGATTTTTTTCCCCGTTGTTTTTAATAATTAACTGCGTGTTTTACAATACAGGCAAGTATTTACGTCTACAGGGGAATTTTGCCAAACTGCACTGAGGTAAACTGCAACCTACCCTGACAAAGGACTCTCCAGGTTTGTAATTTAATGGAGTATACGTCGGCAAAAAAGCTATAGTTGCACTACAAATCATAAAGGAAATCTCTTCGTCCAGCCCTCAGCATTCAAGAACAGCCCTATTCAATTAATTGCACTTATTATTTAACTGCTAGCAACAAAAAAATAGCTCAGTAATGGATTGCACTATTTCCATATTGCCAAAGAGCCAGGGAAGTAAAGCAAGATTCACACCTGACTGCAAAGGGTGTAAGGATACGTTATCTGAAACAGGGCTAGCCTACAAGCCTTGATAAAATGCAATGAATCCGAAAAATTACTGGATGAGATTCTAGAAATACAGTCCTTCAGTTAGGAAAAAAATAACATGCAAGAGGGACAAAAGTGCTCAACTTGCAGTACAAGAGCGGCTGCTTCCATTTTTTAACTGTTCCTTTATGGCATATATGAGATGTCTGCTACATTCAAGCCAACTCTCTGTATCTTGGGAGGGGACAACATAAAGCTACACAAATGTATGGCCAACACAAGAGAAGCCGCTACTAGTAATGCAGCTGTTATCAACCGTGTTATTAAAGCAGAGAATAAAGGTGCAGGCTGACGACCTTCCTCAGTCTGGTTCCCCAAAGAAGGGACCAGCTATGGGCTGTGGAAAGGGTTCCCATTCAGGGAACAAACTTCCTCCGCAACTCAGGCATAAAGGCAGGCTCACAGTTCATTTGCAAATTATACAGTTCAAGGCAGAAAAGACAAAAGGTCATCAGTTTTACAAATAGCATGACATCAGTGTGATTACATTAAAGGCAAGACTAAATGAAATACACTGTGAGGAAAACAGTCTGGATTGATTAGATCTCTATTAGGACTCTGGATTGGATCTCACATGTTCTTTGGAGGTGATACTCTCAGCAATGACTTTCAGAAGAGCCCAGGACAGCTATGTTCCTAACTCCAGTTAGATCCCACTGTTAGGGGAGGTGAATGCTGGCCTGCAAGGGCAGACAAAATTCCCTTTACGTTCCACTGCGGGATCGGAGGCCAAATTTAATCTTTCTAATCAGCCCACCTCGGTGCCTTCACTGGGGTCGGCACTCATTAGAAGAGCGGTGTGCAGGCAACCGTTCCACAAACAGGCACCAGCGTTTCCACTTGAGGCCACCTGCCTTCAGCCTTTTGCCAACAGTTACAGCGGTCCTAAAAGCTGTTAAGATCCTGGAGCGGGATGGAAGGCTTTGCGAAGAAAAGGCCAGGCTCACAAATCTTAATGCATGAACATAAAAAAAAAGCTGAGGACAGTGAAACAAACACCAACAGAAACCCTGTCGGAGCCTTCATGGCGTTCCTGTGCTTAGGAATGGCTTCTCTGAAAAGCAACGCAATGCACGCTGCCATTTACTATTCACCCACAGACTACGGGCCTTTCAGAGTTCAGATCTGGAGTCCTCCTCTGTACAAATTAAGTGAACAGAAAGTATTTTCTGGGTGTTGGCCTGATAATGGAGACATTAAGCATCTCACCTCCCATATAAATTCCAATTTCAATTGACCTTTTCAAATCTGTGGTCATAACGCAGGCCTGTGCCATTTTCTTCCATGTAAGCAATCATGAGAAAACTAGCAGCGAGATACGTCCAGACAGATGGACACAAGTTAGCAGACCATTACTCCTCACCACTCAGCCCTTCACCTGCTCCAGCGTGCTGGAGCGTGGCGATTAGTGTCTGACATGCCCTGAAATATGGTGGAATTTTGCCTGATGGCTTTCCTTCTTCAAATAGTCTTTTGAACCGTTCTAATGTTTTTCTCTCACGTTTTGTTGCTTCCTATCATTGAAATTAGCTCAGCATTTCAACTACGTGGAAGACACAGCATACATTTTCCCCCTTCTACATATGCTTATGTTCCACTAGCATTAATGGACATTACAGTCATGCACTGAGCACATACCATTAAGACTTCCTGAATTCAATACAGCAAGATCAAATGTTCCAGCAGAGCACAGCCATGTAATAAATTGGGCTTCCAGTTTTCAGTACTACATCTTTTAATATACCCAAGCAGTTTTTTAGGGGCCTTCCAGCACATTTTATTATTCGTATACCACCCCAGCCCCAATCCTGCTATGTGACCTGTGTGCGCAGACCCTTGGGAATATGCATAGCTCCAACAACTACATAAGGGTCTACGAATGTACATCAGGTTACAGGATCTGGCTGTAAGTACACATCTCTCTGCTTCCCAAAGCCTGTCCCCTCATGAGTGGGCCATACAGTCATCACTGATAAATTATCTCAAACTGACGTTAGGAGGAATCCTGCAAGGTTAAAAAATATTTGCATGTATTTCTTAAAATAAATATCCTTACATATGCTATCGCTAACACTCAGTATTATTAAAAGTGGAATCTCTCATTTTTATTGTTTTAAATTTCATTTACACAGTTTATGCCTCGTTTACAGTTTTGCCTCTCTTTCTGCTTAGGAAAAGGCAAATGCACAACTCTCTGTTTCACTTCTGTTTAGTTTGTTCTCTGCAGCCTCTAGTCTGCAGCCTTGGGAGAATGCTGCAGCGTCCTGTCACTGCAAGCACGCCACGAACTGATCATCTAGTTTAAAAAAGAACAACTCTTGAGAATGCAAATTGATGCAAATAGTTCTATTGGCTTGTAAGTGGGAAAACACTGTTTTACAAAACGTGTATTTGACATGATAGATCTTTTTACAATCCCATCACGAGCCATTTTAAATTACCTAAGCATGCTGCTGACTAGGATAGATGCTGCAAAAGAACTCTGAAATGTTGGGACGTCAAGTTTAAGTAAAATCCAAACTTCATCATTAAAAAAACCCTGTAAATGTTTTACACATTGAAGAACAGATCTGTGTTTCTTCTCTGAGGGATGGCTCCTTTGCTTTCTTGCTGTAGGTAGCTAACTCCCACCCGCTGCTGAAATACCATTTGCAGTTTCATGCAAGCATTAGGAGTAATGGGGCGAAGACCATTTCCACTATATTGTGCGTTGAAAATCCAAAAGCCGGGTACCAGGACAACAGTTAAAATTTTGGGTCAAATGCCAGGTTCTATTTTAAAAGAACACCACCCCAAAATTAACTGTCTTTAAAAAAAAATGATTTACATAACACCGAGGAGGGTCACATGGCCGTAAGGGAAGGGCAAGCCCCTCTTTGCAAATTCGCAAGCTTCCCATGCAATTGTAACAGACCTGTCACGTTTATTTTTTCCACCTGGTCATCTACACGGCTTGTGTTTTATATGAATGTATATATTTTGAGTCACCATCAGAGCTCTCCAATGTATGACGACAAATTTCTTAAGCAGTAAAAAAAACCAACTCCAAACTCCCAACTAATGCATCTCCTCTGTGTACTCGTTTTCTTTCCAAAGAAAGTGGTACTGGAACCCCAGTGGTCCCAGTACAGGCAGCATCATGGGAACAGAAGCTGCCTTGTTGTTTCCTCAGGTCTGCAAGCGTCTTTGCGGCAGGTTACATGGCCAAGGTAGCCACGCAAGCCAAAGAGACATTCCCTGGAAAAGAAATCTGAAGCTGCCTTCCCTCCCCGCCAATGTAAAAAACATGTAACAAAAGATTGAAGTGTTTTGCGAAGTGGGGAAGGGAGAAAGAAAAGCAGCTCCGTTTGTCCTCTCCAGGGATGCCTACTTTACTTCCTTATCTCATGTTAATGAAATAAATGTCACTACCAGCCACAATCTTGGTCTCACAACCTTTCCAAATTACAACCACTGAGGACTCCACCACCACCCTGCACTGGCCAGTGGAGGTGAAGGCAGCTTCCCCTGGGGCTTTCTGAGCTGTCATTTTCACCGGTACTATACGATGGGAGCATGCGGCTGCTCAGCAGAGGTTGGTGAATAGAAGCACCTTCAGTTAAGTGGAGCAAAAGCTCATTACATTATGAACTGCCACTTTTGTTAGCCTTTCTGCTGAGATGGCCAAAGACAGAGTGCATGGGGCAGCTGACCTATTTGCCTCACTCTTGGATGCAAACCAGGCAAGACAAGATCAAGATCTATTGGTACAGCAGTGGAGGAGGGAACATTTATAATGATGGATTTCTCTTCCTCTCTCCCCTAACAGATAAAGAGACTTTTGTTTTGCTGATATGATCCTAGCACCTTTCACAGGCACTACATTTGTTTAAATTAAAAACAAGAAACGCAGAGACACTGAGCACTCTGTATCTGGTCAGTAGATTTCTGTCAGAATCAATAAAAGGGTGCACAACATATGGAAAGGCATTTTATTAACAGCAGAATTAAGCTGAATTTAATAAGAGTGCTTTATGCTACCTTTTGCATTTAAAATATCTCAGTAAGCCATCAAAATAAGTTTATTCACACGGCTTTAATAAAGGTTTAACCCTGCAGCGGAAACAATTAAAAAGTCAGCATTTGCCAGCGGTTACTGCAGTGGTGTGTAGCTTATTGTGGCATTCAGGCTGTTGCTAAATCCTCCTGCTGCTTCCTCCACAATAGTGATGTGTGGCCTGTGAAATGAGCACTGCGTTTCAAGAATCAAGGTGCCGCAATCTATACTTGGGATGGGGGTGGAGGAAAGGAGCGGGGTGGGGGGAGGTCTTTCTTCTCCTCCAATTCCCCACAACAGCCCAGATCTAACCCCCGGCAAAACTCGGTCTGTCTCCAACTGTGCAGGAACCCTTTTAGCAAAGACGCAAACAGGCACAGCCTGCTCCATGGCCTTTCATCCCACATCTCCAAGCACTGAGGGACATACCCAGCATGAGGACAGGAACAGCTGGGACACGCTGTGCTCCAGCTGTTGCTCTGCTGTGGCCACCACGGAAAACACTGTAGCCCCCTCCCCTCTCAACTTGCTTCAGTACTAAAGGTAGCTAAACAGCCAGAAAGGTTAGTTAACTGCCAACTTCTTTCCCCAGTAGGCCTTCCAGACTTCCCTATGTTTCTGTAAAATTCAGCCATGCTTTATGGGTCAGGAAGATGGGGTCAAGCCCTATAAAAGGGCTTTAAAAGGACTCCGTTGAGCCCTTCCCCGCTCTGCTCTCCTTGGGACTCCTAGACCTGGTCCAGAGTGTTGAGTAGGGAGTTCTTACCTGCAGTGCACAAAGCTGCCAGCGCCGAATCTGGACCGCCAGCAGCTACCGTCCCACGAGAACCTCTCCTCCAGCTGGAGCAGGGGGCACCTTCATACCCCAGCCAGGCGCCCTTTCCCAACACAGCTTCTTTTGAAGGAAATCATGAGATGAGACACATGTTTAGCTTGCAACTAAGAACAAACACTTTCTGCTTCTTAGCCATCTCTGGGACACAGTTTCTCTCTACTTGTTCCCCCCAAATCATGATCTGTGCTGTAGCAATCTGTGGTTAACCTAACAGCTAAGTTACGGTAACATTCGTGTCTCTGGTGCCTGACTCCCAGTCCACACTCTAGACCCATTCAACGCACCATCAAATTCCAAGTTCACACATCCCCTAAGCGACACCCTGGATCATCTCCTCCATCGCTTCCCAACATAGTCTTACTGACTTCAGGGTTCACATTCCCATCTTGCACCTTTTCTGGCTTGCCATCCCTCAGATTAGCAATATCCTTCCAAAATCTCCTTCCTTTTTGTGTGCTGCCACCTCTCCTTTACATCACATTCTTCTCTGCAACCTTCATCATGTATGCCTCAGAGAAAGGACAAAGGCAGCGGTTGCTTTTAATTGAAGGGATAAAAGTGAAGGCAGTCCTAAAAGGACTTCTCAGACCTCCTGTTATAAACAGACAGTCCAATAACTAAAAAGGTAGCTTTTCATGGGAGACTTTAAAATGCAGAAACACTGTTAGTGCCGAAACTTCATCTTTTCCATACCCGACTTGAGCAGAAAATGCAGTAAGCCTGAGCTGCAGAGAGCACAGAAATGGAACACAGGAAATTTATGAGCTCCCAGAATTAAAACATTCCTGCAAGAAAGGTAGAAACAGCTTGCGGTGGGTCCTTTATGGGAGGAGGAAGGGAAAGCAAATGACCTTAAGAGATCCATCAGGGAACACATTAAGGAACTGGCTCTGTGCATGGTGCTGGGAGCACAAGAAACTTCTCATCATCCCTATGCTACTCAGTGCCACAGAGTCACTGCGGAGCCTCCACCCAGACGAGGCAGGGACCAGCGCATTCTGTCTATCAAGCAGATGAGGGAGAGTGCAAAACTCTGCCAGAACGAGGAGTTAAAAAGGGGAACAATATAGGGTACAAACCCTCAGGTGCAAACAAAAATGGTACATTGACAAAGAGCTTCTAGTATTCTTTATGATCACAAGTTTTGCAGGCATCAGGCACAATAACAGTATTACTCCCAATGAGATATCTACAAATAAATTTCATTCTAAACTGTATTAAATAAGATATTCTGGACTGAATACTATTGTACAAAATAAACATTCGTCAATACAGGATAATTTTTTAAGCAAACACAACATCGAATGTACTCCTATTAAGACAGCTATACAAAGGCGATTTTTAAAACCCATTTTCAAGCCATTCCAAAAATATGATAATGTTATGCTCTATTATGATAATGCAGCATTCTACTCTCATATGACTAGGAGGCAGACATACACACAGACATTTATATAATAATGACACATTACCAGCTTCACATGCTAGTTACTATCGGGCTCACATAGTGCTTGTTTTCAAGACTCTTTTCAAGCACTTATCAAATTCCTCGTAACTGCTGGGAGGTAGTGAACTAGGTAATTTGTAAGACTGTATTTTAAGTTTAAAAATCTATTTTTGTTCCAAATTGATATTTGCTTTTTTTTTTTTTAAATTTAGCTTCATAGAAATGAGTTTTAATTTTTGCCCCACAACCAGTTCTGAGGAACAAGTACATCCAGCTGAGACCTTGTATGACATATTTAAACCCAGAGCAAATTTTTACGTTCAGGATATAAACCCCAGAAAATAGGGATTTATAATGAAAACATTGACAGGCAGTTAACCATAGCCATACTGGCGGGTGTTGCTATACAACATATCAGTCTTACTTTTATTTTCTTTCAGACCATGTGAAGAGACATCTCTAATAGTACATCTTTGGTGATACACATTACGGAAAGCTATGGGAAAGTTATAACACACGTTATGGAAATTATATATCTGAACATAGAAACATACAATATGAAACGTTTAGACATACTTAAGTCACACAAAGTTTGACAGCAGCTACCATACTTTGAACACACAAAGGTCTTTTCTAGACTTTTCGTTGTTAAAGCCAGATCTGGCAAACACTACGCACACAGATAATTTCACTGACATGAGCAGTTTGAGAGTTCAGAGGGACAAATGCATACGAATAACTCATGTATGTAACTGTTTGCAAGATCTGCTCCTAAAAGTAATCCTTTACGTTAACAGATTACTACTAAAAAACCAATTTTGAGACTCAGTAATTTTTTGTTCACTAACTATTCATTTCAATTTTATGGAAAGACATTATACCGAAACTTGGAATTAACAAAGATTTAGTAAAACAACTTTAATACTATATTATAGACATTTACTTAAAGACTTACACCATATGCCCAGCACCGTCTTCATACAGATGTATTGTAGTTTAATCTAATCCTAGAAAAGTATGGTTTCCTACTAGTAGTTATTTTAGTAATTAAACACTTCACAACAATTTAATATTATCTACGACTTTATTATTTCATACAGAAAAAAAAATACTAAGTCTACCCCTGTAATTTCTTCATCATTACTTTTACTTAATTTTACAAGCACCATAATTTTCTCTGATCTACAGGAGAGGAAAAGCCAAATGATCTCATGCAAAAAATGTGATGTAAGCAGCACAACATTCAAAGTGTTAAAGAAATAAAGGATTTTTTAAAGAAATGAGAACCCATAATAATTAAAAGACACAGCAAAGCAAAATAAGCTATCTTTTTACTTTATAGCTTGGTGGTCTGCTACAGAAAACATATGTACATGGAATCTGCGTAATCATTACTTGTATCAGTTACTTGCTGGTATGCACTAAAGCAGCTGAAGTAGTTTTTACATTAAAAGTTTTGGGGGGTTTTGTTGTGGTTTTGGGGGGTTTTTTTAAGGATTTAATTTCTGTGAACTAAATCCTGGCAGGTGCTGAGTGCATCCTACGTTTCCAAAGAAATTTAGAGCATTCAACTCTAATAAAGCAGGCTCAAGGAGTGACACTTCTTCATCACCCAACAGACAGAAAAGAGCTGTAATCATTACTGGAAATGAGGAAACCTTGAACCAATGTGAATGTAGTTAGCATATGAGCACAGACTGATGTGATTTTTCTCAAAGCTCACGCTTTTCTTAAAATACTTGTAAATGTTCATAAGATCTCAGGGTGTACTTTATGTATGAATGACTCCTAAATGGGAAGCTTTTCATATAGTGCTAGGCGTGCAAAACAGCATATGCTTAGTGCCATCTACTGGGAGTGCCTGCTTATACTCCGACTTTACCATGTCGGCTATAAAAAAATGTTATGGGCAAACCGTGCACTAGGTTTGCACACATTGAAACGTTTAGTCCTAACTTCAGACAAAAAAAATATTTTAAAAATACAATTTGGAAGAATAGATCCGCACTCCAGGTGCTAATATACAAATAGAAAAAGAGCAAGTAGAAACGCTTCACTAGCACAACTGGTAATTCAGTTTACGAATAATCCAGCATTAACTCGCACATGCTTACAAAACAGTGTTTCAAAGAAGAGACGGAAGGCCACCCCTGTTCTAAGATACTTCCTAGCATTATTTCATTCATTTAAGTTTTTTGGGAAAAAAAAATGTCACTTGCTTCTGATCTACAGCTATGACTTTATACTAAATATAAAGTAAACATTACTTTGTATTACTTTGTTCCTTACAGGAAGGACAGAGGTACCATTCCAAGCATAGAAATTGAAATGATACTTTCATTCAAGTCCTTGTCATGCAACGATTTAACCGCGTGGAGTTTAAAGCTGCGTTCGGAAGCCCAATTTACAGCTCTGCCAGCAGTTTGCTCCCTTACGCTGAGCGGGCAGGGGTTCCAGAAGGCTAGAAAATCTCCTTCCATATGGAATTTGCCATTCAACCAGAAGACCAAACTCCACACCATTCCGGGCTCAGTGGGCACATAGCTTGGTGGTATGGTTGCACGGTTGCAATTCGCACAGAACTGGGTGGTGGGAAAAGTACTAACTCAAAGTGCTATGTTAGAAAAAAGTCATGAGAACTTAGGGCGTTTTCTGTATATTCAAAAGTTAAAGTCACAGTGCACTGTGGCATTTAAGCAGATGTTGCCTCTAGATCTCGTTCCCATGTTTAATTTGATACATGCTATACCATTTACTTGCAACCCCCCTCAATACACCACACACAAAAACCAAACCAAAGGCAAAGCAAGCTTACGTTAATTTACAAGCATCTGGGGAATTTAGATTACTCTTAAAATATGTGAGATATGTGATTGTATATTATTCCACTCTTAGCAGATGAATTTGGGTTTATTACATATAAAAATATATATATATATATATCTATAAAGCAGCCAATCAGTGGAACTCTATCTATTAATGTTTGCACAGTTATGGATCAAAGGCACAGGATTAAACAGCAGTGTTATGAGCTTTTTTATTCTAAAATGTGACTACTGGATTATGCCAGAAAAACGATTTGACACAATAGCTAGCATAATGCTTTGCAAACAGGTACGCAATAGCAAAACCTCCCACAGGCTGTGTTTCTAGCTGACCAACTTTGAGATCTCCTTTTCAGAGCAGGAACAAAATGGCCAGAAGACCGAGTGCCCCCATTTTAAGACAGACACCAGCAATACGAGTGCGCATCAAAACGTGCATAGTGAGGGCTAAGGAAATTTGCTTACCCTGTATTTTTAGGATTTTAAATCTGGCTCAGCAGCAAATATAACAGGAAACCAAGGTCAGACTGACACAATGTGGGCTATTCTCTCTCTTCCTCAATATGTGTTTGCAGCTCCTATCTAGGTTAATGGGAATTTTGTGCACATGTGGGGGGAAACAGAACACAAATGCTGCAAAAATTGGACTCAGATTTAGTTCAAATAAAGTGTAATCAGCTTTGGAAAAATCCATCAGCTTGAAAACTGCTGTCTTATCACTGAAAAAAACCCAATCTTTAAAACATCACCTCCGTATGCTTGTTAAGTCCAGCTCTGGGAAAAAGTGCTCATAACATTTTGCACCCTTATGAACCACTTGTGAGTGTAGTACAAACACCCAAGCTGGTTCTTTTTTGATGCTTCAAATACTGATCAGGCAGGATTGTATCTTTTTTATTTGGGTGTCAAGAAAATTCCTAGTAATGTTCCAAATTAGCTCAGTGCAGCTTTTATTTTCTCCCACATAACCAGGTACACTGACATTATTATGCAGACATTACAGATACTGTTGCTGTTTAAGTGAAACACAAAATAGCTAGGTTCAAGGTTTTCGTGATATAAGCAATTCATGGAGATGGGGTCTTATGGCACCCTTCACAGACCTCATAGCAAAACCTGGACCTTACATGAAAAGTGCAGCTGCATCTGGGCATTAAATTGCATGTTTCCATTTATTTATTTAGAGAAGTGTCACGTAACTAAAGAATATGCTGTCAGAGGAATGAAAGAATTAAGTTTTAAATTCTGCACACTTTTTGTACTTAATTTTCAGTGCAACATATTTGATTTATAATAAAAATGTAAAAAGGGACACATGGAGTGTAACTATAGTATACTGCTAAAGATTTTGGAAAATACTTTTAAGTCCTATGATTTAGTAGCAATCGATATGTGAAATTCTTTTATGCCTCTTTTTAAAAAAATTATAAATGGCATTTACTAAATTATTTTCAGTTTAATTCCACTCTTTTTGCCAAGAATGAGGAAAACAATATAAAATTTAAGAGAGAATATGTTGGACAAGGAAGTGCATTTCCAAGCATCCTAAAATCTTGTCTATGAAAACCCTCACTCAAGCCAGTGACTTTTACCAAAAAAAAAAGGCAAACAAACTTCAAGTTCAAAGTTAAATTTAAACAAACCAGAGCAACCCATAGCACATTGTTTCCTGCAGCAGAGACACTCATTCCTAAAAGGGCCTTCAGTATGCATGACACAACAAGCAGCACCCATTCAACCTGAGGGAAGCCCACAGGCTCGCAGGGCCACTGGCTGGCTCTTTGTCACCAAATGCAGCAGGTTGAATGCAGACATCACTGTGATATCCTCACCAACAAAACCACAGGCAAAGAACAGGGGCAAGAGCTGAGTAGGGAAGAAAAAGAAAAAAAAAAAGAAAAAAAAAAAGATGAGAACAAATTAAAACATCAAAAATGTTAAGATACATTCACAGAAAAAACAATGCTTACAATTTTATGAGACCACCACGTGAGAGCACAATTCTAAATGCAATTTTCTTAGTACGTTTAGCCCATTTCTGATTCCCCCTTAACATTTTGATACATATTACATAGGATTCAGTGAAGCAACTTTCTACACTACCAAGTGAGAGGGAGGGGGTGTTCTTACAGGGGGCATTCACAACGGCTGCTTTAGATACCAACGGAGAGCAACTCAGGGTGGCAACCCATGCGGTCAAAAGTGCGGAGGTACTACGGGAGAAACCTCAGGACCTCAGCTAGATAGCAGGAATCCTGCCTTGAACACCCAGGAATGCCGGGCAGATCAAACGTGCAGGCTTTTCTATTCATTTTATTTAAAACAAAATCAGACTCCGCAACGTTTCTGAACGGTGAATGCTGGAAACCAGTCACTGCTAAAAATTGTTCTTTTGATGACTTGTTTGAGGAACGTGACATTTCATTGTAATAAACTTCCCAGATATCTTAAAACCACGACTTCTTTTTTTTAAAGGCAGGAAATAATTCGCATTGTAAACTGTCCATGAGATATATTTAAACAATCTTCTGGCCCGTTTGAATATAGCATAACAGAGAGATGGCAGTCGCAAGATTTTATTTTAGAAGGATTTAATGCACGAATACTAATTGTTTCATTTACCCAGGATGGGAAAGAGGAAACGCAGCTGCCTTATGGCCCAGCCACTCATAGCCACAGCTCCCTTCAGAATATTATGTGGCATCGGGGACCGGAGCCAACCCCCACCGAAGGCAATAAGGAAGCTCTCATGGACTCTGGTGGAAGCAGGATTAAGCCCCGGGTGGCTAATGAGCAGCAGGGCGCGACTCCCAGCCTCCTCCCGCGTGCCCTCTTTCTTTTCTGGGTGTCACAGCAGAAGAGCTGCAGGATGGAGGGTCCAGCAACGGCCCAGAGCAGGGGTCTGTGCCGGGCATCTCCCCAGCCGGGCGGGAAGATGACCATGCTCCCGTCCTGAAGAACAAGCACACAGCACGCAGCCACACGTATTACCAAACCACTCTGGAGTGTATCTGACGGAAACCTGCTTGCATTAACACGCCTGAACCCTGCCTGCTCCATGCTAAACTCGCTGCGAACCCCAAACATCTCTGTGCTGCTGAACGGCGGCACAGGCGGGGGGGGAGGTGGGCGCTGCACGGCGGCAGCCCGACAGCGCCATTACACAGAAATAAACATGTCACCGTCACGAGTGGCTGCAGAGCTGCCTAAAGAAAAGAATGACACCCTCCCGAGCAGACTACCGGCTGACGAAAGACCGGAGACCTGCAGGCACCCACGCCGCGACCGCCCGGCCCCGCCATTACGCGGCGGCTGGCGGGAGGGTGCCCCGGCCGCCATTACACCTGGGCCACGGCCCGCCCACGGCTTCCGCGGGGCTTCGTGGGCGCTTGGCTCCGCCAAAACCCTCAGCAGAGTGACTTTCTTGGAGCGGGTGTTTCAGGCCAGGAGTACCCTTAGCGCTTTTGGAGGTCAGCGTGCCAAAGGGCGGACGGACAGACCGATCCCTACGCGGCCAGGTCTTCACTGACCCTGCCTGTATCATCTCCTATACCTACTTACGGAGCCTCCCAGAGCAGCCAGACACGGGCACCCGACGAGCACAGCGTAGAGGTGAAGGGATGCACCACGTCGCCTTCCCGTTGTGCAGTCCCTGGGCCCAACAGAGGCATTCCTCCGTGGTCCTGGATGGACCTCCCAGGCCCACAGCGCTTCCCTGCTCCCCTCTGACAGGGCTGCAACTCCCTCCAGCATAAACAGTTTAAAGGAAATGATCTGAAATCCCCAAGGATTATGAAATAGATCCTGACCTCTTGAAAATGTCAAACATTTCAGTGTTCACCAAAATGCTGTTATTTAGTCTCAAGTATTCATAAAGATTCAGAGGACATACAAGTCCTGAAAGCCCAATAAAATATAACTGAGCATTCATGAAAAGTACTTTATTGCAGTTAACGTATTTTATTCTTTTATTGCCAACGTTTTGATCGCTATTTTTATTTACTCTGTACGTTACAGCAATGCCCAGTAGTTTCAAGTAGGAGGGGACCTCCTGGTGCTAGGTACTGTACGTATGCAAACAAAACCCCTGCCGCGGGGAGCTCACAGACGAAGGTTAAGAACTGCTTTTAAAGAAAGAGTAAAGAGAAGAGCAAAGTCAATCTCATGACAATTAATACGTTTGGTTTGGAGGTGCTTCACACCCTGATCCCACAGGTACAGAGAACAGGCTAACAGACAACAATGGCAACCCACTCACCATGGCGAGTACTGCAGCGTTGCACTCCCACCACGCAGACTTTTCACCCCACACACATCTTTATTATGGCACTGCAACACGCTGCTTTTCTGGTGGGATAGATGCTCCATGAAGAGCCCAGTGCCAAACTCACAATCCAGGGAAGGGGATGCTGCTTTTATACGCTACTTTTTGTTGTTGTGATTTATGGTTCTTGGGGGGGGGGGTGGTTGGTGCATTGTTTTGGGTTTGGGGTTTGTTGTTCTGGGGTTTTTTTTGTTTTGTTTTTTTTTTTTTTTTGAGCACATGCTGCTTGCTGCACTGCCTGCAACACCCAGGACACCACAGTTGTCCCCTGGTGTCACCAGACCTCTTGGCCAGACCTCTTGGAGCCCCTTCACTGCACTTCACCCTTTAACCTAGCACAGTGTGGAGCTTTCATCTGCCTGGCTCACGTAATACGGACACTATGCTCAGAGATAGCTTGTAAATCTTATAAATATAGATCATACAAATACAGCAGTAACTATGTCCTTAGGTGGGCTTCAGGAGCCTTTTGCTAGGATGACACACATTGTAACCCCAGGAAAGCCTTCCTATATTGTCAATTGCAAACGTTCAGAAATCACAAGTTCAGCCCCAAAATAAACATGATTTGTTAAAAAGTAATATAGGGGGTCTGTCAAATTTGTCCTTCGGAAATTAAGAACTTTGTACGTACTCAGATTATGTTTTCTCAGCCTCTGTCTGCAACTAGAGAAATTTCTTTGGGGCAGGGACAACTTGAGAGATTAAATTCTGACATTATCACATCTTGCTTTTAAGAGCTGTAAGGGAAACATCAAGGGTCTCGGGAGCTGATAACACTACTGGTTTAAGTTTTTCCATATTTAGTCTTTTTCCTGACAAATCAGGTC
Organism: Fregata magnificens; assembly: GCA_013389945.1. Classification (NCBI taxonomy): domain Eukaryota; kingdom Metazoa; phylum Chordata; class Aves; order Suliformes; family Fregatidae; genus Fregata; species Fregata magnificens. The sequence continues at coordinate 26,947 of WAAD01023842.1, read as the reverse complement.
CAGAATTTCTAAGATTACACGAGAATCCCAGCTCTCAAGAAAAATGTGAAGTTTTAGCCCTTTACAAGTAAATTAAAAAATAACACAAATTCTTAAGGGAACAATCTTTTTTTTTCCTTGCCCCAATAATGAGACCTTAATAGTGTGAGGCTTCGACTTCTTTTCCATTTCCCTCCCCCACCCCCAAGTCTCTGGCCCCATTTGGAGGGCAGGAAACAATTAGAGATAGGTACACACTAGCCAGAGAGCCGGGCTCTTACATCAGGAATTTCTGTGTCACTGGAAAAAGCAAAAGAGCAAAACTATTGCCAACTTGGAGAAACCCAAACAACCAGAAGTTAAAAGACAGTAAAGGCCTGTGAGTCTTCTATACTCAAGTGTTACATTAACAGTTTAATTTTAATTACTATTTGTTTTGTTAAGTTTCTGCAGTCCAGCAATAATTTCAAACAGTTGTTTTGCAAAGGTTATTTATTTATTTTGACATAAATCAAACTATAACCAAATGTTTCATTGATGAAGCTTAGTGGAATATTTAATATATACATTTACTCCAGCCTTAGCATTTGGATTTTTTTTTAATTTGGCTTTTGCTCACCCAAAGCTGCTGCCAGTCAGACTCAACAGACAGAACAGAGCAACCTCTGAGCACTGTAGGAACAAAAAGTGCAGCGTAGAGAGAACCACATGAGCAAGTATTTCAGTATATCATGGATTTCTGTGTCTAAACAGTTATTTACTCCCTAGTCATTTTCTCTTAACATTCTCTGCTAACACTGAAGCCCTTGGTCTCTCCTGCTCCCTGCATTGCACTTGGTAGTTTTTAGGGACTTTACTGTTTGCAGTAAATGTCTTAGGTTTGTCATGGTCTGTGCTAAGGTGGGTGCATGGTGTGGGGGGGTAAAGACGTTGTTTAATAGCTTATAAGGAGATGTTTACTGGGGTCTGATCCAATAACCATCACTGAGCCGCCAGCTGTGGCAGGAGACTGGAGCACAGGAAAACGTTTTTCAGCAGGGGGATGAGGACTGCAGGTTATTTATTCAAGAAAGGAGAAGGGAAGATTTCCAGTTCCCCCTTCCAATCCAAGAAGATCTCTGATCCTGAAACTAGCACCCTTTGCAGTGCCCAAAGTATTCTCCTCACACACATATACCTCACTACCTGGGCTAACCATCCCTTCCGTCCTGGCCTCCCAACAGCCTGCTAGAACAATGAGGCGGCAGCCTTCAGCCCTCAAAAAAACCACACATCCTGTGAATATGCATTTGTGCTTTATATTTTTAGACAACTGCATGCTTCGATGCATTGTACTGTATTTGAAGCATTCAGCACAAAATTGTAAAGGTAATTGACAAAACCTTTGGAAATTCACCTTTAAAGAGAGATTTTAGGCTCTGGATTTTCATGTGCTTGTACGTTCATTGATAATGCAAACAAGGTGTCTTCACAAGTTCGTGATTTGCTAGTAAAATACCTTGCAAAAGCTCACTGTCTGATGAGAGTAAAATACTTTAATCATTCACAGCTAACAACATGCAGCAAAACTTCTTAAAGATAATGATAAATGTAAGCTTCTCAAAGGCTTACTGAAGAGGCATAAAACATTTTAAAAGAAACTAATTGCATTAGCCTTACAGGTCTACAAAAGTACTGTAGCATTTAACTTGCATGCTTGTCTGCATATACTTTTTCTCCCCTCATACAATACTAGCTTCTCAATTACAGCCACAGAAATCAGAAGCACTAGACCTGAATTCCCACTTCACTTTTAACACTCTCAATTAAAGCATGTTCTCCATAGCTGTTTGTGCTGGAATGTGAAAACTGAATGGCAATCCAGTCTACTTTTAGGAAGTTTACATTGTGCCCTGATAAAGGAGGTAATTACTGCCATACCTCATAACACTTGAGTGGAAAACCAGGAAACGTCAGGCTTTAAACTTGAAGTTAGACTGCTATAAGAAAGGAGCCTAAAAAATGAAGTTCAAAACCTCTTTGCTTTCTTGAATATTACATATTCTCTTATGCTGCATTTTGTTTTTAAACCCTTCCCATAGCAACTGAGTGTATTTATCATAGAAACTCAAACCTAAAATATACACCTTTCTGCAATACCGAACACATGGTCTTAACACATAACAGATTTCTGAGTATCAGTTTGGATGACACATGCTTTAGGATACCGACAGATGCAGCTACAGATGTTTTAATGGGCCTTACTTACAGGAATGATCTTTTGTGGAGGAAACAGAAAAGTGCTTAAGCGAGGAGTGTATTTAATGTCTCATAATGGAAAGTATAGCAGCTGTCCCTGCACCTGCAGAGCAAGAAGGGCTGGAGGTGGGCACACACCTGCCTGGGCACACCAAGCACGGCACACGCCGCAGCTGCTCAGGCTCGAGGGGTGCAGGAGGCCCTCCCCAGTCCCACAGCTTCCTCACGGTGCCCACAGGCCAGCCCTCTTTCTCACGTGAAATGGGGTAATATGGCCCAGTCTATTAATGCTACTAATGTATCTTTTTCATATTCTAGCTGGGAAGCTTCAGTAGCAGTATCTTCTATATTCATAATTTTAACAGCTGGAGTAGGGGAGGAAGAAGAAAAGTCTAAAGGTTGAGATCAGACAAAGAAATAGAAGAAAACAGGAAAAGAAGATGAGGAAGGATCAGACAGCATGGAAACACTGGTGTCCCTAGAGAGGGAACTTACATTCTCACCTGCTCACCCCAACTCCCACTCTGTGATACACAGTGACAAGCAAAGCCTTAGGGACTAACCACCCCCCATATTCCATCCTTAGGCTGCGTGTACATTTCCCACTGAGGTGAATCAGAGATCTTTATAGAAGCGCAGCATTTAGTCCCAAGCTTTACTACCCAGACTTTGCTCCTCCATATAACAGAGATGAGATTCCCACAAGAGATTTTAGATTATCGTGCAGGCTAAAAGGATTATCTTTCCCATAAAATAACCACTAAAATCTTGGAAAATAAACCAGACTCTGAAACCTTTGTGCACAACTCAGGGTAATTTCACCGATTTCAGTTGTTGAGAAAAAAATACGCTAAGTGAGGAGGCAGGACTCCGCGTGTCTGTGAGTTTGCATTTATATTAGAATGGTTATCCAGAATAGAAAAGTGATTTATACTTAGGAAACACTACCTCTGAGCAGAGAACACAGAGCTATATTTAATTTTCATTTAATTACAAAATTGAGCTAACATTCTCTCTAGCATCAGCTGCCAAAGATGGGAAGGAAGCTCACATTCCCTTACAGGAATACCCCTTTTTGTATGCTGAAGTGGCCACTGCATTGCTCCCCTCTTCAGCTAGTGAAAAAACAGTTCGGCAACAAAGAGGCTGGTGTGCTGGTGTAACTAAAGGCCAGAGGTGTGTCCAGGGGCCAAATTAAAAAGGCCTAAGACATGAGAGGATAATCAAAACAAAGGGTTTTTTGAAGGTTGTATAGCCTCCCGAAAACTGAGAAGGGGAAAAGCGCATTAATGCCTCCCTGTTCTGCAACTGCTCCCATGAAGGAGAGAACTGCGAGGCTGAGTTCTTATTTTACTACCTAACATTTGCACAGAACAGGGCAGTGGTACTGGTCCCCTCTGAACAGCCAAAGGACATGGCCTCGTACAGGGAGGATGAAGAGGACATCCGTGCTACACTGAGTACAAGGGGAGGAGGGAGTTAGTTAATTCTCCTTTAAGTAATGCAAAAATTAAGAGGGTCCTTGCTCAAGGGACTCTGGCTTGGCCTTTAAGGAGGGGAGTAAAATGGAAGATTTCATTAGTGTAGAGACAAGACACTGCAAGCCTTGTGGGCAACAGATGAAATGAGAAAAGTGGAACTGCAAAGAGGCAAGAAAAAGCAGACATCCCAAGGAGAGGAAGAGACTAGACAAGGAGTCCCCAAAGCCTGGGACGAAAGAGGATCCCTGGCTAAGGGCAGAAGCCAGCAAGTCGCTGAGCCTTGCAAGCACTCACACATCTGTCATTTGCAGATTGTTTCCCAACAGTTATGACTGGCAATACTTCCCAGAGGAGAGTAAATATAGGTCAGTTGGGATTTTCCCCCGGTCCATTCCTGCTCCTCCCAGATCTGATGCACCAAAATAGCCCTGAGCTGCACTTTCGTTTTCCCTGACTTGGTAGCCTGCCAACATACAGTCCATTCCTTTTACGGCAGTGAGTTTATAACTACAACAGTCATAAACTATTCTTAAATGGGTCTTTTCTGAGAATCACAATCCTTTCAACATCTTGAAAAATATCTACTCTTTTCCATTCCAGGCAGTCCTCTCCAGCGCAGTGGTAAAGACTTAATTGCTTCTGGTGCTCAGATGATGAGATACAAGTGTTCTTGAAATAACCTTTTAATTTAACAAGTCCTACTGGCAAGCCCAAAAGCTTTTTGCATTGCTCACCAATAAAGAATTCATTTTCAGTACTAAAAGAAAAAACAAAGTTTAAAAACTTCTGGGTTACTGCTATGGATGGAGCTATCCAAGAGGCACCCTAGCACTGAAGACATGATACTTATTTTTACTATCAGGTCAATTTGAGTAGGTATGCTCTCCCTCTCCACCAATATTTGCCTTGTCAAGCTTACCAACACAGCAGAGCTAACATTCAGGACAAATCCCATGCGTGAAACACAACTTTCTTTTTTGGCAGTGAAAAGAAGCTGTTCAGTGAGAATTTCTATTCTGCTTTTCCAAAACAACTCCATAATACTTTTAACTTCTTAGAGGAAAAAAAACCACCTAATTTTGAAGATTAAAAAAATACATCATTTGCAATTGGAGTTCTTTTAAACTGTGCTACGCAGTGCTCCATAACTCAGCAAACTTCTTCCTTAGCTTACAAAGCCTATTTGCCTGGATAACGATACACAATAGATATGTGATATGAGCCGTCCCTCTTAGGTAGAATATCTCATAAATAAAGCCTCCAGCTCAGAATCGGTATCACTTAACAGGACTTCCAACCTTAAACATCAAAAAAGTACACTCTTTTGAAAAGAGCATTGTCTCACTCGTTCCTAAAATGAGATGAGTGAAAACCAGCCCTGCAGTAGTTTGCTGAGCATGCACTCCTGTCCCACACAGCACAGACGAGCTGCGGTGCGGGAGGTGTGAAGGAAGCTGCCACTTCTGCTGCACAGAGAAGCTGAATTCTGAAACATCACAGATGAGTTTAATTTGATGACCCTGTTTTATGAGGCACTGTAAGGAAATGTAGAAATGACACTAACTAGTCCGCTGAAGCAGACAAGGTCCCTGAACACATCAGAGCTAAAAACAGTTGTGATTTCAGCCATGGTTTTGGCCTCCAATTTAATGAGCTCTCACGAGTGAAATCCGTATCAGGGAATTAAAAAAAACCCCTGAAGAACCAACACTCCCTGCCACAGCAGCAAACTAAAGGATCCTCAATGCAGGATCAGATGCCATGGGGTTATTACAGTGTATATAGCAAATTACCAACAAATAATCACTGTCTATGGCCAGCAGATCTTTAAGATATTTAAAACTCTTTCAATTGAAAAAGTGGTTGGTGCTAATATCCATCTACATGTATATGCACATAATGTGCCTATAAATGCTACGCACACTACTAGAAAAATAAACTTCTAGTGCAAAAGACACAGGTAGACCCACATCCTACCCAGCCATCAGTCATTTTATTCAGCATTCAATTCTTCAGCACAAACCATTTGGAAGCTGAATTATCTCCCTGTATTTTATAATTTACCACATGAGAAAATGTATTTTTTTAGATCAGACTGTGAACCAGATCTGAGTATTGTCTCATATTTTGTAAAAAGGCTTTGTAAAGCATGGGGTTTGTAAAGTTTAGTTATGATCTCTCCGTTAGCTAGCATAACTGCATTTCAGACCAATTCAGGTTGGTTGTTTCTTTTTTTATCATCCCAGCTACTAGAAAAGCATTTCGAGTTAAAGACATCATAGCTGCCAATCTCTCCCCAGCAGTCTCCCTTACATGGAAATTTTCTACGTGGCTTTCTCTAAAAACCAATACCGCTCATCACCACAGAGAGGAGCCATCTCCCTTTCATAAAATTAGATATTGCACAGTCTCAGGAGTTACCCTTCAAGCAACATCCTTCAAATAACATCCTCAGCACACAGAAGTCTATGCATATATCAACAGAATAAAAGCACTCTTCAAAAATGTACCTTTGATCACACAGATTGTGTCATGATAGTATGTAGAGCAGCCTTATGAATATACATGAACACCTCAGCCTTTTATCCAAAAATAGTTTAAAAAAATTATAGCGTGAAGAAATTCTGATACAGCACAAAAAATATAAAAGAAAGGCTCATACACTGTAATAGTAACATTAACCATCCTAAAACCAAAGAACCTTTATGCAGCTGAAAAAAAAAAAAAAAAATCTAATCCATACCAAAATAAAATTCCATCAAGTAAAACAGAAATTTGCAAGTCTTCCCTAGTCAGAGATGTACTTTTATTTTTATGAATAGCAGTGAGAAGACACTACAGCAAATAAGGAAAGAGTATTTATCTATATACTCTAAATCTTCTTTGAACTTACAGTACAATCGGATGAGTTAATACTGAATGTCAATGACTGAAAAGTGAGAGAGCAAAGAAAACTATTTCTGTCCTAACAGCAATACATTTGATTCAAATATAAAGACTATTTGATTTTAATCCACTGCTCACGGTGGATTAATTTAACAAATACTTTTATTTAAATTTCTGTAAGACCATTTTCTTAAAACAAATCTTCAATTGTTAGGCTGTCATTAAGTATGTTGATTAGCAAAAAATATACAACTTTACACAAAATTTTCTACCACTATTTAATAACCAGGATTATACGTACATCTCCCTGTATTTAGGTAACTGCAGGGGTAAAACCAAAATTTATTCAGGACTCTTCTTCCTTCTTACAAGAGAAAATGTCCAAAGACAAACTTTTTTTCAGTGGAAAATGTTACTTGGAATCTGTGTGAGCTGAATTCCGATGCGCACTCCAGTGAAGTTTAAAAATGCACAAACATAGCTTTTTTTTTTAATTAGCTAAATATATTTACACTGGCTGTGCGGCACAGGCATCTGCACCTCTAGGCATCCTAAAGCTATTTTTCAATTCATGAACAAAAGAAGTACTAATTCTAGCTAAATATATTACTTTAAAACCTGCTTTGATTATTTCCCTTCTCTTTAATTCTCTCAAGTGTCCAGAATGCGAAGGTGTCTCTTCCACCTCTTTTAATTGACTGAAAATATTTATTAAACCTTACATTTTTTCAATCCACATTTCCCAGCCCTAAATGCATTTGAAAAGATGAAAATACTCATCCTATACCCGCCAGCTGGACTTGCAGTCAACAGTAACCATGCAAAACCTTTCCACACAGCAAAAAGTACTTACCTTTGGGGAAAAAACAAATATTTTCTCCTGCTCTGTTAGAGCGAGCATATGACAGGGCTAATATTGGAGTTACATCCAGGGTCAGCTCATGCGGCCTTGGCCGTGAGCCACCTGTGGGCAGGGGCAATGCCGCCTGCCTGCGGACGCCAGGGCTGGCAGCAGCCCCGCAGTCCTGCACGGAGCCCCCCCAGCTGCACACGCCAGGCCTGCCCGTGCCCACGCAGCTGGCTCACGGGGTAGGCACACTGTTCAGTTCAGCTCGTCTCGTTTGGAGGGTCACGGGGGACACAACGCAGCTGCGAAGTTCATCCTCCTCTTCCCTCAGCCTTTTGCTAGTCTCAAGGCTTTGTAGTTCAGCTTCCCATCTGGATCAATATTCGAAGATAAATTTGGATGTTTCCTTTGCATAATCTGTTCTTAAAAGTGACATCTGTTCCAATTCCTTCAGCAGAGGCAGCAGCATGGCACCCACAGGCGGTCCCCTCCTGCCAAAGCCTGCTGTCAGGAACTTCATTAAGCCTTGCCCCAAAACGCAGTTTGTTTCTGTCCTACTTGGACTTGCGCTCCAAAAAAGGAAATTAAAATATCGGGAGTCCCTCTTTCCCCTCTTGGTCCTGACATTTCACACCAGTCTCACTAACACATTAGAAATCCCTCAGCGACTCAGCCATGCCCCCAGAATGTCCTCGGCCCCCAGCACAGGACCATTCCCCTCCCACAGTTCACTTCAGCGCATCTCAGAGCATGCAAGCCTTCAGCACCCCTTATCAAAACAAAACGACAAAGGAAGTACCAGCTCTATGTCTACCTTAAAGTTTTTTGAAACAATAATTACTGGTTAGAATTCTGATATATTTGTTTGGTATGTTATTTTTATAGCATTGGTATATATGTACAGAAAGATTCTCATTCTCTTACATTTATATGTGTACTTAAATAGATATTCACAGATAGAACTTATCTAGATGTTTGGAAATTTCATGTAGTTGCTAGGCAAAACAAGTAAGAAAATTAATAAACCATAAGCTATGATCAGTTAAGCTCATCTGCAAATTTCGCTATTTGTAACCCAACACAAAGAAAGCAACATACACAACAGATTATCAGGTTGGAAATAGGCTGACTGCCCAGATGACCTTCCATGGCAGTATATTTGAGGGATTTTTTTAAGAAACAACAGAGGTAATTATCTGAAGTAGTTGCAGTGACTGATTTCAAACCATTGAAGTCTGTTGCACAGACCTTCCTCTGCACACAAACTGTCAGTGGAGCACGACAGTCACTTGGATCTGTAATGAACTATCTTGTCAATGAAGCTGCTGAAGGCTGCATTTTTTTTGAGAGAGAGAGAAAGCTTTATCAAAATCTATCAAGCTTTCCTTCTTACTCTTAGGAACTCACTTCAGGTGCTTTAGCTGGATAAATATGAGACTGACCATCAGAAATTAGGCGCACTAATGTTGAATCAGTATATTCCCGGATGATGGAGCTATCTTGTGTGTCTGCAACCTTTGTTGCTCTTCCTCGTCTGACGGGTTAGGAAATTTATCCTACAGTTTTTGGGAAACAAGCTGGGGCAATCATTCAGAAAAGAGCAAGCACCTTGGAGAATTTTTGAAAGGCTTTTGCCTTTCCAAAAGCTCAGAAGTAAGCTGACGATGTCCATTTTTAAAAAGGGAGAAAAGAACTACATGGCTACAAGCCTACCTTCAACACCCAGAAAGCTTTTGAAACAAATAACTAAACAATCCGTAAGTAGGCAACAGAAAATTAGGAAGCAATAAGCCACCACGATGGACTTGCCAAAATCTAACCCCACCAACCAACGTACTTTCCTTCTTTCTTTCTATGCTACAGGCAGGAGGAAAGCAGTAAATCCAACAGATCTCAAATATAAAATACTTTTTGACAGAGCAAACTGGAAAAGCACCTTCTTTCTGGATCAAGGTCCTATAATATGGGTGCAGAGCTGCTTGAAAAAACACACTTGTTCAGCACTTCTCCTACCGACTAGGGTCAAAACCCAGCATGTAGTCTTACTAAAACTGCGGAGACACCAACCTGCAAGGGGTGTGAAGCACTCTAAAGAACTGAGCAGAATTCAAGATGGTCTTAATAAATTGGAGAAATGGTCAAAAATCAGTAAGATGAAATTTAATACAGCCAAGTACAAAGAACCACATTTGGACTTTAAAAGAAATCCTCAAATGCACAAAACCAAAAGGAAGAATACCAGACCAGCAGCAGTACTGCAGAAAAGGATGTCAAGGTTACAGTGACAATAAGCTGAGCCAACAGTGTGAAATTATTAAAAAAAAAAAGGCAAATGACAATCTGGAGTTTATTTTTTATTAAAAAGAGAAGCATAATACATAGTAGCAGGGGCTAGGGAGGAAATCTGCTCTCCTCAGCAGCAGTGAGGTATCAGCTGGAATATCACACTGGTTTGGGGCATAGGACAGAGACAATTGAGGAAAGTCCAGAGGAGAAATAAAAAAATGAGTGGTTCAGAAAACCAAATCCCTGCAAAAATTTTTTAAGAACATGTTTAGTCTACAAGAGTGACTGTGGAGATGGGATAATGCTCTGAAAACCTGCATCTTGTCTTAAATAGCATTACATCACTCAGCTATTACACGGTCTATATTACTGTCATAGTTACTACTTGACTGTCATTAGATAAAAATGTACTACTCTGTAATTCATATGTAACAGAGCAACAAAAAAGGCTGCTTCTCCCCCAGACAGCTACTGTATCTCACATTTTAAAGGACTTCACAGGTAGAGGCTTAGGGTCTTGCAAAGTATCTGTTGTAACCCCTCCCAGCATGGTTCAGCAACTGCTAAAATAGTTTGGTACAATGCAGCACCTCTCTCAAGTTCAGAGGCAAGTAGCAAAACTGCCTTGTGGTTTTGGATGAGGGATGCCAGGTTCTGTAGAAGATTAGAAACCAGCAGCGTCCAGTGGGCCCCTTCCCAAGTGAGCCACTAATTTGCTACACAAGTCAGTGGAGATCTTGTCCCTTACACATGCTCGCTTTTAAGTAAAAGCAAGAGCACACAGAACAAGTATGTACACAGACAATTTGGTTTCTCTTATGAAAAGAGATGTTAGAAGGTATGCTGTCAGCACAGAGTATTTTTCCACTGTATATATAAAAGACTTAATGAAACACTGATTTTAATCCTGAAAAAAATAGGAAAAAAAATGAGGATACAGTCTAAAAGTACAGTTCCCACAGCAAGCAGTTAAACACTAAGGCTTTGACCTGCAGGGCTGATTTTCCTTCTGTAGCCATTCGAAAGCAGAGATGATAAAGCTATAGAAAACCCAAATCACTTTATTTGTGGAGTTTCTGAATTTGCATCTCAGGGCTTTAACTTCACACAGTTGGCTGATCCACCTCAACTCTTCTGCCTGTCCCCAAGCTGACAGCCTATGCATCTGTTCCTGTCTTACTCCTTCTCTCCCTCAAACTCATGCTATGGCTACTGGCAGTGCCGTTGGTGTGAAGGAGTAGAAGCCTAGCCAATCTGATCTGCAAGCCTTGGTTTCAGCATCATTAAGACTGGATCAGTGCACTGCTGGATCACTCACTAGTACAAACTCAACTTGAACAGGGTGTAAGCTGTGAGTGCTTGTCATCAGGACACACAAGGAGGGATCTGCACTGGTTTTATATTTAACATCACGCCTCCTCCCAACAGCAGGATGGTGACAATCTGACCCAGGTGGCAAAGCCTGCTTGTACAAAGTTAACCATTTTTCTTAGCCAATTTGAGCAAGTACAGTAACTTTACATCAAACCAATGCTTGTTCCTTGAACCAACTGCAGGAAACCCAAGGCCAGACTCACTATGCTGTCAAACACCTGCTGCATGGACTGAAAGGGATGTCCATGCGGCTCTCACCCCAACCAACCCACCACACAGGTCCTCGAAGTGGTTAAAATCACCTTCACTCTCCGTGCGTGCAGCTGGAGGCACAGCCTCGCCTGCGGATTTCCCCGAGAACCACACACCCGGGAACAGAGAGGAACAAGAACAGGGCAATCCCTCAGCCAGATGGAAGACTTTCTGGGCTGTTTTCTTTTGGCGATGACTGGCTCAGATCACTTCCCCAGGAAGCTGCTAAGGTTCCTTGTGTTGAATTTTTTTTTTTCCCATTTTCATTGTGTGGTTGGAGTGAAAGCGGTGGCATTTGGCAACTACTTTCCATCAGCACTATTGTTATTCCCTGGTAGTAGGGATTTCTTTTCCATCAGGTGAAATGCAAAGGCGTTGTCCCTGTTTAGAAGGACACAGAGTTAAAGAGACCCCTGGGGAAATACTTCCAAATGCCATTCTTGGATGCGGTAACACTTCCCAACAAAACAATGCGTTAGCACACTACATACGTTTTGCTAAGCTGCTGCCCACGTTTCAAAGCAATCATTAATCCCAATGTTCAGATGCTACTGAAAGGAAAGAGCGAACTCGGGAGCTCTGTGGAATTCCTGTCCTTAGACTTTGTCTGTGCAACACTCAAAAGCTGAACCATGTTTAAATGCAAAACTTACTGGAAAGAGCATTTCCACTGCTCAGCCTAAATAAAGAAGTACTTATGCTATTAATCATATTACAAAACAATGCTAAACTATAACTTAAGCCTGTGAAGACAGCAAAACCATGTTAGCACATTGTAAATGTAAGCACTGTTCTTGCCTGTTTTGGGCTAGTATCGTTCAACTCCTCAGGTCTTAAAGTCCTTACTGAGAAAAGCCTCTTTATTCCCAGTACCAGTTGCTAGATTGTGTGGTTTTCAGATAATGCCATTGGAATTGAGGTTGCTAAATGAGAACCAGAAGGCTGGAGCTAAGCAGATAACTTATAATTTCCAATTACCTCACTATAAATGGGGTTCCCAAAGAACTCTTCTCTATTTTCAGACAAAGCATAAGGATCATCATCTTCACAAATGAAGGACACAAAAATGCCCGTTAAAACCCAGAATGACATTCTTCATCTTCTGGTAGAAGTTCATAATGCAATACGTGCTCCCCTCCTTTTCTTAAGTGGTTGGTTGGAAATTACTTTTAAAACACTGCTAGTTGGTTATACATTCACAAATTTCCATGGAGGAGGACTTAAATCTTTAGTTTTGTGCCTTTTTTTTTTTTTTTTAGCTAGTACATATTAATAGTTTACTGAGAACCTGAGATCCTTCTGAGGCAAATGAAGTATCTGAAAAGATAATAACACAATCCTACAGAAGCGAGAAGAGTGAGGGAAGGGAAAGTTAACCTGTAGCCACTTCTTACACTATGGGACACTACAAAAAAATGCCCCAAAAGCTGGCAGGTTTTTTGTTGTGATGTTTTAAAGACCTCTGGCTTGTGTAGAAAAAGTAGCCTCTAAATAACTCCATGTATGGACATGATTATTCCAGAGCAAGAAACACCCTATTTCCATCCAGCCTTGGAGTCTGTTCCAAAATAAGCATACCAACTTCAGAGTTACTCAGGGAAAGATACACTGACTTTATTCTACAGTAATTCCTAAACACGCTGTCATAAATACACCAGGAATTTGAGGGTCCATTTTTCTGGGGGTCTTTTGGCTAAAGGAACCCTTCAACAAATCAGGGCTAGACCAAGCTATAATTAGGCTGATAGTTTATCCCACTTTCCCATCAGCTAAAGCCTCCACAGCTTAAGTTCATAGCCTGAGTGCTGCCGAAGCTGCAGCTTTTAATGAAAAAAGAAAAAGAATAGGAAGGGGAAAAGAGTGTCATATTCCCTAGCTATGACTAATATAATGTTGCGTGTAGCTTAAGAGTTGCTCTGTAATGAGGACACACTCACTTGAATTATGCAGCTCAACAGAGCTACCTCAAAATTGGATGACTTTACTGCATCGCTGGCTTGTGGTGATGCCAGACAGATGCAGACAGGCAGACTTCTTAACCTTCTGGCTGAGAAGATTAAATCCTTAACAGAGCGATCTCTTCTCTCCCCCATCTTTTAAAATAAATAACAAAGGAACCTTTAACAAGCCACCTACAAGGGAAATTTCATTTTCTAGCATTTCTAATGTAATAAGTAGGCTAGACCTCCGATGATACAGAAACAAGTATCATCTTCCAAAGCTGACAAAACGTGAGTAGGTAAACAAGATCCTTCCATACCTCCATAAATATCAGGGCAAAGGACCAAATATCTTCCTCATGTGCACATTTCCCTTATCGAACAGCTGTAAGGAATTCTTGTGGTATGTACAAACATAAAAATCTGTATTAACCAAATCCCTGTGAGAGCGTTTAACTACCACCACTTGGAAAAATAAGCAAGGTCATTCAGTCAAATTTATTTTTGTCTAGGATCAATTGCTTTATATGGCTTTGCTACCGAATATAGAAACATTACCCCATATGCCAAGGCACTATTTTTAAAGATTGTGCTTTTGGGGGAAAAACAGAATTCTTGTTTCCTCCTAAAAGACCTTTTCACATGTGTATTATAAAGATCCAAGGAACGTCAGACAGGAAAAGGACCAACCAACCACATTCTGGACTGAACTATATATGGCTTAACTCCACTAACTTTAGTGGTTTAGAGAAATCAATGCAGAACTTTATTTAAAAAAAAAAAAAAATCTTCTTTCATCTCAGAATTCTAGGATTATTTAGTAACTCTGGTTAAGCTATTCACCATATTTAATTCCCTACATAAATTTTAAAAGACAATGAAGAAATACTGTTCTAAAATAAGCCATGTCTACAGCAAGGCAGGCAATTCTTTTAGAAACTATGAGCAAACGTCTGATTAAGATGACAAGCCACATGGAAACTACTTCCAGAATCAGACTTAAAGGGCACTGTTACCAACCAAATTTGGCAGACAAGGAAACATGACGAACTGCAAAGGCATGCAGCAGCGCAATAAAAAGTTGGGAATCATCAGCAAATAAGACGGCAAGCACTTGGGTCAATTCAGGAAGGGCAAGAACATAAACGGGACAAATTCTAAGCATTAAACACTAGATTCAGATGAATGGCACCGTGCCCTAGTGGGAGTGGAGCTGGCTCTTCCATTTACAGCCCGCTTGCCATAAACAAGCCGCATCGGTAAGGCAAAGTATCTGCCTATGGCAGATATCTCATTCTGACATGTATCTTTCCAGAGAGCGCAGTTTCAGAACCATTTTAATAGTAACAACGGGAAGCTTAAAAAAGAAAGGACTAAAAGGATGGCGTATATAATGTAAGGCTCTACACTTTCCTAAAGGCTGTGTTTAAAGTCAGAACTCTTACAGAGAGCTGACGTTTATCGCTAGGTAACAGTAGGCATCCAGCCCTATCTGTAGATATCCATCGTTAGATTTGGTATTTTTAATACACGCTTGTCCCTATTTAAGACCACTGCGTCTTTAGGCAGACTTCATGCTAAGGGGACGATGACTGGAATTTCAGCTCAAGCAGAAAAGCCAGCATTTAGAGCAAATTTGTCAAATAGTACAGGAAGCTTAATGGAGCCTCATTCCTATTTCCAGGAATATGAAGATGCACTAAGTACAGCTACAGTAACTTGGAAAGGGGACAGTAAGAAATAAATTGTACTTTATTCTTTGCATCGACTATATTTGTCAGCAGCGTAACACAAACCAAACCCAGCAAGCGAGCACACTGAGCTCCCTTAGAAAAAGATGACCAAATTCTGAAAGCGTATGTGAAGTTTAAGCTCCTTTTTTGACCAACGAAGCACCATTTACCGAGCCGGCGACCGCAGCAGAACTGAACTAGTTACGCACCTGCTCAAGCCCTGCTTCAGCAAGCCAACTATTTTGCTGTACACCCCAGAAACCGTTCACCTCGTTTCTGAGCCAGAAGCAGCAGCTACGGCAAAGGACAGCCGGAGCCCGGGGTCTGCGCGCCGCCTCCCCGGGCTCGGGCGCTTCGGCGGCCGCAGGGACGCCACAGCGGCACGGCCGGGATGAGGGGAGGGCGAACCCTGCCAGGGGCTGGCTCCGTGAAACGG